>JAOWBW010001331.1:0-76383 GCA_026119855.1 Campanula takesimana
AAAAGCTTTTCATGTATTTAATAAAACCACTCTTAAGATAGTTGAATCTGTCCATGTCACTTTTGATGAACATTCTCTCCTTGAGCCACATATGGCTCCAAATGTTGCTGATGATTTTGTTGAGCTTAATGAGACAGGTACAAATCAACGCACAAAATCAATCAACTCAAGAAATCCATCTACCTCAACTGCACCTCCATCTACCTCTCATGAAGCACCAGAAGCTACACATCTGCTGCTACCTCAAATGGAGTTGAAGTTGAAACACCCATCAATGTGGAAGACCTATCCCTCAAATTACTTATGAGTGGGATGGCACAAATGATGTACCACTAGAAGATTTACAACCACCATCAACTCACAGATATACCTCAAGAGTTCGTGAGGTTAGAGATCACCCAATTCAGAATATCATTGGTGATTTGCATTCTGGTGTTCGAACAAGAAGATCAAACTATGATGCACTTACCGCATTTTATCTCAAGTTGAACCCAAGAAAGTTGATGAGGCACTCCAAGACTCAAGTTGGGTTGTTGCTATGCAAGAAGAGCTCACCAATTTGAAAGATGCAAAGTTTGGACCTTAGTTCCAAGGCCACAAGATCAAGGAGTGATTGGTACAAAGTTGGTGTTCCGAAACAAGATGGATGAGAATGGAAGCTCACAAGGAACAAAGCTAGGTTGGTTGCACAAGGATACAGACAAGAAGAAGGCATTGATTATGACGAAACTTTTGCCCCCGTTGCGAGACTTGAAGCTATAAGGATATTTTAGCTTATGCCTCTTTCAAAAGATTCAAGTTATATCAAATGGATGTGAAGAGTGCATTCCTCAACGGTGAACTTCAAGAAACAGTCTTTGTTGCTCAACCGCCCGGATTTGAAGACCCCAAATTTCCAAATCATGTCTACAAACTCCGTAAGAGCTTTATATGGACTCAAACAAGCTCCACGTGCCTGGTATGACCTCTATCTAAATTTCTCTTAGAGAAGGCTTCAAGCGTGGTAAGATCGACACAACTCTATTCATTGCTAAATATCATGATCATTACTTTATTAGTTCAAATATATGTAGATGATATTATTTTTGTGTTCTACTAATGAATTGTTGTGTAAGCGATTTGAGAAGCTATGAAAAGAAATTTGAGATGAGCATGATGGGAGAAGTAACATTCTTCCTTGGCTTCAAAATTAAACAATGTGCTGAAGGCATCTTCCTCAATCAAGCAAAGTACACAAAGGACCTTATCAAGAAATTTGGACTTGAAAATTCAAGGCATATGGCACTCCTATGGCTGCTGGCAACAAGTTAGATAAAGACTTGAAAGGTAAAAGGTTGATCAAACTTATATCGAGGTATGATTGGTTCTCTTCTTTATTTAACTTGCTAGTAGGCCAGATATCATGTTTATGTTTGTGTTTGTGCTCGTTATCAAGCAGATCCTAGAGAAGCACATCTTATTGTTGTTAAACGTATTATTCGATATCTATCTGGGACTATTAACCTTGGACTTTGGTACTCCAAAGATTCAAATTTTGATCTTATAGGTTACTCAGATGCAGATTATGCAGCATGTACAATAGACAAGAAAAGCACAGTGGAACTTGTCATTTCCTTGAAATCGACTCGTTTCATGGGCAAGCAAGAAACAGCCTCAGTCTCTGTATCTACCACAGAACCTGAATATATAGCTGCTGGAAGCTGCTGCTGCCAAGTGCTCTGGATGAAGCAACAATTGGTTGACTACGGAATCAATGAAGAAAATTGTCCAATCTATTGTGACAATACATCTACCATTGCTGTCTCCAACAACCCTGTCATGCATTCAAAAACCAAACACATTGATATCAAGTACCACTTTCTCAAGGATCATGTGGAAAAAGGTAATATCCATCTAGAGTATGTGAGTACTGACAATCAATTGCAGATATTCTCACCAAGGCTCTTGATTCGAAGAGATTTAGGTATCTTAGAGGAGAAATGGGCATGCTAGAACTTTAATTACTTGTCCATATATTTTGATTGTGCTAATGTCTTATGTTTTATATCCAAGTTCAAAACCAAGTAGGTCACAGTCAACATCCTTACCGTAAAGCAATCACGGTCGATACATTAAAATCCATCAGGTATACCAACCGCATCCTTGTTGACCGCAAAATGCTCCGACCGCATGAAAAGATGAAATTTGTTCAAAGGCTTTGGAGAAGCCTACCGCATGGAAAATGATGACATTGGTTCACTGCTTTATAGAAGCTTTTCTTGCCAAGGTAACACTCTTGACCGCAAACCCACGTCAACGCAAAAGCTAGGTGACCGGTAAGTGTTTCTAACTTAGCAAATTTTAGGATCATCCTAGTCATCCAAAGGGGTAATTCCGTATTTCCTCTTTTCCCTCGTTTTCATTTAATTCAAATCATTTGAAATTAATTTTATTCCCTTATTTATGTCCACCGTCACTATCCATGCATTTATGGCGAAAAGACATCATTGGTCAAATCCCTGAATTTGCAGAGTTAACCTCCCACTTCTCTGCACAAATGGTTCCACTACCTCCTTAACCTCCACCTCTCTGCATAATACTTTTCAGAAACCCCTCACTTCTCTCTCTACTCTTATCTCTCTCCACTTTCTCTCTCTACTCTTTATCTCTCTCTATTCTCTCTCTACACTTCCGTTCCATATCTCTCTCATTCTTTTCTCTCTACATTCCTCTATATAAATGGCCTCCAAATCATCAACCTACAAAATCTTCTAAGAATCACAAGATAAATCTCTGAAGACACAATGGTATGATTTCTTGACCCAAAACTTTACTTTTTGAGTTCTATATTTTTCGGGTTAAACCTATTTAATACTTTTGTCTAAATTCCTTATATTCCTAGGTTATTTTGGTTTGATTATGCTTATAAATTGTTACTTTGATGATTTCGAGTTCTCTAACTTGTTTAGATTCGAATGTGGCTTGTATATCTATTTATGCCATAATTTTTTTGAAGCTTTTGGTTCACTATGCCCTTTCATATTCTGAGTTTAATATGTTTTTTGATGTTGAAATTGATGATATTTTTGTGTTTAATCGGTTTTTATGCTCATTTATAAATTTTTTTATAGTTTTCGTGGCACTAAATCGTTTTCCTGAGTTTTCGTTATGAACAGTGTTCTTCGTGTTCTTATGGTATTCTTCGTGTTCTTGAGATTACACTTTTTGATCCTTAAAATTCATTACACATAGTAATATGATGTTTGTGCTTTTTTTAGAGATCCCATTGAAATATTTCCAAGTGTTTTCATCTACCGCCTTTTCTGTCTACCGTATGCAAGTCGACCGCATCCTCGCGATCCTTCGACCGTATACTGTGTTGACCGCACCAGTGTTACTAACTTCTAAATTTTTTAGGGAGGAGCAATCATTTATTCCGGGATGCGTTATTGATTATGAAGACCTCCAGAAAGATGCTATTGGGAGGCACTTGATCAAAAGAATGAAGAAATCAGACATACTTCATTATTTCACTATGAATCAAACCAGTCACTACTACCTGCCACAGTTGGAGAATTTTATTCTACCGCGAAGGAAATCAAAGGAAGAGATGAGCAGAACAATTCTCTTAACTGGATTGCTGCAAGAAGTATACGGTCACAAGATAGAGATTGACTACACTGATATTGCCTCCACCCTTGGTCTCGACATTGACAATGAGGCTCCTATCTCTCTATCTGATGATGAGTATGATGGATTGGCTATGAGATTGATTGGATCTACTGACGTGTGCAAGCCCTACCGCAAACCTTTCCTGAGGTAATGTATTACATTGGTCACTTGGTTGGCCACGGTCTGCTCTGCAAGAGTGGTAACCATGGCAATTTCAATACCACTCAATGGAGGCGCTGTCTTCTGCAATCTATCTGGGCAGGAAGATGAACTGGCCCAAGATTCTATATGATCTCTTGTTAGATCACATTTCTGATTACAAGAAGCTGTTATCTGAAAAAGCCGCCACCAAATACAAGAAAAACTCAGGTTCCTTTCTCTATTGTTCAAATTCATTCCGAACTCCGAAGGGATATCAACAGAGATAAAGATGCCAAAGTTCCCATCTCTCTATCCAAGGTCTTTGATATCAAGACCATGAGATCTACCTACCGCAACCGGTTTGGTGATGATCAATATCAGGAATACAGAAATCGTGAACCTGAGCACAAAAGAGAAAAATACATCCCTCCTGCCTATACCAAGGCTGCCAGAATAGCTTTAGGACTTGACGCACCGAGGAAGTCCTCATCTATCCATGATGATGATGATGATGAAAGCTGAGGATGAACAAGAATCTAGAAGAAAGGTCAAAGGCAAAGGATTTGCCAGTGCATCGACCGCTCCTCCTCCCAAACCAAGACCATTGACTGGATTTGTTATCAAGGAACCTTCACCGTTAAGGTCTCCTTCCAAAATTCCTCCTGCCGCACCATTGAAAACCAAGTCTACCGCTCCCATCTCTAAATCAACGGTCTCCAAACCAACCGTGTCCTCTCCGACCGTTCCATCCAAATCCTTCAAGACAAGTCTTCTGCACTCCCCGCTTCGTCTCAGGGGGAGAAGTCCAAGAAAAGGGATCTTTCTCTAATTCCCGTTCAACCGCAAAGAAATCCAAGATTGCAGGACCACCTCCTTCGACCGACATCTCCAGTATTCACTCCATCCGGTTCACCTATGCAGAGTGACCGTGATGATGGTGTTGAAATAGCTCCTACTCAACCGCAACGTCAAAGAGTCAAGCATACTCTTGAGTTAGTTGATGAACCAGATGATGTGGAATTGGTAGAATCAAGTAGTGAATCTGGTAATCAAGATGTTGAAGCTGGTGTAGAAATTGAAGCTAGTGTTGGTAAAAATGCTGAGAAAACTGTTGATGTTGATAGTCCTGATTTCAGTGATGAAAAGGTTGATGACCAAACTGTTGATAAGGCTGAGTTTCAGGGTCACGGTCAAGATGTCGACCGTGTACCCAGTGATCATGATGATAATGTGTTAGTTAAATCTCCTGCTCTCTCTCCTCCTAGAACTACTCAAGCCACGACCGCATCTGATAGCTCGGTCGATCCTTTGGCTTCATCTACTGACCGCAGTTGAGACTTTAACGCAAATCAATATTGATACTCATAGTGAGGTTGTAAAGCTTGCTGCAAACCAAGTTAAGTTACAGAATGAGGTTGATCTGCTCAAGGCTTCAGTTGTTAAGACCATTAAGGGGGAGAGTCATAATATTACAAAGGCTATTCTTGAAAGCCTAGCTACCGTGAACCCCAACATTGCCTCGACCGCATCCTCCTCAACCGCTCCTCTTACCCATACTGACCTAAAAGAAGAGCTCAAGTCACAATCTTCCGCTTTTGACCGTTCTGTGGTCAAGATTATTGAAGGAGATGGGTTGGAGCTAACCAAGGCAATGACCCATGATAAGAATTTTTTGTTTGAGAAAATGGATAAGGTAAAATCCTCTCTCAAGGCAGAGATCAACGCCAGTATTTCTGTAGGATTGCTATCGGTCGCCGACAAGTTTGTACCAAAGATAGAAGCTATGAGGCAAGCCATGCAAGTTCACACTCAGAGGCTGGAAGGTCAAACCTCTAAAATTGATAGGGTTTATGAAATTTCTAACACTAATGTGCAGGATGTGATTAGCAAGATTTCTACCCTACAATTGACCGTGGACAACCTTGCTAGCTCTCAAGCCTCCTCCTCTCAAAATCAGGCGACCGGGCATGGAAGCAGGATTGCTAGAGAAGAAGAAGATGAAGGTGAAGATAGTTTTGAATTTCCAACCGTGAACAACTCAGACTTCCTGGAAGTCAATGACCTCAGGACCCCATCATCATACCTGGAGTTGGCCTCTCAACGAAGTTTTGCTACCTTAAAGGAGATCCATACCTTGTTATCCGTACCATTTGAACTGACCGTGTGTGGTTTTTGAAACAATTTGTTGATGTTTGTCTCAAAACAATTTCTATTTCTGTTTGTTTTATTTGGGTATGTAAAACTTTAATCTCTCTTTTGTCTGCACTCCCCTCACTTTAATGGTTATATTTTTGTGGAGTGCCTTTTGAATGTTTGTTTGATGCATTTGCTTATTGTTATTTTCTCTAAAAATGCACTCAAACTTATATTTCTATCTTGCTAGGATTAGAATTATTTTATGTTTTAGGCTGATAGAAATCTATAACACTGGCTTAGAGTGTGCATTGACTTGGGGCATGAAATTAATAAAATATTATTTCTTGATAACATGTTATTACCAAGTACAATGAATTAGCCTTTGTTATAGTAGGTAATGGTCTCAATCAAATAGGGGAGATTGTTGGGTATGCTTATTATAAACCACTCCTATTACCTAGATTTGATTGATCCCATGAACTAATTTTATCTTTTGTGGAATTTAGGATATATTGTAAGAACTGTTAAACTTCTTTTTAGAATAGTCCATTTTGATAGTATAGGCTTTAGATTGATAGGCTGAAAATTTTCTAAGTCTGGAATTTTAGTGGTCAAGACCTGACCTTGACCGTGGTAGATCCCTGACCGTGGAAGACCGCTTGACCGTGAATCACTTGACCGGAAGTCAGTGACCGTGAGCTTTGTGGCATACCTTGACAGGTCACATTTGACCCCTCGACCGCAAGACACTCGACCATGAGGCCTTGACTGCAAACGAAGAAGTTGTCCAAGAAACCCAAGTTGTTTAAACTTAACCATGGTCAGACTATGGTTAGTTTAGAACGTTGCAGAACTTGGATCCCAAGTAATTCAAATTTGAATTCATCTAAGTGGGACCACCTCTTATCTGCAAAAAGGACAAATCTCAGATTGAGCTCCAATCAGAATTCAACAGCTCAATGTCCTTCAACTTGGAGCCCAAGTATTTCCCAACAGCTATTTTCTCATTCAAGGCTATAAATAGCCCTTAAGTTCTTCATTGAAACGAGCTGAGATTCTAAGAGAGAAATTGCTATTGAAATACTTGGTGATTGAAGATCATACTCAAGATTTCCAGAATCCTTTGAATCTTCAAAGAACTCACCTTCAAACCTTCAAAGATCTCCAGCAACAAACAAGTCATCTCAAGCCTTGTAACACTTAAGATTCATTAGGCTCTACAATCACTTAGATTTTAAAGAGCTTCTGATTCTTACACACACACTTACCCCAATTGATCAATCACATAGATTGAATCAAAAGGGATACACTGGTCTAAGTCTAGGATTTATTCTTCATATAAAGTAGGTGTTGATTCAAAGCTTCATCTCTGTAATCTGTACACTCAAGAATCAATATATACCTCCATTCAAAATCCAAGACTGACCATCTTGGTAAAGGACGTAGATCTTTTAACAGATCGAACCTTTCCAAATACTTGTGTCATTTTACTTTCTGCAAATTTACTTTCAAGCATTGTTCATCTTGTTCTTCATTGTTCATATTAATTTTGTTTGTCGTTTAGTGTTTGATCTTACAGATATTCAAAACGTATTGTGAATTGTGTTTGTTTGGTCTCCACATTGCCTAAGTTAAATCTGACTAACTTATCTTTTGCCAAAACTTCTAAGACAACAACTTTCAATCTCTCAACCATCTGACCACAAATCTCTTGACCGCATTTCTATTGACCGCACTTACCTTGACCGGACTCACTTGACCGCAACTTGGTTGACCGTGAGTGCTGGTGTTCCTTAGATATTTTGTCAAAAACAACTCTACCTTATTTCCATCGAAAACTTCCTCTGTGTATATTACACCTTGACCGCGCAGTTTATTACTTGACCGCAAAACTCAAGATTGTAAGCACTTGGTTGAATTTTGAAAAAGGGTTGAAATTTTAAGTAGGCTATTCACCCCCCTCTAGCCTCCTTTCTCATACCCTTGTTGTGTCTTTGGGACCAACAGCAACCCAAAGTCCCACATCGGCAATTGAGAAAACAATTGCAAGCTATATAATAGCACCCACACACTTCATTAGTATGAAGCCTTTTTTGGGAGTTGACCCAAAAACAAATCCGTGCGGGCTGGACCCAAAGCGGACAATATCATACTAATATGGAGAGTGGTGGTGGTGTTCGCGGTCCCTACAAGTGGTATCAGAGCCATGGTTCAGATGAGCCTAACCGGGTGGACCGTGTGTGTGCTTTATAGGGTGGGGTTCCCTTGTGTGACATTTTTGAATGGGGTCTTGCAATCGAGGGCGGTGGTGTTCCGCGGGAGGTTGGTACAAGATTTCGCTGGATATGGGCCAGAGGAAACACTACGGGCCATAGCGGTGTGGTCCTTAGTTTGAGGGGAGGATTGTTGGGGTGCAACCCAAAGTCCCACATCGGCAATTGAGGAAACAATTGCAGGCTATATAATAGCACCCACCCACTTCATTAGTATAAGGCCTTTTGGGAGTTAACCCAAAAATAAATGCGTGCCGGCTGGGCCCAAAGCGGACAATATCATACTAATGTGGAGAGTGGTGGTGGTGGTCGCGGTCCCTATAATGAAGAGCTAGCATGATTTTAATGGATAATCGTATGATGATTATGGTGCATAGGATGCGGATTAAACTTGTGGGTACTTGTTTGAGAACAAGGTACTAGATTGACCCGTTATGAGATTTATGTCATGGTCAAATGTCATAATTAAATCTCATAATAGTTATATCATTTGATATCCTTAGACATGAGATTATCATGGTCTTCTACATGATGAACATTATGTTTGACGTACTCAAACGCTACCCTTAACCGGGTGGTTATAAAGGCTATGATTGGCATAATCGGATTCTTGTAGGGAAAAATGATAAGTTAAGAAGGGATTTGTCTCTCTCTCAAGAGAGATATATGCTTGGCCACTCGATGAGTGAGATTGATGATAGTGTATGGCCATACCTAAATTAATTGATGTGATCATTGTCATTTGCTCATAACAATCTACTCGGGATCGAGAAAGCATTGGACAACATAAGTTGACGTGGACCATGACTTATGTCCAATATGATATCGCGTGACAAATGGATTGTGATATATTCTATAAGGTAACTTTGGATTTTCAAAGTTATACTAATTGGGTAGTCATAATGGCTTGCTAGAGTCCGCTTATGACTTACGAGGTTTGAATGGTTTGGACTCGTTGCCAACTTAGTATAATCCTATTGGGTCACACACGCAGAACGGATAATTAAAAGGAACGAAAAACGAGGAAAAACTGGATCCTACTAGAGGAGGTTTGGGAGCCACCAAACCAATCCGTACGGATGGTTTGTCCCAGCAGAAACAGTTTTAGGTAAACTTCTTGTTCGACAAAAAAAACCTAAGTCCTAAAGGGTTTTGGAAACCTCTTGTATATAATGTGGACAACCGAGTTCCCATAACATTGATTTTGAAAATCACAAACTGTTTCTTAGAGAGAGAGAGAATACACATTATATTATTGGGTTATTAAGTTTGATTATTCTCAATTATCAAACTTGAATAATCATAGTAGCAATTGAAGAATCGTTCTTCAACATAGTTTTTTCAATCCGAAGGACCTAGCAGTCAAGTTCAAGAAGATATTCTTGAATCCGTTCGAAGTGTGGATCACGAGTGGAGGGTGCTTTTTTTAGCATCTAAATCCAAGGCTTCATATTTTGATATACAAGGGTTAGTTAGTGTAGATACCCCGGGAAACCACAGCTTGGCTAGAGCGGTGAATTATCCTAGGATGTCTAACTTGTTTTAGATTGTTTAGAGTCGCCACCTATGTTTTTAAAGGAACATAAGAAAAACCTAGAAATAGCCTAATTTATGTACAAAACCAGAGATTCGAGAGAGATGGGTTCGGGGGTTAGGTGACGGAGTGGGAAGTACTTAAACACCCACTCCGCCCCGCTTACGCGGGTCTTGCTACTATTGGTGTTCTAATATTTACATGTCCTTCAATTAATTAAATAGAAATGTGCTAACAATTGTGATGAGAAGAAAAGGGGAAATAAAGGGGAAATAAAATAGAATTGTTTTATTTATTTAATGATAAAGATTACATGTAACAAGTAATGTTAAAGAATTACATTAAGAGATGAAGAGAAATTAACATGGTGAATTAAAGTTAAGATTAAAATGTAGGGAGATAACCTTAACTAACTTCAATATGTGAAGTAGTCACGTTGGTCATGTCCCATTAATGGGGATTGCATACATCAAGAAGAAGAAAACAAAGGAAGAAAATGGAGTTGTACCTTGAGAAAGAGGACTTGGAACCTTGACTTGAAAGTGTTGTTGTTGTAATGAAATTGTTGTAGAACAATTTGTGTAGAGTCTTGTTACTAAGAACTCTTGTTGGGAGAAATTGTGTATAATGTAGTTGGTGAATCAAGGTTGGAGTCCCTTTCTAAGGTAGAAGATGATGGTTTTTATAGGTAAAAAGAGAGGGAAATGATGGAGGGAAATTGGTCATCCATGTGAAATGGAATGGGCCAATCACCAATAAGATAAATGAATAAAAGAAAAATAAAAGAAATAAAAGAAATCAAATAATAAATGAAAGAAATATTAGTTTTTGGGAAAAGGCTTAGAATTTGGGATTGGGAGTTAATGAGAAAAGGGGGGATGAATGTGGATGTAAAAAGATGTGTTTTTGTGATAAAGAAGGAGATTTGTAAATAAGAAAAGGGAGGGAAATAAGGTGCAATCCGTTACTGCCATAATGGGAGGCGCGCGAGTCCGGCCTATGGGACCAAACGCGCGCACGCCCCATGACCATTACGGGAGGCGCCCGCGGGTGAAAATAACAGAATGACAGAATGACTCTAAAAGTTAACTCTGTTATGCAGTTTAGTCCAAAACTAACGGAATCAGTTAGGAACTTAACGGAAGTAACAGAAATTAACAAAAACAAGTTAAATAAAAATACTATGTATGCAATCGGGGTGAGAGGTCCAAGGCAGGGTGTCTACAGAGCCCCTCGGCGACGTGGATTGCGAAGCAAAACGCGTCGACGAAAGAAAGACAACCGCCGAGGACATCGACAAGAGAAAACAAAGACTCGATAAAGCAGGAATTTGAAATTACAAAGGATAGGAGTGCGCTCCCTGTGTGAGCGGCTTTCGCGGATGGAAAGGGTGTGGTGGCTTGAGGCGGCCCACCATGGCCACAAAATTTAAAAAAGGTGTGGTGGCTTGAGGCGGCCCACCACGGCCACAAAATTTTAAAAAGGTGTGGTGGCTTGAGGCGGCCCACCACGGCCACAATTTAAAGAAAGAGGGGAATTTTGAAATTGTGATAGATAGAGGTGCGCTCCTGCGTGAGCGACTTAATAACATACTCCCGTTTGCGAGTGGTTTGATGCACGCTCCCGTTTGCGAGCGGCTGATGACGAACTCCCGTTTGCGAGCTGTCTGAGATAACATGCCCCCGTTTGCGAGCAAGTTGGTAGAAAATGCCCCCGTTTGCGAGCGGTTTGATACACGCTCCCATTTGCGAGCGGTGTGAGATAACATGCCCCCGTTTGCGAGCAAGTTGATAGAAAACGCTCCCGTTTGCGAGCGATTTGATACACGCTCCCGTTTGCGAGCTGTGTGAGATAACATGCCCCCGTTTGCGAGCAAGTTGGTATAAAACGCCCCCGTTTGCGAGCGGTTTGATACACGCTCCCGTTTGCGAACGGTGTGAGATAACATGCCCCCGTTTGCGAGCAAGTTGGTATAAAACGCCCCCGTTTGCGAGCGGTTTGATACACGCTCCCGTTTGCGAACGGTGTGAGATAACATGCCCCCGTTTGCGAGCGAGTTGGTAGAAAACGCTCCCGTTTGCGAGCGATTGATGACGAACTCCCGTTTGCGAGCTGTCAGAGATAACATGCCCCCGTTTGCGAGCGAGTTGGTAGAAAACGCTCCCGTTTGCGAGCGATTGATGACGAACTCCCGTTTGCGAGCTGTCAGAGATAACATGCCCCCGTTTGCGAGCAAGTTGGTAGAAAACGCTCCCGTTTGCGAGCGATTTGATACACGCTCCCGTTTACGAGCGAGTTGATGATTGAAATCTGCTGGGGAATGCTTGGTTGCTGATGACGTGTGGTTGCTTGATTTTATGGGGATGCAGGCATAGTTGACTGTGAATCACTTTTTGTTGGGGATGAAGTGCCTTAAGTAGCGGATGCTGTTTGGCTTTGTGGTGGTACCTGTTATGTGCTTTGCAAGGACATGCATGAAATATGATGATTGAGAGAAATTGTGCCCGTGGTGTGATGTGATCTTGAAAGCACCTTTGTAATGAGAGAGAAGTAAGAATGTAGAAAGTGATCTTGTGTGCGGTGTGATTTTGAGGAAAGCATTGGATGTATTCATACCTTCACTTACCATTGCCGCTTGAGTGGAGATGGATTCTTGATGTCCGCGGAGGATGCTTTGATGGAGAATGTCCATTCTTTAGATGTCGATGAGAGAATGCCCTTGATGTTGGGTTGGCGAGATGGTACTCTGGATGATGGGTTGGTCGTACCAAAATGCTGCCTACGTATCCCTTTAAGAGAATCAGACCAGCGTAGTTCAAGGATGATGGAGAACGCTGGGAAGAAGCTATGGAGCACATACTTATACGCAAGTAAAGAAAAGAAAAAGAAAAGAAAAAGAAAAGGAGAAAATCTTTTTTTTTTTTTTTTTTTTTTTAAGGAAAAGAATATGTACACATGCGAGAAAATGATTTTTAGTTCGTGGGTGAACCATTTTAACCATTGTGTGCTTGTGAAGCCAACCCAAGATCAAGTCATGTTCAGTCGAAGTCCGGATTGCCTCGCTAGAATTCTGTTGTCGCCGGTGTGCCCAACGAAGATTGATGTCTAGCCCCAAGAGATTTGTCGATTATGGGGCTTCAAAAGGCTTTTGATGCCGAGATGAGGGGTTGCTAATTGTAAAGCCCCTAGAATGCCTTTGATGCCAAATTTTGAGGGACTTGCATAGCTCCAAGATAAATCAGCTCTTGGCCCATTCGAGTAAATCGCCCTTTGTTGTTGTAGTGAGCAAGCCCCAAGAGGAGATCGTTGATGCCAAGCTTCGAGAGATTGCAAAGCCCCAAGTTTCGTGGGCTTGTAGATGGCGGGATGTGAAGACCTTTCATTGTAAAGCCCCAAATTATCTCGTGATTGGCTCGGCATTGAGAGCGGATGTACCGTTTGGTAGAGTTCTTGATAGAGATCTCCTTCTTGCTCTTACTGGGGATATGAATGGCCTCATTGTGGTCGATACCCAAATGGCTGAGGGCTTATGTCAAAGGATGCAGTAATGTCTTGCGGTGCCGTCGAGGTCGCGGAGGATAAGGTCTTGGCGTGATAAAGTCTCAAATGAGTATGCTTGCTTGACTCTTCTTGAGTTGAACTAATGACGGATCTTCGGATGCAACTAGTGCTGTGGCCCAACTTTATCTGAGCTGCACCTTGTGCTTTTGATCTTGGAGAAGGGGGTGCTGAATTGCAGAAACATTGGGATTGGCCGTGGCATTTCCCGCTATAACCCTGTTTTGATTAGAGTTTAGCATATTGAATCTTTTTCCTTTTCTCTAAGACTTCCTTCAAAATCTCGCTGTGAGTTCTAACAAAAATCATCAACTTCATTCATAACATCGGAGTCTTCATTTAAAACCAAGAGGCCTTTGACTTGAAGTGTTGAGAGACCCTTGAATCTTGATTGCTCTCATGGAGCCATAAGACTACTCCACATTGCACTTGCTCGAGTATTGTTGCCCAAAAGACTGTCGGTCGCGACGACCTAATACTGCCCTTTTCTTGAATTATTGTAATGCCGTAGCCCAAAAGACTGTAGATTGCGAAGCCCTTGGAGACCTTCGGTGCCGAATTGAGGGAGCTTCCAATGTTGCACATGACCTGGCTGGGGATACTGCTGGGGAGTTAATTGCTCTTTGCCGAGGGAGCCTTTAAGACTTGACCGTAGCCCCTAGAGTGCCATCATTGATTGCGAAAAAGGTACATCCTTGATTGGGGGAACGAGCATGGGCACACGTGACAAGAGGGCGTTTTTGACATCCCTTTTTGAGAGACTTTGAGGATAGTCTCACACATCTTATTTTTTCGAGCATAGCCTCTAGGGCGTATTGATTGTCAAGTGAAGCAAAAGAATTCCTTGTTCTTGAGTCACATAGCCCCTAGGGCGTCACCATTTGTTGAGTAAAGCAAGAGTGACTCGTCCTCGTGTGAGGGAATAAACATGAGAGGATATGGCAAGAGCTACTCCATTTCTCGGGAGCCCTTCGGCGTATTTTAGAAGCACATACTTGAAGAAGCCTTGAAAACTGAGACACATGTTGTTGCTATTTGCTGCCCAAGCCAATTGACTAGCTAGGGATTATTTGTGCAACCTCGTGCCCTTTTATGATGGGCTTGTTCTCGGATGGATCTTGGTTACCACGGGCCTTCTTTTCATGAACTCAAAAATGCACACTGCTGGAGAATGATTCTGATAACCCAAGACAACCTTTGATGGTGCTATATCTTGTCGAGCCTTTTGCAATCCCAAAGTTGACTCGGTGGGGAATTGACTTGCTGAGGAGATTCAATGTAGAACTTGTCTTCTTTAGAGGCCGGGGATCCCAATTTCTCTTTCCCTTCTCTCTCTCACTCTCTCATTTTTTTTTATGACGCACCCTGTTTTTGCCTAGACCGCCCTTTCGGGTTTTCAATCTAGCGGGCATCTCTTTTGCGTCTTCATCATTTTTTTTTTGACTCAATTGATGAGGAAGTGTGCATTGACTCTAGCTGAGGAGATAAGACATGTGATTTTGCGGTGGAGACCTTTTGTCACTAATGATGAGTGACATTGACTTGACTAGGGAAGTGTCCCTAGTATTGACATGTATTTTTTATTGAATTGAATGACTCGGGAAGGCAAGTAAGTCATTAAGAGAGAAGAGAAGGAAAGCCCCAATTTGATTGCAAGAAATTGGGAGTATGCAGAAAGAATAGAAGTCCCTAGACTCGACAAGGAGCGCGAAATGATTCCAAATCTAAGAAAGTTGTTCAATCTTTTTGGTGATTAATTCATTGGCAAATGAATCGTACAAAGATGTCTTGACAAGTTCAAGATGAAGGTCGATCACCATAACGCGCTAGGGCTAAACATATCTTCTTTCTTGCATGAGACCGGACCCACAGGTTGCCTACGTTCCTCCAGTGTAGAGGCTCAGGTCACCGTAGTTCTTGTTAATTCTCCATTCTTCGGGATGGAATTGTTGCTTCGTCGTGTAGCTTCGTCCTCTTTTGGTGGATGGAATGATGTTGATCTTGATGTGAACTTCTTTAATTGAGGGGGGTTTTTTTTTTTTTGTGCTCTAACTTTTGCCTAGGTTGATTTGAAGAGCTCAACCTAGCGAGCATTTTTTTTTTTTTTTTTTTTTAATCCCCCTTTGAAACATTGCTTGATTTTTCTCCATGGTTGTTGCTTCACCTTTGATGTCTTGGCTTTGTCTTCGTCGTTGATGATGTTGCCTTCGCCACAATGTTTAGCCCCTAGGCGTTCAAGTGATGGCCTTCATTCCAAAACTCGTTTAGACATCTTTTCATCATTTTGCCAAGAATTAGAATGAACAACTTGGAAGAGTGTATGAGGACAAAAACGAATTTTATTTGATGATGAGACTTGACTCAAAATTTCACATTAATTGGACAAATAAAACTTAATGCACACTTAAGAGGACTTTGACGCTTTTTTTTTTTTTTTTTTTTAATTCCTATTACTAGGTAGAGAAAGAGAAACGGAAATTGTTGTTGTAGTCCCCATTGTCGTTGTAGTCTCCTTGTGGCATGATTTCTTGTAGAAGCCCCATTTCGAAACCAAATCATTCTTCTTTGATGAGTTCTTGCATGTTGGCACTCTCTAAAGGTTGCTCTTCACCCACAGTAAATTCGCCGTTGTCGAACAAATCCTGGATGATGTTTCGGAGAAGGAAGCACCCTTCGGTAGTATGGCCACTATGCTTGTGGTAGCCGCACCATTCACCATGTGCATGATTCTTCGGTATCGTCTTCGGCTTGTACCCCTCTAAAAGCTTGACCTTTCCACTTGCCACCAAAGTTTCAAATGCTTCGCCTTGGGTTACTCCTAGAAGAGGAGTGAAACTCGGTTGTTGGCGGTACCTTTGTAGCTTTTGAGGGACGGGCCACTTGAGCATGCTTTACCCTTAAACTTTGCTTTGCTGTCGGTGAGCTCTTGCAAACGGACTTTGAGTTCGGAAACCTCTTCCTTGTGAATTCTTCTTTCATAATCAAGATGGGCCTTGAGTTCGGAAACCTCTTCTTTATGAATCCTCTTGTCGATATCGAAACGGGCTTGCCACAAATTGTCTTTACGGCGGGCGTCCTCGACAATCCTATCCATTTGTTCCCCCATTGATTTCATTACGTTGAGTAACCCTTCGTTGGACACGAAATCATTTCCACCGTTGTTGTTGTTGCCGTTGGAAGCCATTGGACCTATTGGAAGAGCACGGTTGATCTTAGATTGGCCCCACAAACATCTTTTGGATAAAATAAATTTAACCCACAAACACGAAAAAGACTCAACCATATAAAGAAAATGACTCTTTTTTTTTTTTTTTTTTTTAATTTACAAAAGTCGGAAAGACGGAGTCCTTTTTTGGGGTTTCTAGAAAAAATAGTGGAATCGTCACACTAGTATATAGACCTTCTCGCGGTCCCATATACTCATCGGATTCCACCACGCTTGTGAGACCTACATGTGTCGGGATTAAACTAAATTAATGTAGTAAATCATACATGCGGGGACGGATTTTTATTTTCGTCCAAAATCACCACTTTTGGGGACGGAGTTTTATTTCGTCCATTGCAACAAGTTGGCATGTATGATTTGAAGACATTAGTTTAGGGAAATCTTGGTACATGAAAAACCGACTTGAGTCACGGAGTGTTAGACCCTAGACTAGAATTGTGTGGCTTGTGCTCGGCTTGAATATGAGGCTCAAAGGTTACCCCCGGCATGTAGTCATGAACTAAGCCACGGGCTGAGGTTTACCGCTTCGAAAGAGCCAAGGTCGAGTGGAGCTTGAAACTTTCTAGGACGGGCCTCGACGGGTTTGGGGTTGGACTTGTGCGACTCGATAGTGAGCAATTGATAAGAATATGTGCATGTAGTGTGAGGTCTAACATGTGACAAAACATTTCTTTTTTCAAAAGAAATAAAAAAAAACAAATAAGCACATAATTACAACTTTCGAATCACCCGTGTGACCGATAAAAATAAACAGAAAGTAAAACAAGTTCTGTGCAGGCCCGGTGCCCACACACTGTTATTCTGTTCTGTTTTTGTGCACTGTTTTGTTCCGGGAATGCCCCCAGAAGCGCGCGCATTGGGTTGCCTATTCGGAAGGCGCGCGCGTGAGAGGAAGAAGGGTAGAGGCGCCCGCTTCTGGGTGAGAACCTGCAAATCAGCGAGTTCAAGGGATTGCCTTGACCCTAAATTATAGAACTTTTTCCCCTGCAGTAAACGTTAGCATAGAAACATGGAATTGAAGGACAAGAAGGAAGATGGGCGATTCTGGTAATAAGGGTCGGACGCGCGCGCTTCCTACCCTTTTTACCAGAATGCCCAGAAAATAAAATAAAAGAACACCAAAAATGAAAAACGCAAGTTTAACCCTCTAAATCGTCCACAGCGGAGTCGCCACTGTAGATACCCCGGGAAACCACAGCTTGGCTAGAGCGGTGAATTATCCTAGGATGTCTAACTTGTTTTAGATTGTTTAGAGTCGCCACCTATGTTTTTAAAGGAACATAAGAAAAACCTAGAAATAGCCTAATTTATGTACAAAACCAGAGATTCGAGAGAGATGGGTTCGGGGGTTAGGTGACGGAGTGGGAAGTACTTAAACACCCACTCCGCCCCGCTTACGCGGGTCTTGCTACTATTGGTGTTCTAATATTTACATGTCCTTCAATTAATTAAATAGAAATGTGCTAACAATTGTGATGAGAAGAAAAGGGGAAATAAAGGGGAAATAAAATAGAATTGTTTTATTTATTTAATGATAAAGATTACATGTAACAAGTAATGTTAAAGAATTACATTAAGAGATGAAGAGAAATTAACATGGTGAATTAAAGTTAAGATTAAAATGTAGGGAGATAACCTTAACTAACTTCAATATGTGAAGTAGTCACGTTGGTCATGTCCCATTAATGGGGATTGCATACATCAAGAGAAGAAAACAAAGGAAGAAAATGGAGTTGTACCTTGAGAAAGAGGACTTGGAACCTTGACTTGAAAGTGTTGTTGTTGTAATGAAATTGTTGTAGAACAATTTGTGTAGAGTCTTGTTACTAAGAACTCTTGTTGGGAGAATTTGTGTATAATGTAGTTGGTGAATCAAGGTTGGAGTCCCTTTCTAAGGTAGAAGATGATGGTTTTTATAGGTAAAAAGAGAGGGAAATGATGGAGGGAAATTGGTCATCCATGTGAAATGGAATGGGCCAATCACCAATAAGATAAATGAATAAAAGAAAAATAAAAGAAATAAAAGAAATCAAATAATAAATGAAAGAAATATTAGTTTTTGGGAAAAGGCTTAGAATTTGGGATTGGGAGTTAATGAGAAAAGGGGGATGAATGTGGATGTAAAAAGAGGTGTTTTTGTGATAAAGAAGGAGATTTGTAAATAAGAAAAGGGAGGGAAATAAGGTGCAATCCGTTACTGCCATAATCGGAGGCGCGCGAGTCCGGCCTATTCGACCAAACGCGCGCGCGCCCCATGCCATTACGGGAGGCGCCCGTGGGTGAAAATAACAGAATGACAGAATGACTCTAAAAGTTAACTCTGTTATGCAGTTTAGTCCAAAACTAACGGAATCAGTTAGGAACTTAACGGAAGTAACAGAAATTAACAAAAACAAGTTAAATAAAAATACTATGTATGCAATCGGGGTGAGAGGTTCAAGGCGGGGTGTCTACAGTTAGTTTCATCTTCATATTATGAATTATTTGATCATAGCGGATCTAGGCTTTTGGGTTTTTCATGTGATGTCTTCCACTGCGCATGATTGCACGAAACCCACTTTCTAAATGTATTTTTTTGGTGTTTTTTTCGTTTGTTAAAAGTAATATTTGCTATAACTAAATGTAATAACTGTGTTATTTACAAGTAACATTGTTTATAAGTAAATGTAACACCTGTTTTTTTAAAAAAAAATAAAAATAAAATCATTTCACTTATCTTTCAACTATAATACTAACTATAATTAATTACGTGTAACACTAACTATAACTAAATGTAATTGTCTTTATACTAAAATTTAATATTGTTTTTGCAGAATAAAAAAATTAGAGTATTTTAATTTTATTTTTTTGAAAGAAAGTAACATTTCAAAAATAACAACTTATATACATGAATATAATTGTTTTTACAAGTAAATGTAATATTTTAGTTTGAGATTTGGAAACATCAAACTACAATAATCAATGGAGCAAAATAATTCTAATGAAGAAATCGTTTCTTCACCAAGCCTTGGATCTAGCAATTAATTAAGAAGGTGTTCTTGAGTTCGTTCGACGTGTGGATACTGATAGAGTGTGTTTAATTTAGCACCTTAAAGTCCGTGTTCATGGATTCGATCTTCAAGGGTTAGTTTCTTTCATCTTGTATTTAATTTTATCAACATGGACGGATCCATGGCTCTTGGGTCTTTGATTTTATGTTATTATTCTGCTGCGCATGATGCATCAAAACCCAACAAGTTTTACTTTTGGCAAACGAAAAAACATTAAAGCAAAAAAATAAATAAAAAATCCTGGGTCATGGGTCAAAATTACATCGATAACCTAGACATATGATCTGTGTTTACTATGAGATGGGTTTTGCTGTTCTCATTTGAATTTTTGTCCTAAAAATATTGGCATTAGCGTTGTTTTTGTGAATGATCAATTGCGATAGTACATGTTTTACTGAGTGCCAGTATTTGTGTTTTGTTAGTGCTATTGTCAATGTATGTGTATTGTTAGTGTCAGTATTTGTGTTTAAAGAATACAAGTGTTAGTATTAAAAAATGTTAATATTTTCTACAAAAAAAAAATATGTTAATATTAATGTTAAAAGAGCGTCAATGCATATTTTTTGTTAGTGTCAATATGTACATTTTTTATATATATAAAAGTGTGAAAAGTGAAGTATAAGAGAGAAAGTGGGTAGAGAATAGTTGGTTGATTGGTGTTGTGAGTATAAAAATAAAGTAAAAGAGATAATCGATGAATAGTTGGTTGTTATTTTGGGAAAATGTGACTTATCAATAGAATACTCAAAATGGTAATTTGTGCACATAATTATAGGACGGAGGGAGTATTTTTTATCTCATTTTTTTCTCTAACCAGTACTCCCTTTGTCTCAAAACACTTTGCATTAATTTCCTTTTTGGTTGTCCCATTGGTAAGTCTCTTTCGTAAACTGTTAAAATTTTATTATTTTTATATTTTCCCTACCAAACTTATCATACTCACACACTTAAATTTAGAACCTACTTGTAAATCTCACACAACTTATTATCCTCGTAACTTTTTTTTCTCACTCACAATACTTGTATAAGGTGTTTTAAGGCGGAAGGAACATTTATCAACTTGTGTACTATAAATGGTGTAGTATCAATTGATACGTGGTGCGTGTATAACTGTAGAATTGTAGTTGGCCTCAGATAGCCAAACAAGCATGTGAGTGGAATGAGAGGGCTGACACATAAATGTACTCCTACAAGTCTGACAGGTTTGACCACTATGGCGGTCGTTTATACACAGAGATGGAGATGGACAAATCAGAAAGGACATCCTACCTCGCCCCCTTCATTTATTATCCTATTACCATTCCCGTCTATAGGTATAGGTAGGGATCACCATTACGTTTAGAGGTGGTCTCCCATGAGAATAAGGAGTTACGTCTCATGTATGAGACAGGTCGCTCCAGGACCTATGAGGTATGACTCATCACGTGGCAGCCTCCCATAGACCCCAATTTTTTTTAATTTTTTTTTGGTTATTTGAGTTTTTATATTATTATTTTTTGCTTTTCTAACGTTTACCAAAAGTAATAGTTATCATAACTTAATGTAATGACTGTATACATATAAAGTAACATTGTTCATAAGTAAACGTAACACCTGTTTTATAAAAACAAAAGCTCGTTTTACCTATTTTTTCAAATGTAATACTAACTATAAATACATGTAACCCAAACAATATCTAAATGTAATTATCATTTATACTGAAATGTAATAATACTTTTGCAAAAATGTAAAATATTGTGTATTTTGATTTACTTTTTGAAAGAAAGTAACATTTGAAAAGTAACAACTCATATATATAATGTAATTGTTTGTACAAGTAAATGTAACACTTTAATAAAAGAAATTATAACATATTTCTATAGATAATGTAATACTTTACATGTAACACTAATCAAGTGTTTTTTAGCTCTAAAAATATAAATGGTTGAATTATTACTTTTTCTATACATATGTGCTACAATTATGTATAAACATTATTACATATAAGTAACACGTTCGTTACATTTTAGTTGTCATAAGTATTACTTTTGGCAAGCGAAGAAAACATCGAAAAAAACACTGTTATTTTTTTGTATATATGTATTACTTTTATGTATATAAACTGTTACTTTATATGTATACAGTCATTACATTAAGTTATAGTCACTATTACTTTTGACAAACCGAAAAAAAAAAACTAAAAAAAATATATAATTTTTTTTTTGGCCTATGAGAGTCTGCCACGTGGCAGGGTCGCCCCCTGTGTCATGGAGTTGGTTCAATGGGCCGGGCTATGGGTCAGAAATGACCCGTCTCATCCATGAGACGGGTCATAGTGTTCTCACATAAGTCTTTGTCTTACGTTTATCCTTACCATCTTTATCAACAATCTAACTAAACCCACTCTACAAATAAAATACTCCTGGTCATAAATATAAACAAAAGTAAATAAAATCACATTTATTAAGAAAGTAATTAATTTAGTTAATTATCTTGATTTTATAATAAAAATATATTAAAATTACTAATATATCCCCATATTAAATGTGTAATAAATGTACACTTGTATTTGAAAATGAGTAATTAATTAGAGGTATTTTTGGTAAAATAATTAAATACAGTTACATTTAATGTGCTTTGTATTGAAACCCAATTTTTTTGCTTATATTTAGGTCCAAAAAAAGCCTAATTTTTTTGTTTATATTTGTGTCCGGAAGGAGTATTATTTATCACTCCTCCACATACACAATCTACAACCCCAACAAACTTTATTTTTTTTCATCCTTTATTCACAATCCAAACCAATCCAAATTATCTCTTATTTTTTTATTTATTTTTATTGCATACTATTTTCAACCTCAATTTTAAATAATTTTCTATCTAGTACTCCCTCCGTCCCAGAGTAAGAGTCTTAGTTTCCATTTTGGTACGTCCCAAAGTAAGAGTCATATTCTTAAAATAGCAAAGAATCTTTACTATTCACCCCACTCATTCTCTCATATTTTACTTTTATACTCACAACACCAATCAATTCACTATTCTCTCCCACTCATTCTCTCTCTTACTTTACTTTTACACTCACAACATTTACATCACTTTCAATATTTATTAATAAGCGTGCAAATGAGGGGTAGGACTCTTATTCCGGGACGGAGGGAGTAATAGTTTATGTAAATAATATATATTACTAAAATTGTATTTCTACACTGAAAATACATTATTTGAAAATAAATAAACATATAATATTGAAACTAAACTTGAAATTTAATGTCGCTCGTTACAAATACATGACGAAAATAAAATTTCAAATATATAAATATTAGACTCTATTTTATAGAGGATGAAAAAAATATACTCCCTCCGTCCCATTTGAAGCTTCAGAAAAAGTTAGTGAGTATAACAAGTGGGCCCTACAATTTTAATATGTGAGAGGGGAAAGTTAATGGGTATGACAAGTGGGCCCCTTAATTTAAGTATGTGAGAGGAAGAAGTGAGTGGGTATGACAAGTGGGGCCTAATTTTTTTTTTTTTACCATTTTAAGAAAGGATGAAACGTTTAACGGAACACTCATTTGGGTAAAATGTGATGCTTCAAATGGGACGGAGGGAGTAAATTTTAAGTTATTTTATTTTTACTAAAATTTTAACTCAATTTTATTGGACCAACAAATGATTGCCATATGTCCTTACAACTTGACACTTTTCTCTGGAGATGGGCATTTCGGGCCCAAGCCCGTCGGCCCTTGCCCGCCAACCCTTAACCCGTGAGCCCTTAGCCCAAACCCGGCCCTTGGCCCTTGTATTTGACGGGCGGTCCGGACCCTCCAAAAAGTCTAACGGGCCGGGCTTAGCCCGCGGGCTTAAACCGGTGAGATGGCCCGTGCCCGTCGGCCAGCATTTTAGCCAGGTAAAAAAAAATAAAAAATTGTACTCCCTCCGTCTCGCTTGAAATTTTAAAACTTGCCTTTTTGGGCGTTTATTATTTATAGTATATACTAAATTATTATAATTTTTCAAAATGGAGTATGCTTATATTTTAAAAAAATTATTCATTACAATTATAAACTTTTTTCACTATTTTTATTTTCTTTAATAACATACTAATATTATAAAAGGAATAAAGGCTACTTATATTTTTACTAAATTATAAATTAAATTTTAAAGTCTTTAATATTTTTAATTTTTTTTTATAAATGTATTTTTCCAGATTAAAAAATAAAAACCCGTTCAAGCCCTTTGGGTTAAACCCAAGGGCCGACGGTCGGGCCTAACAAACATTGAAGAAGCGGGCCGGGCCGGGTTCCGCCCGCGGGCTCACACGCCACGGGCGGGCCCAAGCCCGTTAACCCGCGGGTTAGTGAAAAGGAAGGGCCGGGCCGGACGGGTTTGCCCTTATGCCCATCTCCACTTTTCTCTAGTATGAGATTGCAATCTCGTTCGGTGAACCGTAGGATTACCAATCTTCACTCAATTTTTTTTATTTTTTTTTTACTTTCTTTTGTCTTATTCTCACAATCTTTGGCAAGATTGCAAAGGTGGTCTATACTCCTTTCGTTCCGGTCGTCTTAGTTTAAAGTTTTTTGTTTTTGTTTTTGTTTTTTTCATGTTACTCGCTTGCCTCAAATTACTCTTATTTTGGGTTTTAATTACTCTTATCTTGAGTTTTGTGCAATCATGCGGAAAATAAAACCCAAAGCCTAAATCCGTTCAAGATGATTTAATTAATATAAAGATGAATTTAGATTACTAACCGTAGTGATGCTTTTAAAATTTCTTCGGTGGATCTTCTTATTCTTCGCGCTTTTAAAACACGATCGCAGGAACACGCTTCCAATCACAAGATCACAAACTTAAAGAGATAGTCGGAGTCAATCATACATGGAGAGATATATTAATTATGAATGACTCAAATATTAATGATCACAATAGTATGATATTTATACATGAGTTTGAGTATTGCCCCTTCTATTCTATATTGTTCTAGATTCCATGAATAAGGAAAGATATACTCCCTCCGTCCCACTTCACTTGAGACCTAAGAGGTGGGCACAAGAACTAAAGAAAAAGAATAAAATAAGGAAAATATGTGGTAGAAAATTAAGAGAGAGAATGAGTGGGGTTAATAGTAGGATGATTTAATGAATTGTGTGGTGGAAACTGAAGAGAGAGAATGAGTGAGTGTGGTAGATTGAATATAAAATTATAAAAAAATTACTATTTTAGGGAGTCGCAAGTGAAGTGGGACAGATCAAAATGGAAATAAGTCTCAAGTGAGGTGAGACGGAGTGAGTACAATTCTAAACCTACTAGGAAAGCAAATATTACAAAGAAAAGGAAAGTAAATAATATAATAAATACATTTGTAATTGAAGAAGGATTCTAATATCTTTAATATAAAATAGTAAATGGGGACGGTTATTGTAACACCTCAAACTTTCCAATAATAAAATAGTCTTTAAATTAAATAATATCTATCCCAAAACCAGGGAATCTCAGTCATCAATCATAATTCAAAACCCAACATTTAATGTAACGACTAGTACAACCCACTAGCTCTAAATAACTGTAAAATAACTATCTTAAATACTTCAATAAACCAAAAGCCGCCTTTCCTCGGGATCCATCCATTCCCCCTACTCTTTACCTGGGAAAAAAATATAAGACCATGTCCAATAATCCAACTACCAAAAAACATTCAACTACCCTAATATCACGACACCTCATTTTCTCTCTCCATCCAGTTAATCATTCAACTACACTCTCAACTACCCCTTCCACAATAAGCTAGTTTAGTTTAAAATTCAACTCCTCCCAACTCATCATTCTATACCCCACCACTTTTTATTTTATTTACAATATTTATTTTTATAATTAAAAAATAATAAAAATAATAATAATTTATTATTAAAAAATAAATTATTAATATTTTTATTTATAAATTCGAGATTTTTTTTTTAATTTTTTTTAATTCACACTTAATAAAAAAAAGGATAATTAAGGAATTTTTAAAGAGAAAATAGGGTTTTTTTTTTCGGTGTCCAAATTAAATGAAACTTACATCAATTTATAGAGGGAAAAAAATGATAAATTTTGGTGATTTATTTTTTTATAAAAAAATAATTTACTATAAAATAATTGAGCTCAAAAAATTTGGATAAAAAACCTCTCCCAAAAAAAAAGAAAAAAAAAGCTGGAAACAAAAAAGGAAAAAAAAAGAAGAAAAAAAAGGGAAAAGCAGCAGCAACTCTCCGGCTTGGGAGGTGAGCTGCACTCTCCAAGTGCTGGCCACTCCCAAGCCGACACGTGTCTATTCTGGGCCCCACAAAAATTCCCTCAACCCAGTTGAGCTTCTTCAACCCCTCCCCTTCAACCCCCTCCTCTCAACCCCCTTATTGCACACACTCAACAAGTTGAACCCCCACTCAACCCCTTATTGGACATGGCCTAAGGAAGGGGTGAGCGAACAATGCTCAGTAAGTTCATACGGGATCTCTCCGGGTACTAAGAAGAGATGACCGAAAGAACGGAGCCAAACAATACTTTCAATAAAAGGCTAATCATCAATAACTTAACTGTAATAATCTCAAAATACAATTACGAATACTTAAAGAGAATTTGTGGCACTATCACAAGAACAAGAAACAATCAAGGAATTCATCTTCAAGAAATTCATCAATTCCATAGTAACCAACACCTTTTCAGGGTGTTAAGTGAATAAGAGACCTACACCTTTTCAGGGTGCTCCCTTATTAAGATTAGATCATGATCATTAAACTACTTCATCAAGTAGCATATAAATGTTTAAGTTCTTTTCAATCAAACTAGACAGTTTTCATTTAGTCCTTTTCAATCAGACCAATTCCTGCTAAGTCCTTTTCAATCAGACAAAGCTAACCGTACCTGTTTCATTTAGATACAACAACATTCATTCACAGTGTTCATAGGTACAAGAACACATAACACAATTCAATTCACTTTAGATACCCATTGAACAAGAACATATCAAGGGTAAGATCATTCCAAAAGACGTTCATGTCACAGGAGTTCAAATACTACCGGCCACTTGGTAGCTACACTTTAGAAAGAATATGAGAGTCCTATTTCAAAGGATGAAACTCAAAATGCTTAGGAACGTAATCCCTTACCTTGGCTTGCTTACTTCTCTTTGCAAAACCGCGCGCACGAATCTACAACCATGCAAAATAATAATCTTAGACAAAAAGTAAATACTATTTACTTTCCATCCCAACATAATTTACTTTCTTTTGTTAACCTATGAGTTACTCTCTTTTAACTTTTTCTAAAGTTAACTATACATTCTAGGGTTTCCAAATTACCCATTTAAATTTACCAAAAATACCTTTTTAGGTTTACCAAAATACCCCTAGGGTTTCTATTATTTATTCCCAATCTTTACTTTCAACAATACCGTTACACACACTAAATTTAACTTTTTGCAGCACACACAAACACACACACACGCATCACACACACATACACACACACACTGCGGACACATGCGCGCGCACACACACACACACGCTGCACACCACTCACACACACACTGCGCACCACACACACACTCTGCGCGCGCGCACACACACACACGCACACACACACACTGCACCGCACACACACACACAACACGCACGCACTCAACACACACACACATACTGCCATCATCTTCTTTAAACCCTAATCACCATATCCACTTAGGGTTTCTAATACCATTGATTCTAATGGTTAATATTAACAAATATGGAGAAGAAAAGGTTTAAGGGTCTAGATTTTACCTTCGTTGGACACCTCCTCTTTCTCTCTCTCATTCTCCCTGAGTTCTCTCTCTCGGCTCTTTCCTCTCTCTGTCGCCTCTCTCCCTCTCTCTCTGATGATTTTCTTTTCTTCTTTGATAAATAAAGAGGCTAGGGTTTCTAGAGAGGTTTAAATAATATAGGGTTTCTAAATCCTAACCCCTAAAGGATTTCTTCTCCTATTAAAATAAAGACTTGGGTTTTACTTTGACCCAATGACTAAAGCCCAATACTTTCTAAATGACTCGGTCCAAATAATAATTAAAAGAATCCAAAATAAATAATAAGGGGAAGGGGGCGGATATTACAGTTATTATGAGTATGATACGTGAATCTTATTATTTAAAAAATGTTAAAAAAATTAATGTTAAAGTAGAACAATTAAAATGACAATTTTTGTAAATCTTATATATATATATATATATATATATATATATATATATATATATATATATATATATATATATATTAAAGTTGGCGAGGAGGGTTATGGGTTTGACATGTGTATATGTTTTAGTAAAATCTTGAATTTGGAGAAGCCACATCAACATCATCCTAAAATGTAATGACTTTTGATATTCTTATTCTTATCTAATACTATTAGTTAATCATATTAGTAATTATATAAGTTAATAATTACTATTAATAGTATTAGTTAACAATAATAATAGTTACTATACAAGTTAAATATTACTATTAATAGTATTAGTTAACTACAATAGTTACTATATTAGTTAACTATTACTATTAATAGTATTAGTTAACTATAATAGTTTACTATATAAATTAATTATTAATATTAATAGTAATAGTTAACTATAATAGTTACTTTATAAATTAGTTTTTACTATTAAAAGTATTAGTCAACTATAATAGGCTATATACATTAACTATTACTATTATTAGTATTAGTTAATTATAATAGTTATTATAAGTTAAATTATTAATTTTTAATATTAATTTATCGTAATAGTTACTATATCTATTAACTATTAATAGTATTAGTTTATTAAATAGTTATAGTTATAATTATTATTATATAGATTAATCATTGTTATTAATATATATTAACTATTACTATCAATAATATTAGTTAATTATAATTGTTATTATAATAATAGTAATCTTATAGATTAATTATTATTATTAATAGTATTAGCTAAAATGATAATTGCTATATTAGTTAACTATAGTTAAAATATTTTTTAAGACATAGTATTGGTTTCCCGTGCAGAGCATGGGTTACCCGCTAGTTAAAATAAGACTCAGGGAGTATTCATTATGAAGATAACAATAATTTTTTTTGTTTAAATTGGGTGTGCTGGACTCTTGTGAGACGGTATCACGGGATGAGACGGACCGTCCACGGGTTGCCCCGCCCGCCCATTTGCTGCACCACCCTGCCCGCCTACATCAACGTCTCTCTAGCTGCCATTGCTCCTTCCATTGCGCCACGTGGCGCTCCTTTAAAAAAAAACCCCACAATAACTTTAAAATGAAATATCATGAGATTTTGAAGTCGAAAAATAAATACGAAAACACCGTTGCGTTCGTCTCGACGAGATGAATAAAACTACGTAGGTCATGATATGGTTTGAAATTATTTTTTAAAATCATATTTTTTAACTCATAAAAAAATTGAGCTGCTCGTCGCCTAAGATGTAACACTTTTTATGAAAAAGTAACTGTTTAGTCTTGAGAAAGTAATACTTTTATTGTAAAAAGTAACAGCAGTTTTGCAGAAAAATTTAAATAGTCAGATAATTTTTTCTATTAGAGAAAGTAATAATTGAAGTGTAACAGAGTGCATATATGATTATAATTTTCTATATAGATGAATGTAACATTTTTATATAGTAAATGTTACATTTTAAAAAAATAAATAAATAAGAATTTTCCAAAAATGAAATAGTATGTTAACAATGTAACAACTGTAATACTTACAATAAAAAAATTATTTTTTTCTCAAATGTAACCGTTTTTATTCAGACTGTAACAATTTTTATTCTGGAATATAATCATACATTTGCAAAAAAAAAAGAAAAGAAGATTGAGGATAACATAAGATTTACTCCAAACGACTAATGTTACATTTTATTATAAAAAAATTTACATTCATTTGTAAAATCTTTTTGTTAGTAAAATACTTAATAATGTATCAATTACAAAGGTTGAAAGGTTGAATGTAACAATTGAAATTTTGTAATGTAACATAGTAGTTGTGAAAAAAAAAATGAAATAGTTTGATTGTTTTTTATTTTTTTAGAAAAAGTAACATTTACACTAATAAAAACGGTTATGTTCATTTATATAACAAATAATATCACACATATACTCTGTTACATTTCAATTTTTACATTTACTACCCAAAAAAACTATCAAAATATTTTTTTTTTCTGTAAAACTACTGTTACATTTTACAATAAAAGTGTTACTTTCTCATGACTATATTGTTACTTTTTTCATAAAAAGAGTTACTTTTTTGATTACGAGCGACTAATTTTTTATGTGTTTTAAAAACATAAATTCAAACCATATCATGGCCTATCTAGTTTTATTCAACACAATGGTATTTTTTTATTTTTTTTCTTGACTTTCAAAATTTTAAGATATTGCATTTTAAAGATATTAGAGATTTTTTTCAGGAAAAACATTGTTCAAAACATGTTTTTCATAAGAATATGCAAAAACACGTTCTACACTAATGCTAGTGTAGAACACATTTTACATACGAACAACTCATTTAAAATAGTTTTAAATGTGTGCTTAAATTAATATAGCAATTAATATCTAATCATTTTCCTTAATGAAACTTATTTGAGTATGCCAATAAAAAGTCGCCACGTAGATTTTCACCTCATAATCCTCGCGGCTGAGTGGAGATTGAGATTATGTCTTTATATTCTTCCACTGCCTCAAAAAATTTATCTCATTATTACTTTTTGTGGTCAACACAACCAAACATTGAAGTTGATCTAATCATCCTATTGAAATTCTAAATGTTGTACTCACTTGTTTTAAGTGATTTACCAATAACAATTTTTATGATTTTATTTGTGATTACTAGATTGACACAAATATATGATCAAAATTAACATGTATTAACCATAAATAGTCAAAATGAAACAAACTTTTCGGGACAAATATAGATTTCACTTCGGCCCATTGAGTTTTGGAGTTTCAGTTTTGTGCGAATATCAACATGATTCTACTTTTGCGGTATCATATTTGTAATGACCCGATATATTTTTTTATTTTATTAGTTTATTTTATTTATGTTAATTCATTTTAATTAAATGATAATTAAGATTAATGGATTAACTAAGGAAGTGGGCTAGGTAATTAAAGAGTTGGACCAAAATTATAATGGGCTTGAAATGGGTTAGCCGAATTTAAAACAATGGGTCAAACCCAATTAACAAATTACCCAAAGTATAAAAACATTGATTTAGTAAATTCTAGGTTTTTATTCCTAATTACCAAAACAATAAAACCCTAATTCCCCCCACCACCAAGAAGCAGCCTCCGGCCAAGAGGGAGAAGAGGGAGGAAATTTTCGATCTTTTTGGAAGTCTAATCCGATCATTCTCAAGGTAATGTCAAACCTCACCTTCTAAAATTTATTTCATTGAATTTGGATGAATAAATCTTAATCTAGGCATGTTAAAAGAAATAATCATTAGGGTTTTGCATGCTAGTAAATTAATGGCAAAAATTTAATGGTTAAAGACTTAGATCTAAATGCTATGATAAAATGATGATTCCATGCTTAGCCTTATTTTTAAGTTTGATTCTATGATCATGAATGGGAGGAATAAATATTTTATAATGTATAGAATTGAGCAAATATGGGATTGAGGTTAAATTGGGTTAACAAAAAGAAGAAAAAAATATGGATTTACACCCTATGGTGTTCGGCCGAATGGTCTATGAATGTTGGGGAATTGTTTTGTTGATTGTTGTAATTATGTTTATTGATTAGTGAATAAATTAATGTTGGGGATTAAAAAAAAAAATAAAGGACAAGAAAAATTAACCAAATCAATGGATATGGAGGCTATAGAATTCGACCTAAAGGCCATATACATTGGGTATTGATTCTTAATCTAAGATGTTAAGAGTTAGGATGAAAAGTGAGTGTTTTCGTTAAAATTGTAATGGAAAGGAAGTATGATACGTAAGAAAGTTATTGGAAGATTAGAAAAATAACTTGGAAGATTGTATTAAGGACTCGAAGGACCTTGGAAGTTAGAAAGTTAACGAGAAAAGGGAATATTAAAAGATTTCAGTTAATTTCCTAACGAAAAGAGGATTAAACTGATAAGGTTCAAACTTAAAAGAGTTTAAAAGGAAACCTTTGAGGTTAAAGGGGTCTAAGTGGTTAAAAAGAAACTTGGGGGACCTTTACGAACAAAACCAAAGTCAAATGACCTTCCTGCAATTAAATGAAAGGTAAAGGGTCAAATTGTAATTTAACTAAAGTTAAAGGAACAATTTATAATTAATCCAAAGTTGAAGGACCAATTTGTAATTAATCCAAAGTTAAAGGACTAATTTGTAATTAATCCAAAGTTGAAGGACCAATTTGCAATTAATCCAAAGTTGAAGGATCAATTTGTAATTAATTCAAAGTTGAAGGGCTTATTTATAATTTTATCAAAGTTGAGGGACTGACTCGTAAATCAAAGTCGGAGACTTAAACGTAGGTAAAGAAGTAAAAACACATCTCTCAGTTAACTAAGTAGAAGTAGTTAACATCGTAAGAGGATACTAAAGTAAACTATTCGATGCTTTGTAGATTCGCACAAGGAGAACATTGCAAGGAAAAGCAATCAAGGTAAGGGATTACGTTCCTTACTGTCATTTGAACTCCTGTTGATTGGAACTCTATATTTCTTTCTATAAGTTAGACTATCAATATGGCATGATAGTATTTGAGTAAACTCTGCGTTATTGAACCTTCTTTTCAATAACGTTCTTTTGGAAGAATCCTTACTTAGTGATGTCCCCATTGATCCACTAAGTATCAAAGATTGAAATTTGTTATCACATACTTGTACCTTGGTATGTTCACATCCTAACTCGTAAGTTAATCACTTACTTGTTGGAATGTACAATGTCCAGTTAGAAAAGACATTGTCGGGACAGTCCAGTTAGAAAAGACTCATCCTTAAACTAGGGATTGCATGAATGATCACATGCATTCTCTCAGGAATTGTCTTATTACAAGGATAATTCTAGACCCCGAGCATATATGTGTGGATACCATATATGTTACGACCTACACTAATGGATTGAAAAAGCTAGGTGTACAAAATTGTACCTTTGGCATTGAGGATATAATGTACGTTGGAATTGACGGAACTAGAATGAATCCCTTTGGATCGTATTGCCATAATCCTTTGAAGGTAAAATCTTAAGAGTATTATGACTGTATTGCTCTGCAGTATTAAATCAAAAGTAATTGAACCTATCCTTACAAAAGTCATTCATAGTGTTCGTTCTGGTCGTCTCTCCTTAATAACCGGAGAGGCCACGTATCAACTTACTGAGCATTCATTCGCTCACACCTTCTCTACAATTTATATTTCAGGATTTAAGTAGAGGGAAAAGGAAGGAGAGCAGCCGTAGATGGAACGACAGAGTTGAAGATTTATTATTTAGTTATTTTAAGAATAATTAATTACTCTGTTTAAGTTGAAATACATTAACCGCTAGGGTTGTTTACCTGCCGAGACAAGTTTTGATGGTTACGCTTCCGCATTTATGATGAACTGATGATGTAATAAAGGGTTGGTTTGAGAACTCTAATTTGAGGTATTTTAATTATTGTTATTTAATGCCATTTAATGCTCAGATACAGTAAGAAAATTTGGGGTGTTACAGTTGGTATCAGAGCAATGGCTTTAGGTTCTATGGGAGAAGCTGAAAGTTAAGATTAACGGGAGACCTAGTACTTGACTTTGAATAAGGGTTACTTGAGAATTTTCAAGTGATAAAATCTATCTCTAGGAATAATACTAAGGGTGCACGTAAAGCATGAATGCACTTGAGGAAGTAGAAATTTGTTCATCCTTGTACATGTCTACTCATTTTTTTAAAAAGAAAATTTGATAATGAAATTTGGGGTTATGTACTAATTAAGTTTATTGTCTAGTGTGTGTAGGATTATGACAAGGAAACCGATGAAATCCGTAAGGTACAGTGCTACACTGAAGGAGAATATAGAAGGCAAGGAGAACCGAATCAAGCTAATGAATAAGGAATTGGCTCAAGAAAAGGCAAAGAACGTTAGTATGGAGGAAGAGTTGGTTAAGAATACTACTGAACTGACCAAAGCTAATGAAGAGATCCGTAGACTGAAAGTGGGAATTGAGGGTTTACAGTACACTCTCAAAACACGTGATGATGACATCAAGGTTTTAGAAGAAAGACTAGCAGAGAAAATCCAGAAGGCTAGAAATATGAAGAATCACGCTATTAGAGCCAATAGAGAGTGGAACAAGCTAAGTGTGAATTTATTGGATGAGCAAAGGAGTGTCTATGATCTCGAAAAGAAAGTGGATGAACAGGAAAAGTATGAGCGGGAACTCAGAGCTTCAGGTTATCAGATCTACGCAGATAAGCTAGAACTTCAGGCAAAGTACGACCAACTAGTGGAAGAGCACGCACAATGTAGAGCTTAGTGCAAGTGATTACTTAATGATTGTTGAGTTAGACTCATTATGATTAGTGGAATAATTCAGTTAGACTTTTGATTATGTTAATTGAATTTTGGGTGGATTTTGAGAAGTTTAATCTCACACCCTAGTTGAATAAAGTTAGTTATTTTAGTTTAAATACCGGAGTTATAAATCAACTATTACCGCTTAAATTAAAAGTTAACTTGTTGAGAAAAGACAAGGGAAAACGTCGGATTGGTTAAAACAATCTTCGAAACCATGGTACGAAGTAAGATGACCATTAGAGTAAGTCAAAGCTAGTTAAGTAATAAAAACTAGTGAAATAAAAGTCGGTAATAGTCAACCAAGTAAAACGGTTGCTAATTATGAAGTACAATAACTCCTGAACAGGAGAATAAAGGTTAAGTAAACTAACCAAATCAGAATAATGGTCTAGTACAAAAGACCTACGAACAAGATAAAACTAACAAGTAAACCGTCAGTAAAAGAATAGTAATGTTAATTATACTATGGACACCGTACATATTGTGTAATGATAAACATTACTAGGACACAGACCTGTTCTAAAAGTAAAAGAAAAAAATTGCAGATGGCCTCGAATACCAGAAGTTGAAACAACAGAAACGGAAATGGCAACGGCAGCAACAACGGTAATGGAGGTGGGAAGTTGGACCCGGCACTAGTGAATCTCTTGCAGACGCTCACGCAGACGGTAGCTGGAATATGCCAGACTGTGGCTGGAATTGCTCAACCACCACCACAAGCTCCATTACGAGACCCGTTGGAGTTATTTCAAAGGAGAAACCCAGATTCGTTCTCAGATACAGTAAAGGAGAAACCCGAGGATTGGATCAAGAGTACAGAACGTATCTTCGAAACGTTGAACTGCACAGAAGAGCAGAAGGTAGTGTTTGTAACGTTCATGCTGAAAGGGAAGGCCCAATCGTGGTGGGAGGCAGAGAAGCGAGCTGCTGTGGCTCGTGGTGACGCTGCATTTACGTGGACCACGTTTAAGGCTATCTTTAAAGAGAAGTATTATCCTGCGAGTACAAGGAACGCTAAGGTGGCGGGATTCTTAACTCTAGTGCAAGGGAATCAGACAGTGGCGGAGTATGGTGAGAAGTTCACCGATCTACTGGAGTTTGCACCGAGGTTCTTCGATACTGAGGAACAAAAGGCAAGGAAATTTGAGGCAGGATTGAGTGATAGGATCAGGTACAGAATCACACCGTTGGCATTAACTACTTATTCAGCGGTGCTGGACAGAGCTAAGATATTGGAAAAGGAATCGGATAATTATCGTAACCGACTAGAGGAGAAAGGAAAGACAGTGACCGAGAAGTTAGAAGGAAACAAAGGCAGTAAGGACCACAATAACAACAAGAGGAAAGCAGTGGATGACGGTCGTGATAAGGGCAATTATGGAAATAAACACTCCAACAACAGCCATAACGGCAACGGTCGGAACTCCAATGACAACAGACGAGAATGGAATAAGGGCAAAAACCGAAGTGTTATGAGCGATGATAAATGTAAAATCTGTGATGGAGCTCACAAGATGGAGATTTGTTACTACAAGGAGCGACAGTGTTATAACTGCAAGAAAGTGGGACACCCGAAATGAAAATGCCCGGAACCTAAGAAAGAAGAACCAACTGCGGGAACTAAGGGAAACGGTGGAGGAAACGGTGGAGGCCGTGGTAGGATATACACAATGACCACAAAGGCAGCAGGAGTAAACGCAGACCTTATAGCAGCTACGACGTAGTTAAATTCTCATGATGTTTATGTATTGGTAGATACTGGCGCTACTCATTCAGTAGTTAGTAATGATGTAGCAAGGAAGTTGAGACTGCACCCAGAAACTTTACAAATACCTTTAGTGATAGATACACCTGCTAAAGACACTATCCCTATCACTACCACTTATATAAATTGCACCTTAGGAATAGGAGGTACGAATGTAAAGATCGATCTCATTGAACTGGATATGTCGGAAATTGACGTAATACTGGGAATGGATTGGTTGGATCTATATCAAGCTAACGTGAACTGTCAGGAGAAAATAGTGACGTTCATAGGAGAAGAAGGTAAAGAACACATATTTGTGGGTTCAAGACCGAGGAGAAGGATAAGCTTAATCTCGGTGATGAAGGCCCGTAAAATGTTGAAGAAGGGATGTGTAGGATTTCTGGCACACATAGGTGAGGCAGAAGAGAATGGAGTAACCTTAGAGTCACTTGAAGTAGTGAGGGAGTTTCAAGACGTGTTTCCAGAAGATTTACCTGGTATACCACCAGTGAGGGAGGTAGAGTTCTCTATCGACTTAGCACCATAAACCATGCCTATTTCGAGAGCACCGTACAGGATGGCTCCGACGGAGCTGAAAGAACTAAAAGAGCAGTTGCAAGAACTGTTGGACAAGGGTTTGATTAGACCGAGTGTATCACCATGGGGTACACCGGTGCTATTTGTAAAGAAGAAAGATGGATCTATAAGGTTGTGCATTGACTACAGGGAATTGAATAAAGTGACGGTGAGGAACCAATTCCCATTGCCGAGAATTGATGACTTGTTTGATCAACTGAGAGGAGCCTGTCATTTTTCAAAGATTGATCTTAGGTCTGGCTATCATCAGTTGAGAGTCAAGGATGTGGATGTGGCAATGACAGTGTTTAGGACAAGGTATGGACATTATGAGTTTGTCGTGATGCCGTTTGGTTTAACTAACGCACCAGCTGCATTCATGGAGTTAATGAATAGGATATTTCAGGAGTACTTAGACAAATGTGTGATAGTATTTATTGATGATATTTTGGTATACTCGAAGACAAAGGAAGAACATGCTAATCATATGAGGTTAGTGTTGGAAATTTTGAGGAGGCAGAAATTATACGCTAAGTTTAAGAAATGTGAATTCTGGTTAGAGAAAGTAGCATTTTTGGGGCACGTGGTGTCGAAGGAAGGAATTTCAGTGGACCCGACGAAGGTGGAGGCAATAATGGATTGGGAAAGACCGACTACGGTAACCGAAATAAGGAGTTTCTTGGGTTTAGCCAGTTACTATAGGAGGTTCGTAGAAGGATTTTCGAAGTTATCGGGACCATTGACGAAGTTGATGCAGAAAGCATCCAAGTTTATTTGGTCAGAAGAATGTGAGAAAAGTTTTCAAGAATTGAAGAATAGATTAGTATCTGCTCCAGTGTTAACATTACCGACGGGAACGGAAGGTTTTGTTATCTACAGTGACGCATCGTTGAAAGGACTAGGCTGTGTATTGATGCAAAATGGAAAGGTGATAGCATATGCATCTAGGCAGTTAAAAATACATGAGAAGAATTACCCGACCCATGATTTGGAGTTAGCGGCAGTGGTATTTGCTTTGAAAATTTGGAGACATTATTTGTATGGCGTGAAATGTCAGATTTTTACAGATCACAAGAGCCTTAAGTATATTGTCACCCAGAAAGAGTTGAACATGAGACAACGGAGATGGCTAGAACTTCTCAAGGATTACGACTGTGAAATATTGTATCACCCTGAGAAAGCCAACAAGGTGGCAGATGCCTTAAGTAGGAAGAATCACGGGATGTTGACGACGTTGATCTCTAAGGGGGTAAGTATATGGAATGATGTCAAGGAAGTGAACTTAGTAGTAAAAGTAAACGGATATTTGGCTCGATTGACGTTACAACCAGCACTGTTGAGCAGAATTAAAGAGGCACAAGAGTTAGACGAGGAGAGAGAAGCCCTGATCGGAAAAGGACGGGTAAAAGATCTTCACATGGGCGAAGATGGAATTTTGAGGTACCAAAAGAGAATATGGGTGCCAAATAATGACGAAATTAAGAGAGAAATACTGAGGGAAGCTCATTGTTCGAAGTTCTCTGTACATCCGGGAAGTACTAAAATGTATAGGGATCTGAGGGAGTCGTATTGGTGGAATAATATGAAGAATGATGTGGCAGAGTATGTGCACAGGTGTCTAACATGTCAACAAGTGAAAAGCGAACATCAGAAGCCAGCAGGATTACTACAATCTTTACCAATTCCCGAGTGGAAGTGGGAGAACATTGCCATGGATTTTGTAAGTGGATTGCCGAAGACGGCAGGAAAGTGTGATGCGATATGGGTTATCGTAGATCGATTGACTAAGTCGGCACATTTTCTAGCAATTAAGAAGACTGATTCGTTAGAGAAGTTGGCCAAATTGTATATCGATGAGATAGTGAGACTACATGGGATACCGGTCACAATCGTGTCCGACCAAGACGCAAGGTTCACTTTGAAATTTTGGAACAGCTTACAGGAGGCGCTGGGAACAGAATTGACCATGAGCATGGCATTTCATCCGCAGACAGATGGTCAGTCAGAAAGGACTATCCAGACACTAGAAGATATGCTAAGGGCTACTTCGTTAGATTGGCCAAATGCATGGGACGAACATTTATCATTGGTGGAATTCACGTACATCAACAGCTTCCATGCAAGTATTGGGATGGCACCATATGAAGCATTATATGGGAGGAAGTGTAGATCACCGGCTTGTTGGGATGAAGTTGGTGAGAGAAAGTTAAGTGGACCGGAACTTGTACAAGTTACGGCAGATAAGGTACAACAGATTCGGAAATGGCTACAGACTGCGCAGAGTAGACAGAAATCCTATGCAGATAACAGAAGGAGGGAACTATAATTTCAGCCAGGGGATCGAGTATTCCTAAAGATATCGCCTACGAAAGGAGTTATGCGTTTCAGAATTAAAGGAAAGCTAAGTCCACGATATGTGGGGCCGTTCGAAATTCTCGATAGGATTGGGGAAGTAGCTTATCGATTGGCGTTACCGCCAGTGTTAGCTGGAGTACATAATGTGTTTCATGTCTCCATGCTCAGGAAGTATATTCATGATCCGAGTCATGTGATCGAGTACAAACAGTTAAGGGTTCGGGTAGATTTGACGTACGATGAACGACCGGTCAAGATCGTCGACAGAAAAGACGAGATTGTAAGAAAGCGTGCGGTTCCCTATGTGAAAGTGCAATGGAGTAATCACACGGAAAGAGAAGCGACATGGGAACTAGAAAGTGAAATGCGTGAATTGTACCCGGACATCTTCTCAGATTAAGATTGGTTAAAGTTTGAGGACAAACTTCTTTTAAGGGAGTAAGAATGTAATGACCCGATTTTTTTTTATTAGTTTATTTTATTTATGTTAATTCATTTTAATTAAATGATAATTAAGATTAATGGATTAACTAAGGAAGTAGGCTAGGTAATTAAAGAGTTGGACCAAAATTGTAATGGGCTTGAAATGGGTTAGCCGAATTTAAAACAATGGGTCAAACCCAATTAACAAATTACCCAAAGTATAAAAACATTGAGTTAGTAAATTCTAGGTTTTTATTCCTAATTACCAAAACAATAAAACCCTAATTCCCCCCACCACCAAGAAGCAGCCGCCGGCCAAGAGGGAGAAGAGGGAGGAAATTTTCGATCTTTTTGGAAGTCTAATCCGATCATTCTCAAGGTAATGTCAAACCTCACCTTCTAAAATTTATTCATTGAATTTGGATGAATAAATCTTAATCTAGGCATGTTAAAAGAAATAATCATTAGGGTTTTGCATGCTAGTAAATTAATGGCAAAATTTTAATGGTTAAAGACTTAGATCTAAATGCTATGATAAAATGATGATTCCATGCTTAGCCTTATTTTTAAGTTTGATTCTATGATCATGAATGGGAGGAATAAATATTTTATAATGTATAGAATTGAGCAAATATGGGATTGAGGTTAAATTGGGTTAACAAAAAGAAGAAAAAAATTATGGATTTACACCTTATGGTGTTCGGCCGAATGGCCTATGAATGTTGGGGAATTGTTTTGTTGATTGTTGTAATTATGGTTATTGATTAGTGAATAAATTAAAGTTGGGGATTTAAAAAACAAAAATTAAAGGACAAGAAAAATTGACCAAATCAATGGATATGGAGGCTATAGAATTCGGCCTAAAGGCCATATACATTGGGTATTGATTCTTAATCTAAGATGTTAAGAATTATGATGAAAAGTGAGTGTTTTCGTTAAAATTGTAATGGAAAGGAAGTATGATACGTAAGAAAGTTATTGGAAGATTAGAAAAATAACTTGGAAGATTGTATTAAGTACTCGAAGGACCTCGGGAGTTAGAAAGTTAATGAGAAGAGGGAATATTAAAAGATTTTCAGTTAATTTCCTAACGAAAAGAGGATTAAACTGATAAGGTTCAAAGTTAAAAGAGTTTAAAAGGAAACCTTTGAGGTTAAAGGGGTCTAAGTGGTTAAAAAGAAACTTGGGGGACCTTTACGAACAAAACCAAAGTCAAAGGACCTTCTTGCAATTAAATGAAAGGTAAAGGGTCAAATTGTAATTTAACTAAAGTTGAAGGACCAATTTATAATTAATCCAAAGTTGAAGGACCAATTTGTAATAATCCAAAGTTAAAGGACTAATTTGTAATTAATCCAAAGTTGAAGGAACAATTTGCAATTAATCCAAAGTTGAAGGACCAATTTGAAATTAATCCAAAGTTGAAGGATCAATTTATAATTAATCCAAGGTTGAAGGGTTTATTTATAATTTTATCAAAGTTGAGGGACTGACTCGTAAATCAAAGTCAGAGACTTAAACATAAGTAAAGAAGTAAAAACACATCTCTTAGTTAACTAAGTAGAAGTAGTTAACATCGTAAGAGGATACTAAAGTAAACTATTCGATGCTTTGTAGATTCGCACAAGGAGAACATTGCAAGGAAAAGCAATCAAGGTAAGGGATTACGTTCCTTACTGTCATTTGAACTCCTGTTGATTGGAACTCTATATTTCTTTCTATAAGTTAGACTATCAATATGGCATGATAGTATTTGAGTAAACTCTGCGTTATTGAACCTTCTTTTGGAAGAATCCTTACTTAGTGATGTCCCCATTGATCCACTAAGTATCAAAGATTGAAACTTGTTATCACATACTTGTACCTTGGTATGTTCACATCCTAACTCGTAAGTTAATCACTTACTTGTTGGAATGTACAATGTCCAGTTAGAAAAGACATTGTCGGGACAGTCTAGTTAGAAAAGACTCGTCCTTAAACTAGGGATTGCATGAATGATCACATACCTTCTCTCAGGAATTGTCTTATTACAAGGATAATTCTAGACCCCGAGCATATATGTGTGGATACCATATATGTTATGACCTACACTAATGGCTTGAAAAATCTAGGTGTACAAAATTGTACCTTTGGCATTGAGGATATAATGTACGTTGGAATTGACGGAACTAGAATGAATCCCTTTGGATCGTATTGCCATAATCCTTTGAAGGTAAAATCTTAAGAGTATTATGATTGTATTGCTCTGCAGTATTAAATCAAAAGTAATTGAACCTATCCTTACAAAAGTCATTCATAGTGTTCGTTCTGGTCGTCTCTCCTTAGTAACCGGAGAGGCCACGTATGAACTTACTGAGCATTCATTCGCTCACCCCTTCTCTACAATTTCTATTTCATGATTTAAGTAGAGGGAAAAGGAAGGAGAGCAGCCGTAGATAGAACGGCAGAGTTGAAGATTTATTATTTAGTTATTTTAAGAATAATTAATTACTCTGTTTAAGTTGAAATACATTAACGGCTAGGGTTGTTTATCTGCCGAGACAAGTTTTGATGGTTACGCTTCCGCATTTATGATGAACTGATGATGTAATAAAGGGTTGGTTTGAGAACCCTAATTTGAGGTATTTTAATTATTGTTATTTAATGCCATTTAATGCTTAGATACAGTAAGAAAATTTGGGGTGTTACAATATTATTTTTCAAGATAAATCGCTTTTATAATTAAACTTCTGCATTATCTCTAAACATTCTTATCCAAATGTTTCACATCAGATGGAAATGGGTATATAGACGCAATTGTTATGAGATGAATAAAGCAGATACTTTGATACTGCAAAACAATATGTAAGACATAGGCAGCTAGGACTGTTCTGGAAAACAACCACTTGATAGGACACTTGTGCTCACAAGTGTCAAGACAGTTGTCCTGTCAACTGGCGACGAACAGAGTAAATAAAAATTGCAGCGGAATAAAATCAAACTCAGAATAAACACTTCAGCAAGAAACGTCTTGCTGGAAAACTTTCATTACTAAAACTCTTTAAGAGTACAAAAGGATGAAAGAAACAAAAACAATTAAAAGATCAAAACCTATTCTATCTTGAATAGACTAAACACCAAAAACACTTGTAGTTCTAAAATGTTTAGAACTCCAAGAACAAATGAACTCTCTCTAAATGATTCAGTCCAAAAAACGTAAACAGCAATGGAGAATGGCGATGGCATTTATAGGATCCCTTGACCGCCTTCTTTATCACACGTGATCTTCAAATCGGCAAATCAACCTTTCCTTTTGAGAGTCCACCTAAAATACACTCCTAAAATACATAACAACTTTCCAAGGATAAACATTAATATGTTAGTAAAATAAATCATAAATATAATAATTATTCTAAAATAAACTATTCATAAATAATTACAACTAATTCCTAAAATTAATAAACTCTAAATTTATACATTAAATAAATCAGAATCACGAAGATCCAAAATAAAAACATAAGAGTATTTCATACTCTTTCAATCTCCCCCTATCTTTGTGGTTCTGATCAAAACATCCAAAAACAATACCCTCCCCCTGAAATTGTACATTGGATAGTACTCCCCTTAAATATAACTTTTAGAACACATCTTTCTCCCCCTTTTTGAGAAGAACCATCAAACTCAAAGAAAGAAAATTTCGAATATATCCCACTTCCCCTAAATTTGAATCTCCCCAACAAAAATACCTCTAAGAGCATCATCAATCTCAACTCATATCCCAGCAAACCTTTATAGACTAGAGAGTTCTGCAAAAGATGAACTTACCCATTAAAACAGTAGCAGACTTACCAGTTGACTGTCCAGTTGAGTGACCAGTTGTTCGCACAGTTGCACGAACAAGTTGCTTAGCACCAGTTAAATGTTTAACAACAAAAATGCCTGAGCTTGATCAGAGCTGCGGCAAACAATCATTCACAATCACTCCGTGTTTCTCCTGAATTCTCGGATATTTCTGCAAAAATGTTAGAGAGAGAGAGCATTTGCAGAATAGGAACAAGATGAGATGAGAGAAAAGTAGCTAGAAAACACGAGGAATAAGATATACTAAACCATAATACACAACCAAATATGTCATGGAGGAAATATCAAGGGAGGACAGTGATTCTTCCTAAGAACTCAGGGAGGCCAAGGAGTAGGGAGAACCGAGTGAACTTGAAGTACCCATTTGAATTCCAAAACAAACAAGGATTTTGATTTTAAAATTCAAACTTTTTCCATGTTTTGTGATAAATTGTCCGTCCCAGAATTAGAACTTGCCAAATTCAACTGAATCCATTTATCCACAATGTACCATAATTTCCACCAACTGTACAATGAAACTTGAACATCGCGCCATTAGATTATCGTTAATCACATGAAAACATCAATCTCTAACACATAATAACAACAATTCAATTTGCTGATGTTAATACCAAGGGAGAAAAAAAAACTTAGAAAAAATTATGCCTAAACACACAAGTGAAGATTGTCTCAATTTTGGTGTGACATAGTATGATCAGCTCAGTCCATGACTCGGTTTCAACTCACAGGAATTCAATGAGATTTTCCTTCAATCATTTAGCCTTTAGAAAACTCCTATTGAAGGCTTATGACTTATGAATCAGTTACGGGGAGGAGCTTTTCACTCTCCCAATACAGTGTTACACTGATTCTCAAGTTATGTATGAATACACGTCAGCACATTGCCTAAATGAGTAGTAACTTCAAAGACTAGTGGCAGCTTGTTTTCCCCGTAACCTTAGATTTAGTTCACACTCCATGATAAACAACACGAAGGAATTAACAAGACAATTTTCATTATCAGGTTAAGAAGGGTCTCACATTCAAGGGTCAGAGCTCGGAGTCAAGGAACTGAAGGAGACCAAGTGGTCACAAGAGACAATCGTGCAAAGATGGATGCAATCTACACTATTTATATATATATATATATATATATATATATATATATATATATATATATATTTACTGTAATATACAATTATACAGTTATGCAGTCAGTTATCTGCACACTTGTGCAGTCAACTGGTATCACACAGTCCGAGAAAAAATCTCTCGAAATCCAAAGCCTTGGTAAAGATATCAGCAAGTTGACCCGTTGTGCTTACAAGTTCTAGAGTAATGATTTTTTGATCAACGAGATATCTAATAAAATGGTGCATAATATCTATGTGCTTTGTTAGGAAATATTGAACCGGATTCTTGGCAATATTCAAGGACCTTAAGCTATCACAAAATACGGTCAAGATTTCACTTCTAAGACCATAATCCTTGATTATCTGGTTCATCCTCAACAATTGAGTACAAAAAGTAACAACTACCATATATTCAGTATTAGATGGCCTACGAACCAAGAACCTAACATCTTTCCTTTCAAATTTTACCACTTCCTCTTGCATGACATTGGTCCAATTATTAATTTTTAAAGTTTCTGACTCATCCTCATGCTTAAAATTAGCAACGAAACAACAAGAGCTTACCTGATGGTACGCGGATTGCATGCATACCAAACCGGCTAATTCCCGGTAATTTATTCATTTCCCTCTTGTTCTTATTCCTTCATCCACTCCCTTAATGACCTGGGAAGTGGGATGATCTCCCTGTAACCTTGCTGTAGCATCATTACCTCTGGTTTCCTAATCTTTCAAGATTTCAGAATCTGAACCAGAATCAGCTGTGTATGACCATCTGTCGTGGCAGTTGACTGTTCATCTGGACTGTCAGTAGTCCTCACAGTTGGTGTATCTGTAGATTCTATAGTTGACTTTGGATCAGATTCATCATTAATCTTTTCATGCTCCCAAGTGCACCCTGTAATGCAATTCTCAACACAATTGACACTAAGATCAGGAGCATTATCAAAAAATGTATTAAAACATGAATGATTTTCAACCAACTTGTAACAATGATCAGAGGATCTTACACCTTTCAAAACGCATCTATTTGAATCATCGAAGACCTCACAGATCTTCTTATCAAACTTGACATGTAGATCATCATCACACAATTGGCTTATACTAATTAGGTTTGCCTTTAACCCATCAACATGCAAGACATTATGCACCTCAGGCAAACCATTAACATTCAGAGTACCTTTGCCAATTACCTCACCTTGAGCACTCCACCAAAATTGACTTTTCCACCTTTAAAGGCTTCATAGTCTATGAAATGCTCAAGAGAGCCAGTCATGTGGCGGGAGCAGCCACTGTCAAAGTACCAGGCTCCTTCCACACTGCTCTTTAAGGAGGTAAACACCACTTGACACTTTAGAGTGTCCTTTATTACCCATGTAGCTTTTGGAGCAGACTACTATTGACTAGGCAGTTGTGACTCCAACTGTGCCCACAGTTGTCTTTTCAAGTGGCCGCTGTTCTTCTCCAAGCCAAGTTCCTGTTTCAACTTGTAACAAAATGGGCGTATATGTCCAGGGGAAAAACAATGGTGACACACGTATCTCCTTTTTCTATTTTTTCTGTTTTTGTGAGGAGACACGTGATTAATATTAAATCTCTCATTATTTTTCGAAGTGCCCTCACCTTCCTTAACAAACACTGGATCTCCGTAGCCTAAACCTGATTTTCCTTGGTTCCCCATGTTCAGAACCTCTTCCAATTTAGCCTTGCCATTGTTAAGTTTATTGAGTGTAATGGTTTCTTTTTCAAGATTGCTTTTATATTTCTCACACTCATTGTCTTTTTTTTTGGTAAGCATAACTTCTATCCTAGCTATGGAGTCCTTTTGAGTATCACTTTCACTCAACAACCTCTCATTCTCAGCTTTTAATTTCAGATTGTCAGAGGCGATTTTTTCATTTACCTTCTTGAATGCCTTGAGTTGTTCTATTCTTTTGGACCAATCTGCATGAAGCTCAACATATGTATTGTGTAGATCTTCATAGGTTGCACTATATTCATCCTCCTGATTGGATTGCTCAGTTTCACCTACAGAAGTGGAGTTAAAACAGGAATACATGTTAGCACCATCTGAGTAGTCAGTTGTGCCGTCAGTTGACAACACATCCTTACTATCAGATTCACTGTCAGAAAGGGAGGATTGTGATGATCGTAAAAATGACAGGTTTGCTGTCTGATAGTCATCATCTGAATCACTTAAGGTTGCAAAAAAACTCATCCTTCTATTTTTTAGTGTGTTAGCACACTCATTGGCATAGTGTCCAAATCCTAAACAAGCTCTACACTGAACGTACTCAATAGATCTTTTGTTTTCAGAAGAAAATTTGTTCTTACTTGTTTCTTTCTTGAATTATTCAATCTTAGGGGAAGAAACAGTAACCTTATTAGAAAACCTTTGTTGACGTTTTTTGTTCAACATATTGTTGAATTTTTCAGAGATCAAGTCACATTCATCTTCCTCTAAGTTTGAGTCATCAATATCCTTTGATAATTCAACAAGATCTTTGGACACAGTAAGAGCACTAGCAAGAGCAATTGAATTTACTTTGCTAGTTTGTTTCACTTCAAGGTTCAATTCAAACGTAGTTAGAATACTTAGAACCTTTTTAAGACTCACGGTCCGAGTATCACAAGTTTCTTCAATGACAGAGACTTTGATGTTAAATTTTTCTGGGAGAGTTCTTAAAACTTTACTAACCAAACTTGCATTGGAGATAGATTCTCCTAATACAAAAGATTCATTTGAAATATCCATTAATTTAGCAGAATAGTTTTGAATAGTTTCATCTTCTCCCATTCTTAAATTTTCAAACTCTGTCATCAATCTTCTTAATTTAGTTTGTTTGACGCTATCGGACCCTTCACAATGAAGTTGTAAAATATCCCAAGCAGTTTTGGCCACGGTATGGTTAGAAAATAACCGATACAAATTGTGATCAACATGATCAGATATGGCAGCCATTGCCTTTGCATTGTAGTTTGCAAGGGCAATTTCTTCCGTGTTCCAATCTTGCTCAGGTTTTGGGACAATTTTTTTTTCTTTTTTCTCTTCATCTGAAACAGAAGCTTTTCCTTTTGGATCAGCTAATTCCATAGTAGGGGATGTATATCCCACTAGAATACTGACCCATGCACGATGATCAATGTTTTTGATGTACATGATCATTTTTGCCTTCCAAATGGTATAGTTTGAACCATCCAGAGTAGGCGGTTTATTACGAGTATGAGTACAGTCCATAATGACCACTTTCAAAAGATTGATCTCAGTATGTCGAGACCAGGCTCTGGTGCCAATTGAAAGAAATAGGCGGCTAGGACTGTTCTGGAAAACAACCACTTGACAGGACACTTGTGCTCACAAGTGTCAAGACAGTTGTCCTGTCAACTGGCGACGAACAGAGTAAATAAAAATTGCAGCGGAATAAAATCAAACTCAGAATAAACACTTCAGCAAGAAACGTCTTGCTGGAAAACTTTCATTACTAAAACTCTTTAAGAGTACAAAAGGATGAAAGAAACAAAAACAATTAAAAGATCAAAACCTATTCTATCTTGAATAGACTAAACACCAAAAACACTTGTAGTTCTAAAAGGTTTAGAACTCCAAGAACAAATGAACTCTCTCTAAATGATTCAGTCCAAAAAATGTAAACAGCAATGGAGAATGGCGATGGCATTTATAGGATCCCTTGGCCGCTTTCTTTATCACACGTGATCTTCAAATCGGCAAATCAACCTTTCCTTTTGAGAGTCCACCTAAAATACACTCCTAAAATACATAACAACTTTTCAAGGATAAACATTAATATGTTAGTAAAATAAATCATAAAAATAATAATTATCCTAAAATAAACTATTTATAAATAATTACAACTAATTTCTAAAATAAATAAACTCTAAATATATACATTAAATAAATCAGAATCACAAAGATCCAAAATAAAAACATAAGAGTATTTCATACTCTTTCACAATATGAAAATTTAGTCTTTGAAAATGAAATGCAATAATACCATTGAAAGTTTTGTATATTTGCACATACTTCTTTTTTTAAGCAACATTTTTGATTTATTTATTTATATATATATATATATATATATATATATATATATATATTTGCACATACTTCGTTTAAGCTTTTGTATGGGTTTCTTTTTTTATAATTCTTAGTATATTGGTTAAGAAAAAAAAGGAGAAAACCCGTTCAGTATTGTTCAGACACTGTCACTTGTAGTTTTCCTTAAACACTGCAATTTTGGCCCATAATATAACAAGCCAATACAGTAGTATAGCCCATTTCCACATTTAACAGGCCAATAGAGTTGTATAGCCCATTTCCATACTCCCTCCGTCCCCAAATGGTCTTCACGTTTGACTATTCAAACTTTTTAAGGATATGACACTTGCTTCACTAGCCATGCTTTGTTTAAGCTTAAAATGTAGAAATGTGAAGAAATTTTTAAAACAACGAGAAATGGAAAATGAGAAGATTTTTTGGGACGGAGGGAATATATTCCACTGTCTGTCCCAACTCTGATTATTTGAGCAGTGCTGCCAATCGCACCGTTCAGTTTTTTGATCATCAGTATAGAACTAAAATCATGAAAAAAATAATTATTTGTTATAAAATATTATTGTATGGATGTCCTTTGGACCAAAATCTTACAAGAGAAGCTTGCAAGATAAGCTTTCATGAAGCTTACTAGGGAAGCTTCGTAAATATCTTCAGGCAAGCTTACAAAGGAAGATTTGTAAATATCTTCAGGCAAGCTTACAAGGGAAAAGGAAATCAAGTGGAATACATTGCAATATTATCTTGATCCTAGTACAAAGCAATGTGAACTATAAGTTCAACAGATAATCCACTTGCAAGAAATAACGAATCAATTGCAAGACGCATTAACTGACCTAAAGAGAGTGACAAAGTTATATGTTCCAGCTGTAAATGCTCCTATTTAGATTGATGTCCCGATTGGACAACCCGTTAATGAATCTAAACCATGCTTGAAGTGTGGAAGGCCTATCGGTTAAAAAAAAAAAATCCTCGAAAGAGTAAAGGAGCAAGTTATGAGAAAAGCCTCATCGAGGTAACCAAATCTCCTGAAGAGATACATGAAAATCTGATCAAATACTTCCAGAAGAAGTTCAGGTACTTAAAATCATTAAGAATGAACCTAGGTGTGTCGACGAGTATCGATGGAACCTAGAGGAAAATGATTGTCCAAAGAGGAAAGACACAATATGATCAAATACTTCCAGAAGAAGTACAGGAAAAAGATGGAACCTAGAGGAAACAAATGTCGATAATATTTTTTCATATAATATAGCGCTTAATGTTATGAAAAATAACGAGGATCATGAACCTAGGTGTATCGACAAGTATCGATGCAGAAATGATTGGCCAAAAAGGAAAGACACAATTCAAGCAAATTCAACTCACTTGAGAAGCGTGAGTTTTCCAGACCTGTAGTCTGTACACCTAAAGGTGTAAAACTAGTAGGGTACAAATGAGTCTTTGTGCAAAAACAAAATATAAAGCACGTCTTGTTGCTCAAGAATAAAGAACGTCTTGTTGCACAAGAATTTTTGCAAAGATCTGGAATTGATTACGAGGAGACATATTCTCCTGTGGTGGATGCAATTACATTTCGCTATCTCATTAGTCTGGCAATACATGAAAAGCTTGATATGCGTTTAACGGATGTTGTCACTGCATATTTGTATGGCAGACTTGACAATGATATTTATATGAGAATCCCAGAAGGATTCAAGATGTCTGATGCATGCAATTTAAATTCCAGAAAAGTTTGTTAAATAAAATTACAAAGATCTTTGTATGGTTTAAAACGATCTGGACGGATGTGGTATTACCGTCTCATTGAATACTTCGCGAAAGAAGGATACAAGAATGATCCTATTTGCCCATGTATTTTTCATTGGAAAATCTGTTTCAGGATTTGTTATAATGGTTGTTTATGTTAATGAATCTCAATATTATTGCAAGTCCAGAAGAACTTTCAATAGCTATTAAGCTGCAAATGTGCCTGCAAGGATAGAACTCCCAGAAGGAGTATTATCAGGAAGACCAGTGATCCTACCTAATGAAATATATACCCCTGCCCAGAAGAGAGGGATGCTAATTGGATCCATGGATTCGTATCCCCGTAAACGGGTGAGTGCACAAAAATCGAATCCCGTTAGCCATAGTAAAATTGGGATCTCATCCGATCTATCTCATGATACTGTTCCAGATTATGGATTCGTTTTGAAAACGAAGTCGGGGGACGCCTCGACATTGACATCCATTTATGAGGATAAAGAAATATCAGTTAGTCATGCATGCATATATGAGATATGGCATCGAATGAAACAATTATCAACGATGTATTTACTTATATAGTAGCGACTGAGATTATATGTGGTGATGATATTGAACCTTGCTCTAGAGATGAGTGTAAACAAAGAGTTGATTAGCCTAAATGGGAGAAAGCCATCCAGTCAGAGTTTCATTCCTTAAAGAAAAGATGAGTATTTGGACCAATAGTTCCTACACTTCTTAGGGTTATACCCGTGGGATATAAATGGGTATTTACGAGAAAAATGAATGAGAGAAACGAGATTATGAGATATAAAACTCGCCTTGTAGTACAAGGTTTCTCTCAATGGCTTGGGATTGACTTTGATAAGATATACTCTCCCGTTATGAAAGTCATTACATTCAAATATTTGGTCAGATAATGATCCAGTAGATCAGAAGTCAAGACAACTGTGGTGACTGATTCACGAAGTCATTACCTAAAACCTTTTGAGAAGTATGTGAAAACAATTGGCTTACGCAGATTGTTAGAGCTTTCACCCTTGTAGTTTTCAGGGGGAGTATCCAGACGATACTCAGATTTCATTGTACTCTTTTTCTTTCGAGCGGGGTTATTTTTCCCACTGGGTTTTGTTACTCGCCAAGGTTTTAACGAGGCAATGAGCGTTTATTGAAAAGATTGTGAGTTGTACTATTTTCCTTCGAGATTATTTTTCCCTAAGAGTTTTTTCTCGGAAGGATTTTAATGAGGCAACACGTGCGGTAAAATTATCATTCAATAGGAATCTCCAAGGAGGTGTAGGCGACTAAGAGATCGCAACTAATCTTTTGTTCAAGGGGAGCATCATGAAGCTAAGGAATCGTGTACTCTTTTTTCTTCACTAGAGTTTTTATCTGGTAAGGTTTTAATGAGGCATGCTACTTAGCTGTGGACATCCAAGGTGGAGTGTTATAAAATATTTTTTGTGGATGTCCTTTGGACCAAAAGCTTACAAGAGAATCTTTTCAAGATAAGCTTTCACGAAGCTTACTAGGGAAGCTTTGTAAATATCTTCAGGCAAGCTTACAAAGGAAGCTTTGTAAATATCTTCAGGCAAGCTTACAAGGGAAGATTTGTAAATATCTTTAGTGAAGCTTACAGGGGAAGCCTTACTAAAGGATATTGTTTATCTTATGAAAGCTTACAGAGGAAGCCAATTTCCACCTATAAATAGTAGACTCTAGTTTCTATTTCAATACACCTCAGAAGTTCCTAACTTCTATCTTTCTCTCTATTGTATACGCTCTCTATAATATTCGAGAAATAAGATATTCTCTATTGAGATTCTGCTCTTGGTTCTCCAGTTTTATAAAATTATTTTGTATATCGTTCATTTTTATTTGGAAAAGCCTCAGTCTTGATTTAAAGTTCACACTTTCTTTTCATCCCAATTTAAAGTTCATCCTCAATTTATTCTCAAAAGTAAAAATAATGAACAGTATTTAAGACAACATTATCCCTGTAAAGTTCAAGAAAAACAAACAAACCACTACTTACTTTACTATTTATTCACATGCATTATAGTATCATATTATTTTAAATATTTATATTACACTTACTGACATACTCATTTCATTTTGATAAAAACTTGTGCCAGACGGTTTCACACATGAGACAGATCTTTTTGAGAGAGTTAATGGTTATCCCATCATGGGCAGGTGGGGAAAGCTTGTTTTATCTCTAATTGAAACTCGTCTCATAATTGAGACTGTTGCACACAAAACTTTCTCTTTCATTTTTCTTCCACAAGTTTGGGTTCTTCACAATCTTTTTTCTAGCCTTTTGCATTACCGAGAGGGTATATCTAGTGACTTCTTGGTATCGTAAGAGCATGTCAAGGGGATATTTTTGCAATTTCCTTGAGGGCAAATTGCAGTATGTCTATAAATATTTCATTTTTTGCAACCACATTTCTCACATTGACTTTTTGTTGCAATTTAATGTAAATTAGGTTAAAAATTAATTTTCGTTAAATAACTTTGTTAAGTGCTTCACACATGATTTCATATGGGAAAATTAGTCATTTTTATGGAATGTTACCAAGTATAAAAGGATATTGGAAGAATTTGTTAATGGCATGTTTTGAAAGTGTTATCAAAGGTGTTGACAGTGCAACGATAACACTGCGCAACACTTACACACACGAGTTGAAAACAAATTTTTTAAAAGAGTTTGCAGCGGAATCAAAACACGAGAATTGTTTTTCTCAAGATATATAAATGTTTATATCTTGAGGGTGCCTCAAAAGGAGAGACCTTTACTATAAATATTAGTTGTAAGTACAAGGCCAAGAGTTCCCTATCACTATTACAATATATGCTCAATGGAACAACTAAAGAGTATACACGAAACCCTATCCTAGCCAAGAAAAACTTATAATCATAGATTACAAGAATGGGAAAGAGGTTTGGGAATGCGGGGTTGATCCCCTATTTTCTAGCATGATTTGATCCTATTTCCTTGATTTTCTCAACCGAAAACTTGAAGCCCAAGTTCACGCATCACCTTGTTGTTGTACTCTATGCGTTTGCACGCTTGTACTCTTCAATTTGATCAGTAACAAACCTTTGAAAAGGTCTTCCTACGTTTTTTCCTATGTTTTGAATTTATTTGACAAGGTGAAAGTTATCCATAAATAGTCATTTATGCATAACTACCTTTCAAACTATTCCACACATTTCTAGCTCCATTTTCTACCTTATTGTAACCTGAAATATGGACTAAAAATACATACAACTAGCAGATAATATTATAATATTATTATAAAAATAATCATGGAAAGAAATGTAAAACTATAACAAGTTTTCCGTCGGGTAACACATGACTGCCAGTTTGTTATCACTTTTTCATTAATATAAACAGATGTTTTAGATTATTATTTGTTGTTACATATTTTATTATAATAATCTCCATCCCTAGTACTTATGAAGAACTAGTATAAGTTTAATTAGATAATCTTATGATGATTATGTGTATGGGATACAAGTTAAACTTATGGGTATGTGTTGGTGAACATATACTGAACATGACCCAACTATGAGGTTTATGTCATGGTCAAAATGTCATAATTAAACCTCTAAATAGTTATATCATTGAATCCTTAGACTTGAGATTATTACGATCTTCCACCTTGTGGAAATCATGTTTGACATATTCAAATGTTACTCTCAAACAAGTAATTATAAATGATATAATTGGCATGATCAAAGCTATGTAGGGAAGTGTAATAAGTTAAGATGGTATTTATCCCTCTTCGTGAGAGATGTCAAGCTTGGGCCCCTCGAAGAATAGTATTGATGAAATGCATGGCCGTGCTAAAATGAATTGATATGATCAATGTCATTTGTATAATCAACTATTTGAAAACGAGAAAAGTATTGGGCATTGTAAGTTGACCATGACCATGGCTTACGCTCAATGACATCGTTGACAAAAGGATTGTGATATGTTCTATAAAGGATTCACGATCTTTGACAAGTTATATTAATTGGGTAGTCATGATGGTTTTGCTAGAGTTCACTCATGATTTATGTTCTCAAATGGTTTTGATCACATTGCCAACTTAATATAATCCTAAAGGGTCACACACAAAAGAACGAATTCAAAATGGCTAAATGGGAAAGTCTTAAAATTGGATTTTAAGGGAAATTCGCCACAAGAAAAGGACCCGGGCGGACCAAGGGCATGACCCAGCCGGACCTTGGTGGGATCCGGGCAGACCCTAGCCCATACCCGGTCGGACCCTTGGTCCTACCGGTCGGACCCTTGGTGCTACCCGACCGGACCTTTTTCTTGACGGGATTTCGATTTGTGACTCCGAGTTTTGATGGGAATTAGAATTTCAAACCTAAACTAGTTGGGTTTTAAAAGTATAAATACCCCTCTCAAACCCTTAGGTTATATGTGATTATTGTAATCATAATTGATAGCCTCCAAGAGAGAAAAACTAGTCTTCTTCTTCCTCAAGAACAAGAACCTTAGTTTTCATATAGCCTTCATAATAGAAGTGTGTTCTATTGGATCTAACAATCCAGATCAAGAAGGTGTTCTTGATATTCGTTCGCATGTGGATAAACATAGAGGGTTTTGATCTCAACTCCTCCATGTTCGTGATCCAAGATTTGAGGTCGTGTTCCTGTGATCGTGGTTCAAGAGGTGCGAAGAACAAAGATTGAAGATTCAAAATTTTTAAAGCATCATCGCGGTTTTTATTCTAAATTTAACTCTGTATTAATTTAATCATCTTGAATGGATCTAGGCTTTTGGGTTTATTTTGCTGCACATGATTGTGCAAAACCCAACAGTGGTATCAGAGCCCCGTTCATCATGATTATTTTAATAATAACATGTTGATAATATAATTGGATTATATGTGTTAGCATGCTATTTGAATTTAGATTCATGATGTTTATGTGATTTGTATTTTATGTATGTATACGAGATATATGGAGATTATAAAATCACACCATTTAAATATGTTATGTGGGATCTAAGAGTGCAATAAAAATTTGATTATTATGTTCCTTGTGATCATCAAAAGTTAATTGGATTAATTTTGTTGATGATCCTAGATTCAAGAATAAATTGTTTATTCAAGGTTTTAATGAACATGGTGATTTGATCATCATGAAATTCAAATCCTAATTGACTCAGGAAAGCAATTTTAGGGTTTAAAATTGAAACACAATGGTAAATATTTTGAGTTGAATTTAATTGTCAGAACGCTGGTTTTAGAAACCGTGTTTCCTGAAATTAAATGTCAATTTCAAAATTACTTTGGATTGAATTTGTTTATCAGATGGCTGGTTTTAGAAACCGTGTTTCCTGAAAATAAATCTCAAGGACAAAGTCATAAATTTATGGGACAAAAGAATTTAGAATCGAGTTATTTATGTAAGGGATTGTGGATGCCTTTTAACCTTAGTTTCGACCTTACATAGTTGTTTTTTTCTAGTTTCTAAATTTGGTACGGGATTGTGGATGCCTTTTTGCTTAGTTTCGACCGTACAATTGTGCTCTCAATTATTTGTTTAAGAATTTATCCTCATAAATCAATCACATGAAATCATATTTTAATTAATGGGATTAATTAAATTATTAACCGATGCTTTACATGTTTATATTATGTGCGTATAAATATGTTACTATACTATATGTGTTGTACCTTCTTGTTAAAACTTAAATCATGTGCCAATCAACGATTAAAACACTTGTGATTACATAAATAGTTTTTATGTAGAATACGCCCTAGCGAGGTGCATTAATTCTATTTTATAAAAGCAAGATGAGGAAATAGTGATTCTTATACGTTTAAAATAGTGTGATTTAATTGGGTTATCAAAATAGTTTTGGACCCAAGGCACAAGATGGGATTAAAACATGATTTTGACATTAGATGTATAAAGAGTCTCATAAAAGGATCTAAGAGTCATATCTGATATGATTCATAAACGTTATCTACCTAAATAACTTATTTTGAGCAGTCGTGCCCTAGCCGACTCAAAGTTAAATGAAATATGGATCTTAGCCCATGTAAATTATATTATACATTATTGTATTTGAAGGTTATATAATTTAGTGGGATTATTTATGAAATACAATTATAAATCTCTTTATGAAAATTGGTATTAATACATATTAATATATGTTTGCATAAAATGTAGATAATGGCTCAAAACACTCACAACCTATCATTGCGATCTATCATTGAGAAGGAAAAGCTTCAAGAGAATGGTTCTAACTTCATGGATTGGATCTGAAGCCTTAGAATTGTTCTAAAGCATGAAGAAAAGCTGTACATTCTTGATGAACCCGTTCCTGAGGAACCTCCTGCCAATGCCCCTAGGGCAGACAAGGACGCTCACAAGAAACACAAAAGTGATTCTGATGAGGTCGGTTGTCTCATGCTTGCTGCTATGTGTTCTAAGCTTCAGAAGACTCTAGAACACTTGGATGCCTATGACATAGGAACTCAGTTGAGAGATATATTTCAAGAGCAAGCAAGGCAAGAAAGGTTCGATACCATGGCTTCTCTGACCACATGCAAGATGAGTGAAGGACAATCGGTGGGTCCTCATGTTCTGAAGATGAAGGCCCATTTTGAGCATCTAGAGAGGCTTGGCTATCCCATCCATATTGAGTTGGCGACTGACTTGATTTTGAACTCATAACCTAAAAGCAATAATCAGTTCGTCATGAACTATAATATGCATGGTATGACTAAGTTTCTGTCTGAGTTGCATGGGATGCTAAAGACAGCAGAAAGGAAAATCGTTAAGGAAACCTCTCCTGTGCTCATGGTTAATAAAGGAAAGGGATTTAAAACAAGGGTAAAGGTAAGACAATTGTTGTCAAACCTAAAGAAAGCAAGGCAAAAGTTTCCACCGCTGCTGTAGTGGCTAAAGTAGACACTCAAAAGGATGCAATTTGTTTCCATTGCGGTGAGACTGGTCATTGGAAGAGAAATTGCAAAGGTTATATGGAAGAAAATAAGAAGAAGAAGAAGGGCCATGTGATTGCTTCTACTTCAGGTATCTATGTTATAGATATACTCATTTCTACTTCTAGTTCTTGGGTATTAGATACCGGATGTGGATCTCACATTTGTTTAAATGTGCAGGCACTAAAGAATAGGAGGCTAATCAAAGATGGCAAAGTAGACCTACGCGTGGGGAATGGAGCAAGAGTTGCTGCATTAGCCGTAGGAACCTATGAAGTCATTTTACCTAGTGGATTAATTCTTGTTTTGAACAATTGTTATTACGTTCCGGATTTGAGTAGAAATATTATTTCAATTTCTTGTTTGGATAATGAAGGTTACAGATTTCTTATTGAGAATGAGAGATTTTCTATTTATTTAAATGATATGCTTTATTGTATTGCAAATTCATTTAATGGCCTTTATATCCTTGATGTTGAGAATAGAAATAATGATGATGTCTATAACATAAATAAGAAATTTAAACCTAATGATGTAAATCACACTTATTTGTAGCATTGCCGTCTTGGTCATATTAATGAGAAGCGTATCTCTAAACTCCATGGGGACGGACTTTTAGGCTCAAATGATTTTGAATCATATGAGACTTGTGAGTCATGTTTACTTGAAAAAAAGACTAAGACACCTTTTACTAAGAGTAGTGAAAGGGCTAGTGACTTATTAGGCTTAATACATACCGATGTATGCGGACCTTTAAGTAGCAATGCTAGGGGAGGTGTTGGGTATGCCCACATATATCTCAGTTTTAATGTAATAGGATTTATTAGATTTGATTGATCCATCACCTAAGTTTTATTTCATGGACTTTAGACCCACATGTAAGAAGTATTTATACTTCATTTTTTAGGTTGTCCATTATTATAGACTAGGCTTAGTAATAGGGCAAGAAGATCAAGATTCAAGAAAATCACATTTTGAGTTGAGCCATGCGCCTATGCGCCTATGCGCCATGCGCCTTCTAGCGCGCCCATAGCACTCTTCTAAGAAATGCTATGCGCCTCACTTTGATCATACGCGCCATGCGCCCCATATGCCTTAGCACGCGCGGTCTCTATGCGGCTCTTAGCTCAACGCGCCTCAATGTGTTTATTCAACACTCAGTGATTTATTGAAGACTCAAAGACTTGAAGAGAATTCAAATTACGCCAATGATCCAACGATGGTTAAAAGATGCATATGAGCCTAATATGTTGACACGTGTCCATAACGGTCATATTTATGTTGAGTGTCAAAGTGGCCATAATATATGCATGCTCCAATCAACGAGTGACAACACATCTTATCCACAAGGATTTCCAACGGCTAGTTTTTGAAGTTCACTATAAATACCCCATAACTTCAACATTTTGAAGTTGCTGAGTTTTGCTAAGAACTTCAAGAATTTCTCTCTCAAAGCATTTGTTGAAGATTTGAAGATTGCCTTCGTATTTCCAGAATTTCTCAAGAACATCTTCATACCTTCATCCTTAGACCAGATCTTCAAGCTATAACACTTTAGTTTCATTGTGCTCTAAATCATAAAGATCTAAAGAGCCTTGATCCTAAATTCACACACGCACCTCTTTAAGTTTGATCATTTAGATCCATCTTTTAGAGATACACCGGTTATTGTTTTGGATTTGTTCATTCATAGAATATTAGATCTTGAGTTAGTGTAGAAGCTCAAAAGTTGTAATTTGTAACACTCACTCATTATATAAGATCTCCATTAGAAATCCAAGACTAACCATCTTGGTAGGGGACGTAGATCTTTCATTGATCGAACCTCTCCAAATAGCTTGTGTTATTATCTTGTCATTTTCTTTCAAGTTATTATTTTCACTCACTATTTGCTTGTTTACTCATTGTAGATTGATTGAACTGAATTGTGTTGTGTTGTTATTTCATTTGCCTTAGTTCCTTATTTCAACCACTTTGAGCCAAAATACTTAGAGTGTGTGTGCGCCCCTTTATCACACTTTGCGCCTATTTTCATTACTAAATTCCGCTGTGCATTTCACTCACTCACTTAGGCGCATTTCATAACGCTTACTTGATAAAGTGCGCATTTGCAATTGAGTTTATCAAGGGTACGAAAAGAATTTTAAAACAGCTATTCACCCCCCTCTAGCTATTTTTCATACCCTTGTTGCCCTTTGGGACCAACAAGTGGTATCAGAGCAAACACCTTTATAAAACATTTTTCGTTTTTCAAGCTTAACAGCTTGGGTGCCGATTCTAAATGGGAAACTCAAAACCTATGGCAACTGCAAACTACACTCACGTTCCGGTCTTTGATGAAGATCATTTTGACGTGTGGAAATTCAGCATATTGACTCATCTCAACTCAATCGATGAAAGGCTCCATGACACCGTCGTTTATGGACCTTATATTCCGATGAAGGCGAATCCAAATCCACGCACAAATGCTGTTCAACCAACCGTCAAGAAACCAAGGGAAGAATGGACTGAGGAAGAAATTAGAAGAGTTGCAAATGATGGCAAAGCAAGAAACATTCTTCTAAGCACTCTAAGCACGGCTATGAAACAACAAGTCATGCATTGTGCTACTGCTAATGAGCTATGGGATGCTATTGAAGAGCATATTGAAGGAGACACCGTCTGCAAGGAGAACAAGAAATACGAAGTACAAAAGAGATTCAACAATTTCTCTCAACTCCCCGGTGAAAACTTGAGGCAAACTTATGAACGCTACTGTGAAATTATCAATCTATGTATTTCACTTGGCATGAAGTTTACTAACAAAGATTTGAATGTAAATTTTCTACAAGCTTTTGGATCAAGATACCTACATAAATCTAGCGCTCTTGAAGACGCTGGAACTTTAGATGTATGGACACTAAGGAACCTTTATGCAAATCTCAAAGTTTACGAACTCAAACTTCAGCGAATCAGCGAAACTGAAGGAAAATCAAAATCTATGGCTATGGTGGCGCACAGAGAAACTGCGCCTGCACTTGCGCCTGTTCCTGCGCCTGTACAAGATGAGAAAAGTTCCGATCCCAAAATTTCTACTTCTGAGCTATTAGACATGGATGATGAAGACTTCACTTTATTTGTGAAGAAATTTCAAAAGTTCAGAAAATTCTCAAGACCCGGATCAACCAACAAATTTCAAGGATCTACCAGCAAAGCTCCTCAAAAGTTTTCAAGGAGCAGTGATTCAAAAAGTAAAGAAGATCTTGTTTGTTTTAATTGCAGGAAACCCGGACATTTTGCATCAAGCTGCCCGATCCCCAAATTTGAATATATGCAGAAGAAGAGCAGCCATACTCCCAAATTCACTCCCAAGTTCACTCGTCACAAGGGAATGGTTGCTGAAGAAGAAGCACCAGCAAATGAGCACAACACTTGGATTGAAATAGACTCCGATGAGAGCGATGAAGATTCCGATGATGGACTCGTTTGTTTGATGGCAAATGATGATGAAGTTGATGCTTATGATTCTGATGATGACTTCTCCAAGGATGTTCCCGATATGAATGCCTTGAATAAACCTATCAAGAAATCTGCAGGTTTTCAAGAAGTGAAAAAGAAGAAAGGACCAACCATCAGCGAGCTCGTTGAACAAGGATTTCTCACTCCGACTCAAAACGATGGTGGATTGCTATTCTCACGATGTGATCTTGGAGCAAGGAACAAATTGAGAAAAGGAGCATACATTAGACCACAGGTTGAACCAACTGCTCCAATCTCCAAAATCAATGATGATGAAGTGATTGCTGAACAAGAAAAATTGTTCAAGAAGGCTGAAAAGGTAATCACTAGATTTGATAGTATGAAGGAAGCTGTGATGAAATTTCTCAGCTTAAGACCGAGAAATCTCTACTTAAATCTGAACTCACCCTCCTTAAGGAGCAGATAAAAAGCATGACTCCTCTTACTGTTAAAAACACTTTTCTAACCGAACAGAACTCACTTCTTAAAGTTCAAAACGATGAATTGGTTGCTCAAATTACTGATCTTAAAAATATTACAAATGAGTGGTCTAATTCTCGTGTCACTATGGAGAATATATTTGAGTCCCAAAAAGTCAGTGGTGATAAAAGTGGCTTGGGATTATCATCAACTAGTGACAACTTTAAATGTGATGTCTGTGCTGAAAGAGATAGTGAATTTACCAACCAACAAACTTTTGAAATTCCCAAGGAAAAACATTCTAATTCAATGGGTAAAGGACAGGAAAAAGTCAAGAGACAAACGTTCCATTATGTCTACCCAACGAAGCAATTTGGGAAAGCTAATGGGAAAGATATAGCTACAGATGAACCATCTCCTAGTAAAATCATTCTTGAAAATAGGCGCGCTCCTTCTCCGAGTGCTCATTATGCGCCTAAGAGCCACGCGCCTCATCGCCGTGCGCCTCCTAGCCCTATGCGCCCTCCGAGAAAAAGCGCTCCAAAATTTCAAAAGAAAGATTTTGTTAAGGCTAGTTCATCTGACCCAAAGAAGAATGCCATCCCCAAGAAAAGTAAAGAGTTTGTGAAAACTCACGTGATTGGTGGCTTTCATCATTGTTCCATTTGTGATTGTTCAGGACACAAGGCCGTGGAATGCCTTTTGCGATTCACTCCCAATGCCAAAGGACGTAAAAATCCTAAGGTCAAGCAAGAGTGGGTTGTCAAAAGTTGCTAACCCTAGGACCCAAAAGGAATAAAGAGGACCTGCTTAAATGTCTATATTTCAGGTTCTTTGTTTCATGGCTGGATCTTCAAAAGCTAGAAATTATGAATGGATTCTCGATAGTGGGTGTTCAAGACAAATGACTGGAGATGAATCCTTATTAGAAGATGTCCATGAAGAAAGAGGTCCCTCCGTAACATTTGGCGATAATAACAAAGGTCAAGTTGTAGCATATGGAAAGCTCAAGAAAGACAAAGTGTGCATTGAAAGAGTCTCACTCGTCGAAGGGCTCAAGCACAGCTTATTATCCATATCTCAATTCTGCGACAAAGGATTAGAATGCCATTTCACTTCAACGCAATGTCTTATCAAGAATGGCAAAACTGGAGCTATCTTACTCACGGGATATCGTAAGACAAATATTTATATTATTGATTTCCATAGTATGAACTCTAGTACTAATCATTGTTTTGTAGCAAAAAGTGTGAACGAAAATAGTTGGCTGTGGCACAAGCGCTTAAGTCACTTGAACTTCAAGTATCTATCTAAACTCAGCAGGAATAATCTTGTCAAAGGACTTCCCAAGGTTGCTGATCATCATGATAAAAAGTGCGCCGCATGTCAACTTGGCAAACAACCGAAGCAGTCATTTTCAAGCAAGTCAAATCCTTCAACTACAAGATGCTTGCAACTGCTTCACATTGATCTATTTGGACCAGTTTCCACCGCAAGTATTAGAAGAAACAAGTATACTCTAGTTGTGGTGGATGATTATTCAAGATATACATGGGTGGAGATGATGATTACAAAAGATGATTGTTATGATATTCTCACTACCTTATTTCGACTGCTCCAAACCCAAAAAGAAGATGACATCGTTAGTGTTCGATCCGACAATGGAACAGAATTCAAAAACAACGGTGTTGCTCGATATTGTGAAGATCATGGGATAGATCACAACTTTTCAACCGCCGGAGTCCCTTAACAAAATGGCGTTGTTGAACGAAAAAATAGAACGTTGATTGAAGCGGGAAAGACGATGATAGCTGAAGCTAAATTGCCTAAGTACTTTTGGGAAGAAGCTATCAACACTGCATGTTTTACTCAAAATCGTTCCCTCATCAACAAACTTCACAACAAGACTCCGTATGAACTTTGGCGTGGTAGAACTCCCAACATTGCATTCTTCAAGATCTTTGGTTGCAAATGTTATATCCTCTACAACGGAAACGAACATAGAGGTAAATTCGATGCCAAAGCCGACGAAGGTATTTTTGTTGGGTATGCCAAACACTCTAAAGCTTTTCGTGTTTTTAATAGAACTACATTAGTGATAGTTGAATCTGTACATGTTACATTTGATGAAAATTCTCTCCTTGAGCCACATTTGGCTCCAAATGTTGCTGATGATTCTATTGAGCTAAATGATACAGGTGCTCCTATTTATGTTGCGCCCACTCAAGATCAGAATCTATCAACACAAGGAAATACATCTACATCAAATGCGCCTAATTCAATGTATAATGCGCCTGGTGAATCCTCTATTGCGCCTCACTCAAATGATGCGCCTCATGATTCCTCTCACGCGCCTATATCTACTGCTGCATCTGGTGTAAACCCAAATTTCAATTCTGAGCCAGTTCAACCCCCAAATTTCAATGACTTTGAATCTGGTGAAGATGTACCAATTGAAGACCTTTAAGTTACTACGACTCAACCTAACTTACCTCCTGAAATTCGTGAAGTTAGAGGTCACCCAATTGCTAATATCATCGGTGATCTACAAGTTGGTGTTCGTACAAGGAGAGCTACAAACTTTGATTCTTACACTGCCTTTATCTCTCAAATTGAACCGAAGAAGGCTGATGAAGCGCTCCAAGATCCTAATTGGGTTGTTGCAATGCAAGAAGAACTCAATCAATTTGAACGATGTAAGGTTTGGTCTCTAGTTCCAAGACCAAATGATCATGGAGTGATTGGTACGAAATGGGTATTCAGGAACAAGATGGATGAGAATGGAACCATCACGAGAAACAAAGCAAGATTGGTTGCACAAGGCTATAGGCAAGAAGAAGGAATTGACTACGATGAAACTTTTGCGCCCGTAGCAAGACTTGAAGCTATCAGATTATTTCTAGCTTACGCCGCTCACAAGAACTTCAAGTTATATCAAATGGACGTGAAGAGCGCGTTTCTAAATGGTGAACTTCAAGAACAAGTCTATGTTGCTCAACCACCTGGGTTTGAAGATTCACAATTTCCAAATCATGTGTACAAACTCCAGAAAGCTTTGTATGGACTCAAACAAGCACCAAGAGCATGGTATGATACACTATCAAAGTTTCTCATCGAAAAAGGCTTCACTCGCGGTAAAATCGATACAACTCTTTTCATTACCAAACATAATGGTCATAAATTACTTGTTCAAATTTATGTTGATGATATTATATTTGGTTCTACTAATGAATTGTTATGCAAGCGTTTTGAGAAACTAATGAAGAGCAAGTTTGGTAAACGTGTTGATCAAACGCTCTATCGAGGTATGATTGGCTCACTCCTTTACCTTACTGCTAGTAGGCCTGATATTATGTTTAGTGTTTGTGTTTGTGCTCGTTATCAATCCGACCCTAGAGAAGCACACTTAATTGCTGTGAAACGTATTATAAGATATCTCTCTGGCACTGTTAACCTTGGAATTTGGTACACCAAAGATTCGAACTTTAAACTTGTAGGTTATTCAGATGCGGATTATGCAGCTTGCACAATTGATAGGAAAAGCACTAGTGGCACTTGTCATTTCCTCGGATATCGACTTGTGTCATGGGCAAGTAAGAAACAAGCTTCTGTATCTGTCTCAACAACCGAAGCCGAATATATCGCTGCGGGAAGTTGTTGTTGTCAAATACTCTGGATGAAGCAGCAATTGGTGGACTATGATATCATCGAAGAAAATTGTCCCATCTACTGCGACAATACATCAACAATTGCGGTCTCTGAAAATCCTGTCATGCACTCAAAAACCAAACACATCGACATCAAATATCACTTCCTCAAAGACCACGTGGAGAAAGGCAATATACATTTGGAACATGTGGGAACCGACTATCAAATCGCCGACATTCTAACGAAAGCACTCGACGCGAAACGGTTCATGTTTTTGAGAGGTGAAATGGGTATGCTTGAACTCAACTAAATTCAATATAGTTTTGTCAATACTAATGATTTTGTGATTTGTTAAGTGTTGAGTATACTAGGTTCAAATGTTAAATCATTTCAAAGTTTCAAGGAAACTTCATGCGCGCATAAGCATTTGGCGCGCATTAGATACTAGGTGCGCCATAAGACTCTCTATGCGCGCCTCACTATCCTGCGCGTCTAACATCTCATGCGCACCTAGTATCTAATGCGCGCCAAATGCTTATGCGCGCTCAAACATCTCTGCGCGCCTATTACGTAATGCTATCTATATCTTTCTGCGCGCCTTGATGAGTAATGCGCCCCTTCATGCGCGCATTTACTTCTGCGGCTCAATCATTGCTACCATACTTATTATTTCAATAATTGAAGGTATTAAATTTTCACAAGTACCAGGTATGTTTATTCTGTTCATTTATTATAGGAATTTTTGTCTCTTGACATTCCATTAATTGTTCAAGGGTACTTGTGCAATTAATTTTTCCCTCATTTTGCGTTTTTCAAAATTTTATTTTCTGGGGATATATTTCTTACACCCCAAACTTACACCAAAATAGATGTTTTTGGTGTTTGTGCAAAAATTAGTCAAAATTGCTCATACACTTAAAGGGAAAGTGGAACAATTTTTTCTTTTACCTAAAATGTCACATCATGACACTTTAGGTCATTCTGCACTTAATGCCCTTCAAATCCAAATATCCCTCATAAATTTTTGTCCTTTCCTATATCACCTCACCATTAATGCGCCGTACCTTCCTGTCATGATGAGCCGAAATCCAAAAATACCTCATTAATGCACATCCTTTCAACTTCCCATCTTTTTAAATTTTTGACCCTATTATTTCCATATCTGTGCAAAATTTTAATCATAACCTATATATACACCCCCTACCAACGCTCTCTTCTCAAGATCCCTTCTCTTCAAAACAATATCAAGACTGTGGAAATTAGAGATGGTGGTGATTTACTGGCGCATATTGCGCATCTGGTTGGCACTTCCATTATCTTCAAAACTGGAAATGTTAACAGATTTACTATGGAGCAGTGGGAATTCACAGCTGCTATTATGGCAAAGACCATCCTCAACTGGCCTCATATCTTATTCACGAATCTTCAGGACCAGATTGACAAGTATAATAAAAACAAGGTTGAGGGAAAGACAAAGTTCAAGACTCACTGCCGTATCCTTACAAAGATATTTCTCTCCTATCCCGCTCTTGCAAATTTTCTCGCTCAGAACCCAGCCTACCAAACCACTGATGTCCCTATTTTTGGTAAGGACAGTTTAGTGATGAAAAGGCGCAGAAAGCGCATGGCCAAGCGCGCGCCAAGGGTTAAAGGAGCTCAGTTGGTAGATGAAGCCACTGATTCTGATGAAGAAGCAGCTGGCGCAGATGGTGAAGAAGAAGCTACAGTAGCACCTCGCTCAGAATCTGGCGCAGTTAAAGGCAAAGGCAAAGGAATTGCTGAAGAACCAAGCAGACCTGCTAAGCGCCCTAGAACCGACATTGAAGAAGAAAAGGAGCTAAAACGCGCTAAAGAAGCCAGTAGACTGGAAGCGCAGTTAAAAATGGATAAAGAATTCAGAATGAAACAGGCTGCTGATTTATCTAAATCTGAAAGGCGCAAGGGCGCAGGGTCTAGCGCTGATGCACGCGCGCCTGCTCCTGATGCGCCTCCAACTGTTCATGCGCCTCCATCTTCTGATCGACAACAAGTCAGAGATAAAATCTCTGCAGATTTATTTGGTGAAGATATTGAGGATCAACCTCAGGAGGAGCCAGAACCTTTAAGGCGCAAACCATCTTCTGTGCGCCCAAAGGCTCCTGCGCCTCATCCTGAAGAAATTTCTTCAAGTGCAGAATATATTCCATCTCCTCCCCGCGCTCCTACTCTGCGCCCCTCTACTCCTGCGCCTCCTCCTCCCACTCCTGATATGAGTGTAGTTATTTCTCTTCTGAAGCAACTCCAGCAAGGCCAGTCTCAAATGAACTCACAATTAGAGCTTCACACTTCAATGCTTACCCAGCAGGCTGATGAGATTGCTGCCATTAAGGGGGAGATAAAGCGCATAGATGCCAACATCAAGGACAAACACTTCCTGACCCCTCAACAGTGGAATGATGCTATTGATTAGATGAACGATTTATTCAAAGGCACTCTTGCTTCTCTTCACGAGCGAATTAGCGCTGGCATCCAACTCACCGATGGCCAAGATTTTACAAACGCTATAAAGGAAGTAGAGTTGAACATAGCGGGGGACATAAGGAAATTTTTTGAAATGGTGGCTGGAGATAGCCATAAGTTATTAAGCGTTGTTGATAAGCTCAACGAAGTTAAGGATGAGCTACAAATCCTGGGACTATCTGTATATGGCGCATAACCAAATGATGAACCCAGCGCTGCTCCAATTGCTCCTGATTCACATGCGCCTGGATCTCATGCGCCCTCTTCCAGCCCTGCTCCTGCTCCTAGCGCGCCTGTTGACATTAATTCCCTGCTTTCAAAGATTGAAGTGTTGAAGGGGTTAGTTGTCACTCACTTCAACGCCGCACACTCCAGCGCAGACAGACGCTCAGATAGGATTTCCTCTGACATTGTTTCAGTGCAGGCTGCTATTGAAGCAAACTTTCAGAACGTTGCTGAAAACGTCGCTCAACAGCAAGCCATTACTCAACGCACCATTGATGAATATCAAAACATCAATGTTGGTCATTTGCGCTACCTTAGAGACGGCGTCACGGACACTCATGGTTTAGTGAACCGCGCTTATCAACTTTCCAAACAAATCCAGTGCTCCGTTTCTGAAATTGAAGAAGGATTGAAGGAAGACGACGCGCCTCCTAATCCTTAGTTTTCTTTGATTGTAAGTTAGAATTTTTTTTGTAAAATCCCTTTTGAAGATAGTGATTTTAGTGCTTACCTGTTTTAGCACATCTTTTGTCTTTGTTCTATTCAAAACTTGTAATCTGTAACTCCTACTTCCCAAGTTTTAATGAGAACAATGCATCACTTATTATCAAACTTTGTTCACTCAAACTCCTTGTTTGTAGAACATTGAATATTTTTTAAATTCATGCATCATATTGAATTGTTTCATACTTTCATGCATTGAGTTTAAACTTGGTTTGAACACTTTTCAAAACTAAAATTCATACATCATTTTGAATGTGTTAAACTGTCGTTTTTATCTTTCCATATGTAATGTGTTAACCTTATTGGAATAGATTAGAAATCTATCTTGGACTAGTGTGTGCATTAACTTGAGACATGATTTACCAATTTCATTCATTTGGACATGTTTTTATCAAGTATAATGTTTGTCCTTGATATAGTAGGTAATGGCATCAATCAATAGGGGGAGATTGTTGGGTATGCCCACAATATATCTCAGTTTTAATGTAATAGGATTTATTAGATTTGATTGATCCATCACCTAAGTTTTATTTCATGGACTTTAGACCCACATGTAAGAAGTATTTATACTTCATTTTTAGGTTGTCCATTATTATAGACTAGGCTTAGTAATAGGGCAAGAAGATCAAGATTCAAGAAAATCACATTTTGAGTTGAGCCATGCGCCTATGCGCCTATGCTCCATGCGCCTTCTAGCGCGCCCATAGCACTCTTCTAAGAAATGCTATGCGCCTCACTTTGATCATACGCGCCATGCGCCCCATATGCCTTAGTACGCGCGGTCTCTATGCGCCTCTTAGCTCAACGCGCCTCAATGTGTTTATTCAACACTCAGTGATTTATTGAAGACTCAAAGACTTGAAGAGAATTCAAATTACGCCAATGATCCAACGATGGTTAAAAGATGCATATGAGCCTAATCTGTGACACGTATCCATAACGGTCATATTTATGTTGAGTGTCAAAGTGGCCATAATATATGCATGCTCCAATCAACGAGTGACAGCACATCTTATCCACAAGGATTTCCAACGGCTAGTTTTTGAAGTTCACTATAAATACCCCATAACTTCAACATTTTGAAGTTGCTGAGTTTTGCTAAGAACTTCAAGAATTTCTCTCTCAAAGCATTTGTTGAAGATTTGAAGATTGCCTTCGTATTTCCAGAATTCTCAAGAACATCTTCATACCTTCATCCTTAGCCCAGATCTTCAAGCTATAACACTTTAGTTTCATTGTGCTCTAAATCATAAAGATCTAAAGAGCCTTGATCCTAAATTCACACACGCACCTCTTTAAGTTTGATCATTTAGATCCATCTTTTAGAGATACACCGGTTATTGTTTTGTATTTGTTCATTCATAGAATATTAGATCTTGAGTTAGTGTAGAAGCTCAAAAGTTGTAATTTGTAACACTCACTCATTATATAAGATCTCCATTAGAAATCCAAGACTAACCATCTTGGTAGAGGACGTAGATCTTTCATTGATCGAACCTCTCCAAATAGCTTGTGTTATTATCTTGTCATTTTCTTTCAAGTTATTATTTTCACTCACTATTTGCTTGTTTACTCATTGTAGATTGATTGAACTGAATTGTGTTGTGTTGTTATTTCATTTGCCTTAGTTCCTTATTTCAACCACTTTGAGCCAAAATACTTAGAGTGTGTGTGCGCCCCTTTATCACACTTTGCGCCTATTTCATTACTAAATTCCGCTGTGCATTTCACTCACTCACTTAGGCGCATTTCATAACGCTTACTTGATAAAGTGCGCATTTGCAATTGAGTTTATCAAGGGTACGAAAAGAATTTTAAAACAGCTATTCACCCCCCCTCTAGCTATTTTTCATACCCTTGTTGCCCTCTGGGACCAACAGGAGGATTTCAATACTTCATAACATTCACTGATAATCTTAGTAGATATGGCTATGTCTACTTATTGAAGAACAAAAGTGAAGCTTTTGAGATATTTAGAATATTTCAAAATGAAGTACAAAATCAACTTGGCAAAACTATTAAAGTACTTCGATCCGATCGTGGTGATGAATATTTAAGCCAAAAATTTGATGATCATCTTAAAGATTGTGGAATTGTTTCATAATTAACTCCACCCAGAACACCACAATCGAATGGTGTGTCCGAGAGGAGAAATTGGACTTTATTGGATATGGTTAGATCTATGATGAGTGTTGTTCATATATATGTATAGGACATAGAATTGCTTAATCCTAATCATGTTTTACACTTAGGATCCCCCAATTTTATTAGAACCTTAATAAGGTACCCTTAGGATTCTTTGTGACCAGCACAGGTGTATAACAACTTTTCAATCAAGGCAAACCAGCTAGAGGAAGCAATTCAGCAGACCAGCATTCAAGTTGCCGATCAACTTACTACTCAAGTTGCCGATCGGCAAAGACAGTCTGTACTGGTAGTCAGGTTACATCGCTCTACCTTAAAGTCAACCTTACTGATTGTCTTTGTCCTTTTGTACTGTCTTATCTGAAAGTAGTTTATCTGCTCTGTTATGATTGCTGTGCCATCTACCACATAGCTATTTTTAGCTCTACTCTGTCTCTACTTGCTTTTGCAGGTAACCGGTTGAGACAAAGGGGTCTTTACCCATCAGACTTTTCCAAGCATGCGTGTACTCCATATCTTTGCCATTAATGCTGAAGATACCGCATTTAATGCTCCTCAACTACCCAGCTGTAAATTCAATTGCAAGCCTTCTTCAACAAGACTCAAGTCATTAACTTATCTTATAAATAGAGGACTTAGAGCTTTGAAGAGGATTGGTGACTTCAGTGCATTGAAGAGAATTGATTGTTTAGAGCATTCATTGAAGCTCAAACATTCCTTTTCCCAGAAATCATTAGACAATTGTTAGGACATACTCTTGTGCACACACTCATCAACATTGTCAGTATTCCTGAACTAGATTATTTTAAGGAATACGTTGCTTGAGTTATTCACACACCCACCTGAGTGAGATAGGTTTTCTTGAACTTGCCGCTCAAAAACACTTGGTCAGATTTGTATTACGATCCATTAGTGATCTCTAGAATTTAGTCTTTGTATCCGGCAAAGCCGCTCTTGTAATAGACTAGGGATATCTAATAATGCTCTTAACCCAAATCCAAGTTCTGACCAAACTTGGTAGAGGACGTAGCAGTATTTACACTGTGAACCTCTCCAAATCATTGTGTCCCTTGTTACTTATTTTATCCTTGCCGGTTGGAACTCTATCACCGGCATATCTTACTTGTTCTTACTGATTCATTGTAATTTCTATTTACCAATCTCTTGAAACTGTATTGAACTTTTTGAAATCACTTTGTGTTTAAACCAAGCTCTCAAAACCATTTCATACTGATTTTGTGTGAGTTAAACTAAGTCATATCTTCTCCGCTGCGCTTACTGATAATAGTTTGCAAACTGATAAGTGACTTTGCTTTTATAAAGTGTTTCTTTGAAAAAGTTTTAAAAAGGTTATTCACCCCCCCTCTAGCCTATTTTCCTACCAATTGGGCCTAACAATGGTATCAGAGCTTGGAATTTTGAAAGAAATTTCCAAGCTTTGCAGCTTGTTTGCCGATACCATGGCAGGAAAAATCATGCAGTCATTCAACATCACTATCATTCCGTTGTTGAATGTCAACGAGTTTGGTGTCTGAAAATCTCGTATGATAAAGTATATGAACTCAATCAATGATCGGTTGATGAAGGTCATAGAAGGTGGTCCAATCATTCCCTTGAAAGTCTCAACCACCTATAGACCTATTCCCTCCACTCCGCTGACACAACATGCTGATCTTGACACTGAACAAGAAACCCATGTTCAGATTGAAGAAACTTTGATTGAGAAACCAAGAGAGGAATGGACGGAGGACGACAAAATTTTAGCCACCCTAGATGGAAAAGCATGCCACATTATCTCCTGTGGTATTGATGACAAGCAGTACAAACTCATTAACTTGTGCTCCACGGCTCAAGAATGCTGGAACAAGCTCCTTGCATACTTTGAAGGTGATGAGCAGGTGAAGGACAACAGACTCTACAATTGCATTGCTGAGTTTGAATCCTTCAAGAAACAAGATGGTGAGTCACTCAGGATTGCCTACGACAGATTCTGCGAGGTAAGTAATTTATGTGCTTCATTAGGTAAGGTTTACACCATGAAAGACCTAAATATTCGTTTTCTAAGTTCTTTAGGAAATGAGTATCATACCAAGGTCAATGCTGTTAGAGAAGTGAGAGACTTAAACAAGACTTCTATTCAAAATCATGTGTCTAGTCTATTTCTGTATGAGAGAGAACTACAAAAACTTAACGTTCTCGATAAAAATTTCAAAAACTTGTCTCTATCAGCTCAGTCACAGATATCTTTCCCTTCAAACAAATTCCCTCCCATAGATCCCCATCCGACACCCTGCAGTTCCAAAACCCCAGAAACAACCTCAGAACAACCTATGGAAGAAGACGAATTTGCCGCCTTCGCTAGGAACTACAAAAGGTTTAAAGACTTCAAAATAATGCAGAAAGGAAGCTACCAGCAACCAAAACCATTCACACCATCATTTCTAAAACCAGTAAGTTACAACAAACCCTCAACGAGTGCTACTGATGGAAAGAACAACAAAGGTGATATTGTCTGCTTCAACTGCAGAAAACCTGGTCACTTTGCTTCCAAATGTCCTCAACCAAAATATGAGTATGTGAGGAAGTCATTTAGCAAGAGACATCCTAAGTCTCAAAGCTTTGTTGCCGATAAAAGCACAGAAAAGGTCTTGCCGGTTTAGTATGAAACTGACTCAAACGAAGATGCCGATGAAGATGAAGATGAAGATGCCGATGTAAGTTTTGTTTCTCTAGACTAGGAAGATGCCGATACATTCTCAGTACCGACTCCAGTCTACCGAGATACATCTCCTCTAAGACCTCCAGTCAGAGAAGAAGCTGCTGGAAGATATCAACCACACTTCAAGGAAATAAGTGTCAAAGCAGACAATCCAAATGGATACAAAGTTCATCAAGTGGGAACCTCACTCTATGGCCAGTGTAACTCTTCTAAATTCACTGCCATCAAACCAAAATCCATACTGATGACCAGTAAATTCTCATTCACTGAACATCCTAGCATTGCCAAAAGTCTATCTAAACCCATCTCTTCCCTACCTAACTTCTCTCCTAAACCTATTATCTCTACCCCCAAGATTTTAGCAGATCCCTTTCCTGAAATATCGAAAGCTGAAATGGTAGAGACAATGGATGAACTTTTTATTGATCATGAGAAGCTGAGTAGCGTTCATAAAGTGATGGCTACTGATTTCAATAGAATTCTACAGAGAATGACTTGCTTATGTCTGAACTTAAAGTTCTCAAAGGATATGAGCTTGAGTGTATTCTTCTAAAGAAAGAAAACTTGGATCTCAAAAGTCAAGTAACAATATTGACAGCTCAAATCGAAGATCTTGTGGCAAGAAACAATCATCTTACAAGGATTGTTGATTCTTACATAAAATCTAGAGTTGCTGTTGAAACAATCCTACAGACCTAAATGTCATATAAGGACCAATCTGGGTTAGGATTTGATTCCAGCTGCAGTAGCTCTACTAAAACTTTTGCGACCGAGAAAAAGGATGAGAAAGTTGAATGTAGTCCTGTTAACTCAGTGCATAAGGATACTAAGCCAATATACAGTGCTGTGGCTATGAAGTATCGTAAGAACCAGAACAAAAGGAATGATAAGCACAAACAAAGATATGTTAAGGTTACTGATACTGAGTCTGCCGATAACAATATTCTTGGTGAATACATCAGCAGAGCAAGTGCTGCCGGTCTAACCACCTCTGCTGCCGAGGGCAAGTACCTAAAAAGGTAACTTCCAAGGTAAACAAATGGGAAGAAAGGCAACACTAGAACCTTTAAACCTACTAAGTTTGTGCCTGCTCAATTCTCTAGTTCTGCCGATGCACTGACTAAACAGAATGATGTTCTACCGACTCCATAGCCTATCAGTCAAGTGAGATGTTCTAATTGTTCTGATTTTGGTTACAAGGCTCATGAATGCCTCTTGAAGCACCTATCTGGACCCACTGAGGTTGCATCCTCTAGTGGTGGCCAGATGTGGTTGCCAAAGAGGAACTAACCCTCGAACCCAAGAATAAGGGGGGCCATAAGCATACTGTTTATTTCAGGAATGCTTCATGGCCTCAACTGGTGCAAGCAAGGATTTATGGATTCTAGATAGTGGCTGTTGAAGGCACATGACAGGATTTTCAGATCTACTTACCGATATTTCAGAAGCATCCAGTCCCCCAGTAGTTTTCGGTGATAATGCCAAAGGAAAAATTATCGGTATTGGTACCATCAAGAGAGGTGCAGTTACTGTACAGAAGGTCTCCCTAGTGGACGGTCTGAAACACAACCTTCTATAATATCACAATTCTGTGATAAGTGAATGCAATGTGTATTTACTATTCCAGTTGCTATGTGAAAGACATTGCTTCCAGTGAAACTCTTCTCACTGCCAAACGTAAAGGTAACATTTATGCAGTAGACTTAAGTGCTATTACTGGTATTGCTAATGTCTATTTTTTAGCTAAGAACATCAGTGAGAACTCATGGCTATGGCATAAGAGACTCATTCACTTGAACTTCAAGTATCTATCTAAGCTTGCCGGTTCAAATCTAGTTACCGGTCTGCCTCAAGTGTCTGCTGATCAAGCAAAGAAATGCAAGGCCTGCCAGCTTGGAAAATAACATAAATCATCTTCCGAAGCAAGCGCTGGATGTTAACTTCTAAGTGCCTCCAATTGCTACATATGGATCTATTTGGCCCAAAAAACTATAGCAAGTATTGGGGAAGTAGATACACCTTGGTTGTAGTAGATGATTTTCTCAGATATACTTGGGTGGAAACTTTCAGTCACAAAGATGACACCTATGCTGTTGATACCAAGTTATTCAGACTACTACAGACCCAAAAAGAAAGCGATATCATCAGTATGAGATCAGACAAGGCACTGAATCAAGAACAAGGTATTGCTCAGTACTGTGATGACCATGGTATAGACCCACAACTTCTCAGCTGCCAGTACACCACAACAAAATGGTGTCGTTGAGATAAAGAACAAGACTCTTATAGAAGCGGGAAAACCATGATTGCTGAAGCAAGGCTGCCAAAATACTTTTGGGTTGAAGCCATTAATACCGCCTGCTTCACTCAGAATAGATCCCTTATCAACAAATTCCATAACAAGACTCCTTATGAACTCTGGAGAGGAAAGATCCCAACATTGGATTCTTCAAATATTCGGCTGCAAATATTACGTGCTTACAACGTTAAGGAGCACAGAGGTAAATTTGATGAAAAGCTGAAGGAATCTTTGTTGGATACGCTAAACACAGTAAGGCCTTTCGAGTTTTCAACAAGAAACTTTTGAAAATTGTTGAATCTGTTCATGTACCTTTGATGAATTTGATTTGTTAGAGTCTGACAAGGCTCCAAATAGTACTAATGCTTCAGTGCTCATGAGACAGGTGAATCCAGTAATTCTAAACATGCAGGTCAAGTACCAATTGCTGATCCAGTCATTTCAGTAGAAGAACCAACAGATACTCAGTACTTTCCATCATCGGCAGATCATGATCATACTGATAACTTTCATAATCCATTTGCCGATGCAAACTCTGCTGATCATCCTGAAGACAGATCTAGCCCTCAACCAATTTCTGTTATAAGACCTAACCCTTCAAGTTCTCATCCTCCTCTCATTCAAAACTCCTCTCTCCTCCACCATCTACTGATCTTGATCCTCTTCTAGAATCTTTACAACAAGAATCAGTAAGACATGATGTGCCGAGAGAAGTTAGAGCAGTTCGTGATCATCCATTAGAAAATGTGATTGGTGATGTCTTTGGTCCCAGACTAACAAGGAACCTGAGCAGGCATTTGATGAAAGTCTCTTCTCATCTGCTATGGTTTCCAACATAGAACCAAAAAAGACTGAAGAAGCTCTTGACGATCCTGGTTGGGTTAAAAGCCATGCAAGAGGAACTGAATCAGTTTGAAAGATGCAATGTATGGGAACTTGTGCCAAGACCAACTTCTCAACAAGTTATTGGTACAAAGTGGGTCTACAGGAACAAGTTGGATGAAGCTGGGAATATCACTAGAAACAAAGCAAGGTTAGTTTCAAAAGGCTACCAACAAGAAGAAGGGATTGACTACGATGAGACATTTGCTCCTGTTGCAAGATTGGAAGCTATAAGACTTTTCTTAGCCTATGTTGCCTTCAAAGAATTCAAACTATATCAATGGACGTGAAAAGTGCCTTCTTGAATGGAGAATTCCAAGAAATTGTTTATGTTGAAAAACCACCTGGTTTTGAGGACTCTTAGAAACCTAATCATGTCTAACGATTAAAGAAAGCTCTATATGGCTTGAGCAAGCTCCAAGGGCATGGTATGAAACCCTTTTAAGTTCTTACTTAGCGATGGCTTAGGTTTCACTCAATGTAAAATCGATACTACTTTATTTGTTGCCAAGCATAAGGGTCATTCATTGTTTGTTCAAATATATGTCGATGATATGATTTTTGGTTCTACTAACGAATCACTTTGCAAGAGATTTGAGAATCTAATGCAGAG
>JAOWBW010001331.1:76483-189670 GCA_026119855.1 Campanula takesimana
ACCTTCTCGAGCCAAATTCGCATTTACTAAACTTCGCAAACAATTTCTCCCTCGCAAGAACGGATAAAACTGTCCCTCAGTGTTGCTCGTGCTCCTCTCTAGATTTAGAGTAGACGAGTATATCATCAATAAAGACCACCACGAACGAGTCAAGATACGGATGGAAAACTCGGTTCATCAAATCCATAAACACTCCTGGCACGTTAGTCAACCCAAACGGCATAACCAAGAACTCATAATGACCATAACGAGTGCGAAAACAGTCTTCGGAATATCCTCCGATCGAACCTTCAACTGATGTACCCACTCCCAAATCAAGTTAGAGAAAACCACGGACCCTTGAAGCTGATCAAATAAATCGTCAATGTGCGGTAGAGGATACTTGTTCTTCACCGTAACTGATTCAACTTCCGGTAATCTATACACAATCTCAACGAACCATCTTTCTTCCGCACGACACAAACCGGTGCTCCCAAGGGGAAATACTAGGCGGATAAACCCTCGATCAAGCAACTCTTGCAACTGAACCTTTAACTCCTTCAACTCTGCGGGGGCTAACTATAGGTGCTTTCGAATTGGAGCCGTACCCGGCAAAAGGTCTATACAAAATTCAATCCCACGATCGGGAGGCATATCATACTCGGTAGAGAAACATCGGAAATTCCGAACTACCCGAACACTATCCAAACTAGGGGATTCTTTCCTAGTATCAAGAACACTAGCCAAATACCCCTCACCACCACTATGCAAAATTTTCTCGCTTTCATATAAGAAATTAAGCGAACCCTTCTACTCAGAGGATTAGCCTCAAACACAAATTTAGGCACATCGGGATAGAAAAAGTAACAATTTTCTTACGGCAATCAACGGAAGCATGAAACTTGCTCAACCAATCCATACCCAATATGACATCAAAGTCTTGGATAGGAAGAACTACCAAATCCGCACAAAGGACACGACCACAAATAACCACATCACAAGCACGAAAGACTCGATCAGAAATCAAGCATTCTCCTATAGGGGTCGACACCTCTAGCACGTACGGTAAAGACTCGAATGCAGCATTTAACATGGAATCAAATTGCACAGAAATGTATGAATGAGATGATCCTGGATCTACTAACGCTCGTGCGCTCACATTAGACACAGAAACAATACCTCCAATAACGGATGGATCATCAGTAGATTGTTGTTGATTCATGGCATAAACCTTTCCTTGAACTTTGGGCTTCCCAGCGGCATCCCTTTTCTGACCTTGATTATTACCAACTCCTGACCCGGATGCTTGTCCTCTACCTCTCGGGCAATCTTTTACAAAGTGACCCATTTGACCACAATTTGTGCACCTTCCCTGCTTCTTCCAACACCGGTCCTCAGAATGACCCTCCTTTTGACAATACGAATAAAGCCTCCTATTTGGTTCCCTTGGTTCCCGGAAGTGGTACCCAGGTTCCTTGGGATCGGTTGCCCTCGGGACTGAGATTGTCCCCCAAAGTTACCTCGATTATCATCCTTGGTTGTGACTTGCTCTGCGCTCCTTGCTTACTCGGGTTGGCCACCTCGGTCTTCCTCTTATGTTCCCCATATCTTGCTCTATAAGATAGGCACGGTCTACTGCATCCTGAAATGTCACAATCCTCTGGGCTATAAGTTGAGTACGGATGGAGGTCTTCAATCCCCGAATGAATCTCATAGCTTTTTGTTCCTCGGTCCTCACCAAATAGTCACAATACCGGGCTAATTCTGTGAACTTAGCCGAGTATTGAGCTATAGACAACAAACCTTGCTCCAAGTTGAGCAGCTCGATCTCCTTTCGGTTTTGATCAACAACCGGAATGAAATGTTCCTTGAATTTGCGCACAAACAACTCCCACGCATACACCGTGTGAGTATCATCCCAACTAGCTTTAACACCCTTCCACCAATGATCGGCGGCTCCCACAAGTTTGTAAGCCGCGAACCGGACCTTGTCCTCATCCGTGCAACCAAATACCTCATAAATCTTCTCCATCGACTCAATCCACAACTCAGCTTTCCGAACATCGGGTTCCCCATTGAATTCAACCGGTTTCAACTTCAGAAATTGTTCCAATCCGTAGCGGGGTGGTGCTTGTTCTACCCTTGGACCTTGATCATATATGGCCTTCATGGCCGCCTCGAACATGCCTTGAAACATAGCACGTGCTTCTTCCCTTGTATCATTCTGATTTGCATTACCGGTACTACCTTCACCACTCCTTCTACGAACCATTGTAACCAAGTACCTGCATAAAACATCCACCGTTAATCACTCCGCACACTACTACCCTCCTAGGTCATACTAGTCCACCTAGACTTATACTTAGAGCCAAACCATGGCTCTGATACCAACTGTCGCGACCCCGAACCCCGCGGGCCCGAGACCGCGAGCTGGACGTCGACTTAAAACCAAAACTATGAAATACCGAAGTTAAAAATTCCATTTGATACCAAAAGGTGATGATCCAAATTTTACAAATCCAAGTTTGATAATAACCAAATACAACTATCATAAACTTCCACAAGTTTATGCTTAACAAAATAATGTACAATTCTTGATGACGTCATTGTTTAGTACAACTATCCCAAAAGGTTACACATTTATATAATGTAAACCAACCTATAACAACTTTCCCCAAAATAATGTATCCACACTCGACGTCCTCTTTCTCGTGATCAGCGAGACTAATCCTTAGCACCTGGGGGGTTAAGGAAAAACAAAGATAAAAAGAAAAGGGTGAGATAAATCTCAATAAGTTACTAATGCAACTACATGACATGCTATGATGCAAGAAGCAATAAGCAAGAATAAATATCACATAGCACATATCATTTATCACATAACAGATAGCAGCGGAATAAACACATAACAAAGGATATAGCCAAGGTTTTCCAACCGAAGAACCAAATAAAGGTCGCTGCGCAGGTTCAATAATCAACAAATCATCATCTTCATAATAGCATAAAAGCTGAAGAGAAATCCCCGGTACCGGAACCAATAACCAAATGAAGTGTCACAAAGGGACGGGAGACATGCCACAAAGTCATGCTCCAAGTAAGCTAAAATGCACACAAAGGAGCTAGCTCTTCTCACATCCAAGGCCAATCTGGAGGAGGGTAATAATGGGGCAAAACAATGGTCAACATCACAATGGACTTGGCCGTGCCATCATAATGTTTCGCATCGCCCAAACACACACAAAATACCAGCTGGACTTTCACGTAAAGGCTAAGTAATAAATATTAGCACGATAAACAACCATTGATTCCAAAGTAGGGAATCATACCAAGAAGTCACCAAGAAAGTGAAATGTACCCACAACGCACAATTAAAGTGTTCCAATAATCTCAATTAACACTTAATTAATTACAAACACAAACTTGATCACAAAGGACCCAATTCTATCACTAGAGTATACTACAATGATCACTAAGGTCAACTAGAAGGACACCCAAGACTTAGACCAAAACGCATTCTTCAATCACACAAATTAACAAATGTAAACTTTCAGAGGTCTGTGCGGCCGCCCACCAGGGACTGTGCGGTCGCCCAAACAAGCCCTCAAACAAGAACAAAGCTTTCAGATAGATGTGCGGTCGCCCAGACATTTTTGGGCGGTCGCCCAATCTTCTGAACTGCTGGAATTCGGGAAGGAAGAAATGGGTTCTTCATTTTCTTATCCAATTCACCCACAACTCAAAATCAACACAACCAACAAGTTCCAAAATGTACCAAAACGATTTATAACTAGGATGGGGATCCAAATAACACTATTTGTCAACCAAAACCAAGAATCAAACCCAACATTCACAAAATCACCATTTTAGCCAAAAACTCAAATAAATTCCAAATCAATTCCAAACTCAACCAAACTTCAAATATAACAATTAAAGCATTGTAGAAACAAGTTATGAGCATTTTAGTATAAAAATGGGGGTAAAGCAACTTACTTGAAAATTCTCAAAGATGACGGAATTTGAATATTTTTTATTCTACGCGATCCTATCGACGATCTAAACACATTTCAAGTTTTAAGAAATGAGAGATTATGAGAGGAAGAGGAAGGTAATAAAAAGAGAAGGAAGAGGAAGAAAACTTACCCAAATAGAGGAGAGAGAGGGAGAGAGTTGCTGGGAAGATGATGAGGGTGAGGGGGAAGAGTGAGGGAGAAGAGAAGGAGTAGGGAATTATTTCAAAAAGTTACAATTAGACCCCCTCCCCATCTACAACACAATTACTCCCCACTAACAATTAAGACTCAACATTTCTACACTAGCACAAATGACCCAAATAAAATGCTAGGCATAAATATTATGAAACATAAAATGCACTTATAAATATTTAAGTAAATAATGATTTAAATAAATAAATAGGCAAATAAATAAATAATAATTATTTATTATTAATAAAATAGAGCCTAGATTTCGGGTCGTGACACAAGTAATGAAGGAGAAATGAAATATTTATGCATTACAAAGACTGAATCAGGTAACAAATATGTGGTAGAAAAGTTACATGTATTTTCCTCTAAAGTATGCTATACAAAGATGAGCATAATTGAAGTACAAATGACAATAAACCAGAAGTTTACTGATATAAATGGTCTTACCAGTAAACCAGAAGTTTACTAATATAAATGATTTTAACAGTAAACCAGAAGTTTACTAATATAAATGGTTTTACCAGTAAACCAGAAGTTTACTGATATAAATGGTTCTACTATATGGCATGACCGGTTGGGGCATCCCGGTTATAATATGATGCGAAGAATTATGGAAAATTCACATGGGGATCCATTGAAAAACCAGAAGATTTTTCAATCTAATGAATTCTCATGTGCTGCTTGCTCTCAAGACAAATTGATAATTAAGCCATCACCAGCAAAAGTTGGAGTTGAATCTCTAAAGTTTTTAGAGAGAATTCAAGGTAATATATGTGGACCGATTGATCCACCGTGTGAACCATTTAGATATTTTATGGTTTTAGTAGATGCATCTACTAAATGGTCACACATAAGTTTATTATTAACTCGCAACCTGCCGTTTGCGAGAAATTCGATTACGATCACAATTTCCAGATTATGTGATCAAGACAATTAGCCTTGATAATACTGGTGAATTTACATCAGAGGCTTTTAATAACTATTGTACATCTATTGGAATATATGTTGAACATCCAGTTGCTTATGTTCATTCACATAAAATGGTTTAGCTGAAGCATTTATTAAACGAATTCAGTTATGTAGATACCCCGGGAAACCACAGCTTGGCTAGAGCGGTGAATTATCCTAGGATGTCTAACTTGTTTTAGATTGTTTAGAGTCGCCACCTATGTTTTTAAAGGAACATAAGAAAAACCTAGAAATAGCCTAATTTATGTACAAAAACAAGAGATTCGGGAGAGAAGGGTTCGGGGGTTAGGTGACGGAGTGGGAAGTGCTTAAACACCCACTCCGCCCCGCTTACGCGGGTCTTGCTACTATTGGTGTTCTAATATTTACATGTCCTTCAATTAATTAAATAGAAATGTCCTAACAATTGTGATGAGAAGAAAAGGGGAAATAAAGGGGAAATAAAATAGAATTGTTTTATTTATTTAATGATAAAGATTACATGTAACAAGTAATGTTAAAGAATTACATTAAGAGATGAAGAGAAATTAACATGGTGAATTAAAGTTAAGATTAAAATGTAGGGAGATAACCTTAACTAACTTCAATATGTGAAGTAGTCTTGTTGGTCATGTCCCATTAATGGGGATTGCATACATCAAGAAGAAGAAAACAAAGGAAGAAAATGGAGTTGTACCTTGAGAAAGAGGACTTGGAACCTTGACTTGAAAGTGTTGTTGTTGTAATGAAATTGTTGTAGAACAATTTGTTGTATAAAAACTCTTGTTGGAGAATTTGTGTATAATGTAGTTGGTGAATCAAGGTTGGAGTCCAAAAAGAAGTCCAAAAAGAAGTCCAAAAAGAAGTCCAAAAAAGAAGTCCCTTTCCAAGGTAGAAGATGATGGTTTTTATAGGTAAAAAAGAGAGGGAAATGGTGGAGGGAAATTGGTCATCCATATGAAATGGAATGAGCCAATCACAAATAAGATAAATGAATAAAAGAAAAATAAAACAAATAAAAGAAATCAAATAATAAATGAAAGAAATATTAGTTTTTGGGAAAAGACTTAGAATTTGGGATTGGGAGTTAATGAGAAAAGGGGGGATGAATGTGGATGTAAAAAGATGGTTTTTGTGATTAAGAAAAGATGTTTGTAAATAAGAAAAGGGATGGAAATAAGGTGCAATCCGTTACTGCCAAAGTGGGAAGCGCGCGGGTCCGTCTTTTGGGGCGGGACGCGCGCGCGGCTCACTGGCAGTGCCGGAAGCGCCCGCGGGTAAAAAATGACAGAATGACCCTAAAAGTTAACTCTGTTATGCAGTTTAGTCCAAAACTAACGGAATCAGTTAGGAACTTAACCGAAGTAACAGAAATTAATGAAAATAAGTTAAATAAAAATACTTTGTATGCAATCGGGGTGAGAGGTCCAAGGCGGGGTGTCTACAGAGCCCCTCGGCGACGTGGATTGCGAAGCAAAACGCTTCGACGAAAGAAAGACAACCGCCGAGGACATCGACAAGAGAAAACAAAGACTCGATAAAGCAGGAATTTGAAATTACAAAGGATAGAAATGCGCTCCCTGTGTGAGCGACTTTTGCTGATGGAAGAGGTATGGTGATTTGAGCGGTCCACCATGGACCAAAATTGGTGCGCGGTGCGGCATATTCTGATGCGCTGTGTGGCGGTATGGTGATTTGAGCGGTCCACCATGGACCAAAATTGGTGCGCGGTGCGGCATATTCTGATGCGCTGTGTGGCGGTATAGTGATTTGAGCGGTCCATCATGGACCAAAATTGGTGCGCGGTGCGGCATATTCTGATGCGCTGTGCGGCGGTATGGTGATTTGAGCGGTCCACCATGGACCAAAATTGGTGCGCGGTGCGGCATATTCTGATGCGCTGTGCGGCACTTGTTGAATCTGGTGCGCGGTGCGGCATATTCTGATGCGCTGTGCGACACTTGTTGATTCTGGTGCGCGGTGCGGCATATTCTGATGCGCTGTGCGGCACTTGTTGAATCTGGTGCGCGGTGCGGCATATTCTGATGCGCTGTGCGGCACTTGTTGATTCTGGTGCTTTGTGCGGCACCTGGTGCTCTGTCCGGCACCTGTTATGTGTATGCTTTGCAAATATACGTGCTTGTGTGAGATGTGAAATAAGAATTGCGAGAGAAAATTGTGATTGTGGTGTGATATGATCTTGAAAGCACCTTTGTAATGAGAGAGAAGTAAGAATGTAGAAAGTGATCTTGTGTGCGGTGTGATTTTGAGGAAAGCGTCGGATGTATTCATACCTTCACTTACCATTGCCGCTTGAGTGGAGATGGATTCTTGATGTCCGCGGAGGATGCTTTGATGGAGAATGTCCATTTTTTAGATGTTGATGAGAGAATGCCCTTGATGTTGGGTTGGCGAGATGGTATTCTGGATGATGGGTTGGTCGTGCCAAAAGGCTGCCTACGTATCCCTTTAAGAGAATCAGACCAGCGTAGTTCAAGAATGATGGAGAATGCTGGAGGAGAAGCTAGGAGCAAAGCAAAGCAAAGCAGGAGCAAAGCAAAGCAAAGCAAAGCACATACTTTTGCACATAGAAGGAGAAAAAGAAAAAAGAAAAATCTTTTTTTTTTTTTTTTTTTTTTTTTTTTTTTTAAAGATTAGAAAGGAAAGAATATGCACACATGTGAGGAAAGAGATTTTATTTTTTTAGTTCGTGGGTGAACCATTTTAACCATTGTGTGCTTGTGAAGCCAACCCAAGATCAAGTCATGTTCAGTCGAAGTCCGGATTGCCTTGCTTGAATTCTGTTGTCGCCGGTGTGCCCAACGAAGTTGATGTCTAGCCCCAAGAGATTTGTCGATTATGGGGGTTTCAAAAGGCTTTTGATGCCGAGATGAGGGGTTGCTGATTGTAAAGCCCCTAGAATGCCTTTGATGCCAAATTTTGAGGGACTTGCATAGCTCCAAGATAAATCAGCTCTTGGACCATTCGAGTAAATCGCCCTTTATTGTTGGCGTGAGCAATCCCCAAGAGAAGATTATGGATGCCGAGCTTCGAGAAATTGCTAAGCCCCAAATGTCATGGACTTTTTGTTTGTGAGCTTCAAGACGGTGAAATGTAAAGCCCCAAATTATCTTGTGATTGACTCGGCATTGAGAGCGGATGTACCGTCGGGTAGAATTATTGATAGAGATCCCCTTCTTGCTCTTACTGGGGAGATGAATGGCCTCATTGTGGTTGATACCCAAATGGCGGAGGGCTTATGTCAAAGGATGCAGTAATGTCTTGCGGTGCCGTCGAGGTCGCGGAGGATAAGGTCTTGGTGTGATAAAGTCCCAAATGAGTATGCTTGATTGACTCTTCTTGAGTTGAACTAATGACGGATCTTCGGATGCAACTAGTGTTGTGGCCCAACTTTATCTGAGTTGCACCTTGTGCTTTTGATCTTGGAGAAGGGGTGCTGAATTGCAGAAACATTGGGATTGGCCGTGGCATTTCCCGCTATAACCCTGTTTTGATTAGAGTTTAGCATATTGAATCTTTTTCCTTTTCTCTAAGACTTTCTTCATGATCTCGTTGAAAGTTCTAACAAAAATCATCAACTTCATTCATAACATCGGAGTCTTCATTTAAAACCAAGAGGCCTTTGAAGTGTTGAGAGACCCTTGAATCTTGATTGTTCTCATGGAGCCATAAGACTACTCCACATTGCACTTGCTCGAGTATTGTTGCCCAAAAGACTGTCGGTTGCGAAGCCCCAATATTGCCCTTTGCTTGAATTATTGTAATGCCGTAGCCCAAAAGATTGTAGATTGCGAAGCCCGTTGAGACCTTCGGTGCCGAATTGGGGAAGCTTTCAATGTTGCACATGACTTGGCTGGGGATACTGCTGGGGAGTTAATTGCTCTTTGCCGAGGGAGCCTTTAAGACTTGACCGTAGCCCCTAGAGTGCCATCTTTGATTGCGAGAAAGGTCCATCCTTGATTGGGGGAACGAGCACGGGCACACGTGACAGGAGGGCTTTTTGACATCCCTTTTGAGATACCTTAAGGATAGTCTCACACATCTTTCTCGAGCATAGTCCCTAGGGCGTATTGATTGTCAAGTGAAGCAAAAGAAGTCCTTGTCCTTGAGTCACATAGCCCCTAGGGCGTCACCATTTGACCAAAGCAAGAGTGACTCATCCTCGTGTGAGGGAATAAACATGAGAGGATATGGCAAGAGCTACTTCTTTTCTCGGGAGCCTTTCGGCGTACATTAGAAGCACATACTTGAAGAAGCTTTGAAAACTGAGACACATGTTGTTGCTATTTGTTGCCCAAGCCAATTGACTAGCTAGGGATTATTTGTGCAACCTCGTGCCCTTTTATGATAGGCTCGTTCTCGGATGGGTCTTGGCTACCACGGGCCTTCTTTTCGTGAACCCAAAAATGCACACTGCTGGAGAATGATGCCGATAACCCAAGACAACCTTTGATGGTGCTATATCTTGTCGAGCCTTTTGTAATCCCAAAGTTGACTCGGTGGGGAATTGACTTGCTGAGGAGATTCAATGTAGAACTTGTCTTCTTTAGAGGCCGGGGATCTCCATTTCTCTTTCCCTTCTCTCTCTCACTCTCTCATTTTTTTTTTATGACGCACCCTGTTTTTTACCTAGACCGCCCTTTCGGGTTTTCAATCTAGCGGGCATCTCTTTTGCGTCTTCATCATTTTTTTTTTGACTCAATTGATGAGGAAGTGTGCATTGACTCTAGCTGAGGAGATAAGACATGTGATTTTGCGGTGGAGACCTTTTGTCACTAAAGATGAGTGACATTGACTCGACTAGGGAAGTGTCCCTAGTATTGACATGTATTTTTATTTTTTTTTATTGAATTGAATGACTCACGAAGGCAAGTAAGTCATTAAGAGAGAAGAGAAAGAAAGCCCCAATTTGATTGCAAGGAATTGGGAGTATGCAGAAAGAATAGAAGTCCTTAGACTCGACAAGGAACACGAAATGATTCCAAATCTAAGAAAGTTGTTCAATCTTTTTGGTGATTAATTCATTGGCAAATGAATCGTACAAAGATGTCTTGACAAGTTCGAGATAAAGGCCGATCACCATAACGCGCTAGGGCTAAACATATCTTCTTTCTTGCATGAGACCGGACCCGCAGGTTGCCTACGTTCCTCCAGTGTAGAGGCTCAGGTCACCGTAGTTCTTGTGGATTCTCCATTCTTCGTGATGGAATTGTTGCTTCGTAGTGTAGCTTCGTCCTCCTTTGGTGGATGGAATGATGTTGATCTTGATGTGAACTTCTTTGATTGAGGGGGATTTTTTTTTTTTTTTTTTGTGCTCTAACTTTTGCCTAGGTTGATTTGATGATTTCAACCTAGCGAGTTTTTTTTTTTTTTTTTTTTTTAATCCCCCTTTGAAAACTTTGCTTGATTTTTCTCCATGCTTGATGTCTTGGATTCGCCGTTGTTGTTGATGTCGTTGCCTTCGTCACTATGTTTAGCCCCTAGGCGTTCAAGCGATGGCCTTCGTTCTAAAACTTGTTTAGACATCTTTTCATCATTTTGCCAAGAATAAAATTGAACAACTTGGAATTGTGTATGAGGACAAGAACGACTTTTATTTAATGATTGACTCGAATATTCACACAAGTGGGACGAAAGAAAACTTTAATGCACACATTAGAGGACTTTTGACTCTTTTTTTTTTTTTTTTTATATATCCCATTTCTAGGTAGAGAAAGAGAAACGGAGATTGTTGTCGTCATCCCCCATGTCGTTGTAGTCCTCATTGTCGTTGTAGTCTTCCATGTCACTACATTCTTCCATGTAATTTCTTGGGAACCCTTTGTCGTTGAAGCTTGTGTCATAGGAGGACTCGCCCACTTCTCGGAGCAAATCGTCAATTCTAACCCCCGCATCATACATGCTTGAAAAATCGGATTGAAAAGCCCCACTAAGATGAGTGCGGTAGTCCATTTTCAAACACTTCAAGAAGATGTCCATTTGTTCCTTCTTGGAAGGCCTATCAATCATCTCGGCTAGCTTGTCATTCCAACGGCGATAGAAATCCCCAAATGATTCATCACCCATTTGCAAGGTGCTCTCCAATTCCCTCTTGGTGGGGCGGAACATGGAGTTGCCTTGGTATTGTGACTTGAAGGCAAGCATAGAGGCATCCCAATTGAGGCGGGTGGAAATCGGAAGACCCATGTACCAATCTTTTGCGACCCCATCGAGAGTAAGCGGGAAGCATTGTGCCATTATTTGAGGAGACACTTTCTTTGGTAGCATGGCCCAAATGTAGGAGTCGACATGAGCGTTGGGGCAAGAGTTGCCGTTGAACTTGCCAATATCGGGCATCTTGAACTTTTCGGGAAGAGCCTCCATTGTGTTCATGAGGAGAGAAGCTTGATGAAGATCGGTGTCTGGGCCCTTGTGCAAATTTAGCCCACTAAGCCTTTGCTCAATGTAGGACATGAGAGTGTTGACCAAACCGGTATCAATGCTTTGGACCTTTCCTTCATTCGTGAGCCCCTTTAATCGGTTCTTGAGTTGAGCAACTTCTTTCTCGTGGACTGTTTTCACATGCTTGTAACGAGCTCGCCATAGATCATCCTTGCGGCGGACATTCTCGGCTAGTGTATCAACTTGCTCTTTCAATGCTTCCACCATGCGGAATAACCCTTCGTTGGATACGGGAATGCCGTTGTCGTTGCCATTTGAAGCCATTGGACCTATGGAGAGAACACGGTTGATCTTAGGATGGCCCCACAAACACCTTTTGGATAAAATGAATTAACCCACAAACAAAGAAAAAGACTCAACCACATAAGGAAAAACGACTCTTTTTTTATTTTTATTTACAAAGTCGGAAGGACGTGGTCCTTTTTGGGGTTTCTAGGAAAATAGTGGAATCGTCACACTAGTATATAGACCATCTCGCGGTCCCATATACTCATCGGATTCCACCACGCTTGTGAATCCTACATGTGTCGGGATTAAACTAAATTAATGTAGTAAATCATACATGCGGGGACGGATTTTTATTTTCGTCCAAAATAACCACTTTTGGGGACGGAGTTTTATTTCGTCCATTGCAACCAGTTGGCATGTATGATTTGAAGACATTAGTTTAGGGAAATCTCGGCACATGAAAAACCGACTTGGTCACGGAGTGTTAGACCCTAGACTAGAATTGTGTGGTTTGTGCTCGGCTTGAATATTTAGCTTAAAGGTCACCCCCGGCATGTAGTCATGAACTACGCCACGGGCTGAGGTTTACCGCTTCGAAAGAGCCAAGGTCGAGTGGAGCTTGAAACTTTCTAGGACGGGCCTCGACGGGTTTGGGGTTGGACTTGTGCGACTCGATAGTGAGCAATTCATAGGAATATGTGCATGTAGTGTGAGGTCTAACATGTGACAAAACATTTTTATTATTTTTTTTTTTTCAAAAGAAATAAATAAAAAAACAAATAAGCACATAATTACAACTTTCGAATCACCCGTGTGACCGATAAAAATAAACAGAAAGTAAAAGAAATTGTATGCAGGCCCGGTGCCCACACACTGTCATTCTGTTCTGTTTTTGTGCACTGTTCTGTTCCGGGAATGCGCCCAGAAGCGCGCGCATTGGGTTGCCTATTCGGAAGGCGCGCGCGTGAGAGGAAGCAGGGCAGAGGCGCCCGCTTCTGGGTGAGAACCTGCAAATCAGTGGGTTCAAGGGATTGCCTTGACCCTTAATTAAGAAAACTTTCCCCTGCAGAATTTGTTAGCACAGAAACATGGAATTGAAGGACAAGAAGGAAGACGGGCGATTCTGGTAATTGGGGTCGGACGCGCGCGCTTTAGGCCAAGGAGGTCAGAGGCGCGCGCTTCCCACCCTTTTTACCAGAATGCCCAGAAAACAGTAATAAGGACACCAAAAGTTAAGAACGCAAGTTTAACCCTCTAAATCCTCCCCAGCGGAGTCGCCACTGTAGATACCCCGGGAAACCACAGCTTGGCTAGAGCGGTGAATTATCCTAGGATGTCTAACTTGTTTTAGATTGTTTAGAGTCGCCACCTATGTTTTTAAAAGAACATAAGAAAAACCTAGAAATAGCCTAATTTATGTACAAAAACCAGAGATTCGGGAGAGAAGGGTTCGGGGGTTAGGTGACGGAGTGGGAAGTACTTAAACACCCACTCCGCCCCGCTTACGCGGGTCTTGCTACTATTGGTGTTCTAATATTTACATGTCCTTCAATTAATTAAATAGAAATGTGCTAACAATTGTGATGAGAAGAAAAGGGGAAATAAAGGGGAAATAAAATAGAATTGTTTTATTTATTTAATGATAAAGATTACATGTAACAAGTAATGTTAAAGAATTACATTAAGAGATGAAGAGAAATTAACATGGTGAATTAAAGTTAAGATTAAAATGTAGGGAGATAACCTTAACTAACTTCAATATGTGAAGTAGTCTTGTTGGTCATGTCCCATTAATGGGGATTGCATACATCAAGAAGAAGAAAACAAAGGAAGAAAATGGAGTTGTACCTTGAGAAAGAGGACTTGGAACCTTGACTTGAAAGTGTTGTTGTTGTAATGAAATTGTTGTAGAACAATTTGTTGTATAAAAACTCTTGTTGGAGAATTTGTGTATAATGTAGTTGGTGAATCAAGGTTGGAGTCCAAAAAGAAGTCCAAAAAGAAGTCCAAAAAAGAAGTCCCTTTCCAAGGTAGAAGATGATGGTTTTTATAGGTAAAAAAGAGAGGGAAATGGTGGAGGGAAATTGGTCATCCATGTGAAATGGAATGAGCCAATCACAAATAAGATAAATGAATAAAAGAAAAATAAAACAAATAAAAGAAATCAAATAATAAATGAAAGAAATATTAGTTTTTGGGAAAAGACTTAGAATTTGGGATTGGGAGTTAATGAGAAAAGGGGGGATGAATGTGGATGTAAAAAGATGGTTTTTGTGATTAAGAAAAGATGTTTGTAAATAAGAAAAGGGATGGAAATAAGGTGCAATCCGTTACTGCCAAAGTGGGAAGCGCGCGGGTCCGTCTTTTGGGGCGGGACGCGCGCGCGGCTCACTGGCAGTGCCGGAAGCGCCCGCGGGTAAAAAATGACAGAATGACCCTAAAAGTTAACTCTGTTATGCAGTTTAGTCCAAAACTAACGGAATCAGTTAGGAACTTAACCGAAGTAACAGAAATTAATGAAAATAAGTTAAATAAAAATACTTTGTATGCAATCGGGGTGAGAGGTCCAAGGCGGGGTGTCTACAAGTTAATAGCTAGAACGTTTCTTATGAGAGCAAAGCTACCTGTCGTAGCTTGGGGACCTGCTATTTTTACATGCAGCAGCACTTATACGCATCATGCCATCGAGTTATCATAAGTTCTCCCAATTAGAATTGGCTTATGGTCAGGAGCCAAATATTTCCCATCTAAGAATTTTTGGGTGTGCGCTATATGTTCCAATGGATCCACCACAACGCACCAAGATGGGACCCCAACGGAGATTGGGGATATATGTTGGGTATGATTCTTCTTCTATTATACGATATCTTGAACCATTAACAGGGGATCTATTTGCGGCACATTTTGCCGATTGTCATTTTGATGGAAAAAAAATATTCCCAACATTAGGGGGAGAAAGTAATAAGCTGGAAAAGGAAATCAAGTAGAATACATTGCAATATTATCTTGATCCTCGTACGAAGCAATATGAACCAGAAGTTCAAAAGATAATCCACTTGCAAGAGATAGCGAATTAATTGCCAGACGCATTTACTGACCTAAAAAGAGTGACAAAGTCACATGTTCCAGCTGTAAATGCTCATATACGGATTGATGTCCCGATTGGACAATCCGCTAATGAATCTAAACCATGCCCGAAGCGTGGAAGGCCTATCGGTTCCAAAGACAAAAATCCTCGAAATAGAAAATGAGCAAATTATGAGAAAAGCCCCGTCGAGGTAAATGAATCTCCTGAAGAGATACATGACAAATCTGATCAAATACTTCCAGAAGAAGTTTAGATACCTGTAATCATTAAGAATGATGATATCTCGATCAGTTATGTCAGTACAAGAAAAAGATGGAACCGAGAGGAAACAATTATCGACAATATTTTTGCATATAATATAGCGCTTAATGCTATGGAAAATAACGAGGATCACAAACCTAGGTGTATCGAAGAGTATCGATGTTGAAATGATTGGCCAAAGAGGAAAGACGCAATTCAAGCAGAATTCAACTCACTTGAGAAGCGTGAGTTTTTCGGACCTGTAGTCCATACACCTGAAGGTGTAAAACTAGTAGAGTACAAGTGCGAAAACAAAATATATAGCACATTTTGTTGCACAAAAATAAAGCACGTCTTGTTGCACAAGAATAAAGCACGTCTTGTTGCTCAAGGTTTTTCGCAAAGACCTGGAATTGATTATGAGGAGACATATTCTCCTGTGGTGGATGCAATTACATTTCGCTATCTCATTAGTCTGGCAATACATGAAAAGCTTGATATGCGTTTAATGGATGTTGTCACTGCATATTTGTATGTCAGACTTGACAATGATATTTATATAAGAATCCCAGAAGGATTTAAGAGAATCCCAGAAGGATTCAAGATGTATGATGCATGCAATTCAAATTCTCAAGAAGTTTGTTAAATTAAATTACAAAGATCTTTGTATGGTTTAAAACGATTTGGACGGATGTGGTATAACCGTCTCAGTGAATACTTGGCGAAAGAAGGATACAAGAATGATCCTATTTGCCCATGTATTTTTCATTAGAAAATTTGTTTCAGGATTTGTTATAACGGCTATTTATGTTAATCTAAATGTTATTGGAAGTCCAGAAGAACTTTCAATAGTTGTTAAGCTGCAAATGTGCCTACGAGGATAGAACTCCCAGAAGGAGTATTATCAGGAAAGCCAGTGATCTCACCTAACGAAATACATACCCCTGCCCAAAAGAGAGGGAGGCCAATTGATTCCAAGGATTCGTATCCCCGTAAACGGGTGAGTGCACAAAAGTCGAATCCCGTTAGCGATAATAAAATTGGAATCTCATTCGATCTATCTCATGATATTGTTCCATATTATGGATTCGTTTGGAAAACGAAGTCGGGGGACGCCTCGACATTGACATTCATTTCTGAGAATAAAGAAATATCAGTTAGTCATCCATGCATATATGAGATATGTAATCGGGATGAAACAATTATCAACGGTGTATTTACTTATATAGTAGCAACTGAGATTATATGTGGTAATGATATTGAACCTCGCTCCGTAAATGAGTGTAAACAAAGAATTGATTGGCCTAAATGAGAGAAAGCAATCCAGTCAAAGTTCGATTCCTTAAAGAAACAAGGAGTGTTTGGACCAGTAGTTCCTACACCTCTTAGGGTTATACCCGTGAGATATAAATGGGTATTTACGAGAAAAAGGAATGAGAGAAATGAGATTACGAGATATAAAGCTCGCCTTGTGGTATAAGGTTTCTCTCAACGGCTTGGGATTGACTTTGATAAAACATACTCTCACGTTATGGAAGTTATTAGATTATGATATTTTGTTAGATAATGATCCAGCAGATCAGAAGTCAAGGCAACTGCGGCGACTGGTTCACGAAGTCACTACCTAAAGCCACTTTTGAGAAGTATATGAAAACAATTGGCTTACTAATGGATGTGTTTTTACCCATCCAAATCATATACTTCTATGACTTATTAGATGGTCAACCTTGAGTGTTTTGATAGTTTTTGGAGTGTTTATGAGTATAGGGAAGGAGCGAAAGAATGCACGGATTCATGTACGTTAAAGCGCGAAAAAGGAGGATAAAGAACGGATCATAAAATAAATATAAATAGATGTGACCACTAATTAATCAAGTCCATTGGATAGTACTTGAAAACAGCTTTTCAACAATAGTTTACACGTCCAAATCGGAGTTCGTATGAAGAAGTTATGGCCTACGGAAGTTTGCGCGTAAAAGGTACAAGTCATCAAAGCAATGGTACAACACCAGATCTTAACCCACGAATTCCCAGCAAATCTGACTTTTGAGTGCCCACCCCATGTGCACACATAGCCAGGGACCTTAGGGGAATTTTCCAGGGACCTTTAAGGAATTATGCAAAATATGTTGGGCTTTTTAGTAATTTCTAAATTTCCAAGGATTTTTCTGGAATTTCTAGAGGACCTTTGGGGAATTTTTGAAGGGCTTTTCTGGAAACTCGAAAATATCAGGGGCTCTTGGGGAAATTCGGCCATCAGCACTTATTTTCTCCTTTTTCAACAAGGAATCCTAGGGTTTTTCCTATTTTTACACCTCCTTAGCCCTAGTATAAATATAACACTCCATCCAATTTATTTGATTGATACTTTATACATACTTTTAGTCAAGATTCAAGATTGTAACAAGGATTCATCAATTTAATTCAGGTTTTGATGTTCTTTAATTTATTTCTTGTTCTTGATTTTATTATTATTAGTAGTTAAATAATTAGATTCATGAATTGGTAGTAACAATACTTGATCTCTATGCTATAGATTTAATTCTTCCATTCTTTCTTATTCTTGTTTATCAAAATATTCTTCATGCTAAATTCTTTAGTTTCAATTATATGTTAAGATATAAATTGGCTTTAGAATTATTGGGTATTAATTGTTGCGGTAACTCGGACATTGATACGTTGACCACTATTTTGATAATTACACTTGATTGAGGCCGTAATAGAAATCATAATAGTGTAGGTTCATATGTTCTTAAATTCTTAACGCGTTCTTCGCTTGTTATACTGCCGTAATAGAAGGTATTTCATAAAAAGAGCTATAGAATTGCAATCCGGCGACCGAACCGTCCCAATTCTTACTTTTGTGAACGAAATGAGATTGAATTTGTCAGTAGGAGCATAGCATAGAGTGAAAGTATTTGTGAATCCAATTTGTGAATCTATTCGTTAATCTTGATTTTATTTGTTTTATTAGTTTAATTTTAGTTATTGCTTTAGTAGTTATAAATAAATAAAAACCAAAACCCCATATTTTATTTTTTCTGTTTTAAATTGCATTCTTGTTTTCCAATCTAGTCTATGTGGATTCGATCCTTGCTTGTGCATACTACTACATCGGTAACTAATACACTTGCTAGGTAATTTAATTAGAGGGAGATTTTCTCCATCACTTACGCAGATTGTTAGAGCTTCCACCCTTGTAGTTTTCAGGGGGAGTATCCAGACGATACTCAGATTTCATTGTACTATTTTTCCTTCGCGCGGGGTTATTTTTCCCACCGGGTTTTGTTACCCGCCAAGGTTTTAACGAGGCAATGAGCGTTTATTGAAAAGATTGTGAGTTGTACTCTTTTCCTTCGAGATTATTTTTCTTAAAGGGTTTTTGCTCGGAAGGTTTTTAATGAGGCAACACGTTCGGCACAATTACCATTCAATAGGAATCTCCAAGGAGGAGTAGGCGACTAAGAGATCGCGAGTAATGTTTTGTTCAAGAGGAGCATCATGAAGACTAAGAAATCGTGTACTCTTTTTCCTTCACTAGAGTTTTTATCCCATAGGGTTTTTCTCTGGTAAGGTTTTAATGAGGCATGCTACTTAACTGCGGACATCCAAGGGGGAGTGTTATAATATATTATTATGTGGATGTCCTTTGAACCAGAAGTGTACAAGAGAAGCTTTGCAAGATTATCTTTCGCGAAGCTTACTAAGGAAGTTTTGTAAATATCTTCAGTGAAGCTTACTAGGGAAGCTTGGTAAATATCTTCAGAGAAGCTTACAAATGAAGCCTTACTAAAGGATAGTGTTTATCCTTATGGAAGCTTTTAGAGGAAGCCAATTTTCACCTATAAATAGTAGGCTCTAGTTTTCATTTCAATATACTTCAGAAGTTCTTAACTTCTATCTTTCTCTCTTGTATACTCTCTCTATAATAGTCTTGAAATAAAATATTATCTATTGAGATTATGCTCTTGGTTCTTTAGTTTTATAACAAGAATTTCATTTTTGTAAAGTTTGGGCTATTCTCTTCTATATAGAAAATTCATAATTGGGCCCAATTAAATTTGGGCTAGAAAAATTAAACTCTTAATATGCCTCATATTTTGCCCAAACAAATTCGGGCTATAAAATTTACTCTCTTGTTATGCATTGCTCGGGCTGGATCCTAGTTACATGTCTTTGGATCGGATTGTGTGCAATTTGCCATGATATGGATCTAGTTCGTTTCATGAGACCTAACTATGGTCGCTCAATCTGGCCTCATATGTCAATGGGCTTTGACATATTTAAAAAACTGGTGTTTATTGCTCGGGTGACTTTACAATTATGGGTTACAAATGGTCCGTGCCAACGTATTCTTATATCAACCGTATCAATTATATTAGAGTTGGTTTCCTGTAAAACGCGTTTTTCTTAATGGTTATGAAAAACGTGTTTTTCAAAACCTATAGAAGCCTTTATATTGATTATCCAGAAGGCTTTATACTGATATTCAGGACCGTTCTGACTATCACTTTCAAAGGTTCTGGCTATCAATCTCATATCCACAAGGCTTTATATTGATATCCAGAACCAGAGAACCCTTCTGGCTATCACTTTCAAAGGATCTGGCTATCACTTTCAAAGGTTTTGGCTATCAATTTCAAAGGTTCTGCTATCAATCTCATATCCAGAAGGCTTTATATTGATATCCAGGACCCATCTGGCTATCACTTTCAAAGGTTCTGGCTATCAATCTCATATCCAGAAGCCTTTATATTGATATCCAGAACCGTTGAGAAGTTCCGATTATTTACAAAAATGCCACCGTATTTTTTTAAAACACGTTTTTCCTAAGTGTTTGGAAAAACTCGTTTTTTCCAATATTTTGCGATTATATTAAGTATTAAGTACTCATCTGGTCCAAAATAACTGTCACTTTTGGTCAAACACAAGTAAGTTTGACCAATAAATTTAAACAAAAAATAATGATCATAATAAAAATCTAATAATTGTTATTAAAAGTATTATTAATTATAATTATAATACAATGACAAATTTTAGTTTTTTATTAGCATCATTATTTTTTATTTAAATTATTGGTGTTAAGTTTAATGCCTTTGAATTTGGGACGCCTAAATTTAAATGGGTTAAATTAACAAGTTCATAATTCTGAGACGGAAGGAGTACAATGGGGCGGGCACTTGAAGAGCTCGCATAAGATCTCTGATCTTCACGGCAAGAGAGTTTGTGCTGGATGGATTATTTCTTTTTGTCAAACAAGGCAACAGTTCTTCTTTGTTAAGGATCGTAGTACATTGCCTTAGTTAGTAAACAATTAGGAAACAATGATTAGCCCTCCTAGTCAACTGGAATTGAGGACTCCAAATGGAATTATATTTGGGTAAAGAGGTCACGTATATTATATATACTCCATCCGTCCTAATTTAATTCAGTGCCTTATTTTATTCAGAAAGTGAGAGATATCACTAATTCGAGATCTATGGTTTTGCATAGATAGGAACTTTGTGATCAAAGTTCATGCAAACATAGATTAGTGTGATCATCTTCTTGTAATTGTTTCTCCATAATAATATCTGTTTCCCTTTGCCCGTGGAGGTAGCCAATAGAGATTGGTGAACCACGTAAATTCTGTCTTGTTATTTCTTGTGTTAATTATTATTTTCTATCTCTTGTGTCTGATTTACTAACAAGTGGCACCAGAGCCTGGTTAGTCAAGGAAGATCAGGGCATTCCGCTGCGGTAGAAGAGATGGATTCCGGGAGGGACCAGAAAATCGACAAGTTTGATGGGAAGAACAGTTTCAGTTTATGGCAGATCAAGATGAGAGCCATGTTGCGAAGACAAAGTTTGTGGGCTCCAGTGGCTACTGCAATCAGGGATCACAAGGATCCAAAAGCTAAGGCAGAGGTCGTTCCTACAGCAAAGGATTCGAAGAAGGCTACAGACATGGTAGTATTGAATGAGAAAGCTCATTCAATGATTATCATGAGTCTTGATGATGAGATCTTAGCGGAAGCAGCGGATCAAGAAACAGCGGGAGGCTTGTGGCTGACGTTAGAGAAGATGTATTTGACGAAGTCTCTAACCAACAAGCTCTATATGAAGAAGAAGTTATTCACTTTCCATATGTCTGAAGGTACGCCTATTAAGGATCATCTAGATCGATTTTCTGCTTTATTACTTGAATTGCGTAATATAGAGGTGAAAATTGATGATGAGGATGCTGCTCTAATTCTGTTGATATCTCTACCGTTGTCATATGAATCATATGTTGATTCATGCTTGAACAAAGAGACAATTACTCTGGAGCAAGTAAAGTCTGGTCTGAAGACTAGAGAAATGCGCCGAAAGGCGAGTGGTACTAGTACAGAATCTCAGTCATCAGGTTTGACAGCGGAAGGCAGCAAAGGGCATGGTCGAAGGAACGGAGGTTCTAGACGGGGTCCGAGACCTGGAGATATCTGTAGTTATTGCAAGGAGAAGGGGCATTGGAAGACCGACTGTCCCAAGAAGAAGAGAGCGCAGCAGGGAAAATCTGAGTCGACTGCTGCGGCGGCAAGCAGTGACAATCTGGATGAGGATTGTGATTACGCCCTGGTGACCGAAGAAGAAGCGTGCGAGGAAGTTGCATGGGTTCTAGATTCGAGAGCATCTTATCACATGTGTTCGCGCAAGGAGCAGTTTACAACATACGAGCAGAAAGATGGAGACCGTATTTATATGGCTAATGGATCAGACTGCGAGGTGGTTGGCATAGGCTCCGTAAGGGTGAGAACTTCAGGTGATAAATCTCTCACATTGAACAAGGTAAGACACGTTCCACAAGTAGCAAGGAATCTGATATCGCTCAGTCGTTTGGACAAGAAAGGATACAGTTTCAAGGGTGAAGGTGGAGTTCTGGACACTACAAGAAAACTGTCAAATACCGACGGAAATTAGTGACGGATGCTAATCCGTCGCTAAAAATGATGGAATAGCGACGGAATAGCGACAAATACGCAATAAGCTGTCAACGACCACATTACCGACCGTTTTAGCGACGGATTTAGCGACAGACTGTTTTCCGACACTAATCCGTCGTAATAAAGGCGCCAAAAAAGTGCGCGCATTTTGTCCGACAACCTACCGACGGATTAACGACGGATATAAAAATTTATTTTGGGAACTTTAGCGACGGCTAATTTCCGTCGCTATATAAATAAAAAATAATTTGATATTTTTTATTTTATATTTAGCGACGGAATAGCGACGGATTTGTACAATTATTCATTTATTTCTTAACGACGGATGTTTTCCGTCGCTATATAAATAAATAAAAATTGATATTTTTTCTTTTATATTTAGCGACGGAATAGCGACGGATTTGTAAAATTATTCATTTATTTCTTAACGACGGATGTTTTTCGTCGCTATACAAATAATAAAAAAATCTTTATAATCTAGCGACGGAATAACGATGGATTAGCGACGGATTTTTTTTTTTTTTTTTAAATAAACACAATTTAATGCATGATTATTAATAGCTCTAATTGTTAAGTCTAACTCAAACGTAAATGAAGTAAGGCCAAATATGATAAAAATATGGGGCGCACTTAAAATGTTAATTAATTATATTAATTGGTCATAATTAATTATATTAATTGGTCATAATTTAATTTTATGCATATTTATTAATACCTATAATTGTTAAGTCTACCTCAAAAGTAAATGAAGTAAGACCGAATATGATAAAAATATGGGGCGCATTAAAAATGTTAATTAGTTATATTAATTGGTTATAGTTTGAATTTTTAAAATAAATATACATTTTTGACAAGCGGACAACAAATATTAATTTTGTAAAGTATAAAGTTATTAGAATTCATATATTATTTGGAAAATTGAAAACCGTAAACCGCTGGTTCGAAATGCCGGTTTTTCAAAGTAGCCGTTTATTTCCGTTAGAAATCTAACTGAGACGGAAAATATATATATATATATATATATATATATATATATATATATATATATATATGTATATATATATATATGTATATATATATATATATGTATATATATATATATATATACTATTTTACTAACTATAAATATCACCTCCATCTTCCCATTTTATTTCTACCTTATTTCGCTCTATTCTTTTTCTTTTTTTTTTTCTCTCTCTAGTATTCATACTTTCATTACACTCATCCAAATTTCAGTTAACTATTACTCCATTTTCAATTACTTTTCTAAAAAGTAATTAAGAATCATCACAAACAACAATATGTTATATGGATATATGATGTATTAAGAATCATCACAAACAACAATATGTTATTAGGATCATTATTTATTTTAAATTATTAGTCAAAGTTATGTCATGTTGACCACTAGTGTTAATTAATATGGGAGGGAGTACTATACTACGATATGGGTATAAGTGTATAAGTTTTAGGTATATGGTGTGTATATATATAGGTACAAGGTATGATATGGGTATATGTGGGACGGAGGGAGTATATGGTATGGGTATGTATATGTGGGACGGATGGAGTATATGGCTATTGTCCGTGCCTATTATTTCTTTTATATACATTTATTTCTTTAAAAATTCTTAACATTTTTTATGCAACCTTTTTTTTTTTTTTTTTTAGAAAAACTTCACTACTAACCAACATCTCAACTAGTTTTCTTTATCCAAAAAATTAAAATTAAAAAAAATCATATGCTACTGTATGTCCCTATTTTCTTTTATATACTTTCATTTCTTAAAAAACTCTTAACTTTCTTTTTAGTATTTTTTTAAAAAAAATTAACTACTAATCAATATCCCAAATAGTTTTCTTTATCCATTTTTTTTTTATAAAAAAATTATTTTCTCAAATAAGTTTTATATTATTTTTTTATAAAAAACTTCATTACTAACTAAAGTTCAAATACTTATTTGTTCAAAAAAATAATTAAAAAATTGAAAAACACAACACACTTTCATTTAATAGGTTTACAAATATTCACATGGATTGATTCATAAATTAATCTAAACCATTAATCTTACATATCCAATGGACCAAATTCATCTTAACACACTCTCACTTGATTGGCTTACAAACATTCACATGGATTGATTCCTAAATGGATCTGAACCATTGATCTTACAAATTCAATGGTTCACATTTATCCTAACAAAACCCTAATTCTAGCCCATCAAATACCCTCCTCTTCCATCCGCCTCCCTCCCCTCCTTTCTTTCTTTCTTTCTTTCTTTCTTTCTTTCTTTCTCTCCATTTTTTCTTGAACCCACCTCCCTCTTCACACCAAAAATTCACCACTTCCTCCCCTCTCCTCCACCAGCTACCTCTTCACCACTTCCTTCTCTCTCCTCCACCAGGTACCACTTCCACCGGCGTTTAATCCAAAGACGTCATCCTTTAATTTTAGTTTTTTTCACTTTTCAATTCGTCCCAGAAAAAATCAAATTCCTGATTCGTTAACCGTTGGATCGACTTCAAACTTCTGGGGTATGTTCGCAATACCTAGGCGCAACTTCTCACCGGAGAGATTGGAAAAATAATCAAAGGCAAGGGAGATATGATCATCAGAAAAAATCTGACGATAGTTTTTTCACTTTTCAATTCGTCCCAGAAAAAATTAAATTCCTGATTCGTTAACCGTTGGATCGACTTCAAACTTCTGGGGTATGTTCGAAATACATAGGCGCAACTTCTCACCGGAGCGATTGGAAAAATAATCAAAGGCAAGGGAGATATGATCATCAGAAAAAATCTGACGAAAATTCAGATTTGTAAATTACTGTTTATTGTTTTTTTTTTTTTTTTAGATTTAATTTTTAATGTATTTTTATGTTTTTATTTCAGATTTGGGCAGCATTGGTGTTTGGTGGGGTTTTCAAGATATGGTGGATGGAATGGAGGAAATAATGAACTTAAACTGAATTTTTTGAAGTTGAGGGATCAAAGTTGAAAAGAAAACATATGTAAGGACTAAATTGAGTAATAGAGAAGTTGAGGGGACTAAACTGCAACTAGTTAATATTTCTGAAATATCAAGGACTGATTTGAGAATGTCTAAAATATTAAGGACTAATTTAAAAATAAGAGATATTAATGAACTGACATCATAATTTATTTTTGATAAAAATATTGATCATATACGTATATTTAAAAATATATTTAATATATATTTTTAAATATATATATGCTTTTTTTAAAATTATGTGCAAATTTAGCGACGGATGTGTTTAAACAGGTTATAAATTAAAAAAAATCAAAAAAATTAAAAAAAATTCATAATATAGCGACGGAAAATCTGTCGTTAATTCTGTCGCTAATTTAATCATTTGGTCGGCATTTTACCTATATTAGCGACGGCATTTCTCAGCTTGCCGACGGAACATTCCGTCGTTAACACTGTCGCTAATACAATCATTTGGTCGGCATTTTACCTATATTAGCGACGGCATTTCTCATCTTGCCGACGGAAAATTCCGTCGTTAACATAACGACGGCCCAATAAATCCGTCGTTATAATATACCGACGGATTTGGTCTGTCAATAATCCGTCGGTAAATTCGTTTAGCGACGGAATTTTCCCTTTTACCGACGGATTTTTCCGTCGCTAATACGTGATTTTCTTGTAGTGGGATGTCTACAAAGGTTCAGATGTGATTCTGAAGGGAGAAAGAAAAGGTTCCTTGTTCATCCTCTAAGGTTCTGAGAATGGTGAGGGTGTTGACGAGCAGGTGGAGCATCGTTTTACTCTAGGCCGGAGTGAACTGGGCAAGCCACGGCTAGAAGATCGACACACACCGGTTTTATCAGTCATGGTTGGCATGATCCAATGTCGACTGGATGGGCCACAATTGAATGACTGTTAGTCGCCCGTTGGGGCGATTCTGAGTGCCCGTAGGTGCACATCTAGGTGTCCGTAGGATACATTGCATGCAGAAAATCTGATTGTCCAGAGGACAAAGTTGTTTGTCTGGTGAGGCAAATTCTGGGTGTCTTGAAGATACATGGTGCACAAAATCTAGTGTCTTTGACGAAAGACAGAACTGAGGCAAATGTTGAAAAATCTGGTACGAGGGATGTGGCTCAAGGTGGAGGCTATGTCGGAAAGCTCGTGCATTTGAATTATTAGGAGAGATTCAAAGTCAAGGTGGAGATTGTTAAGTTTAATGCCTTTGAATTTGGGACGCCTAAATTTAAATGGGTTAAATTAACAAGTTCATAATTCTGAGACGGAAGGAGTACAATGGGGCAGGCACTTGAAGAGCTCGCATAAGATCTCTAATCTTCACGGCAAGCGAGTTTGTGCTGGATGGATTATTTCTTTTTGTCAAACAAGGCAACAGTTCTTCTTTGTTAAGGATTGTAGTACATTGCCTTAGTTAGTAAACAATTAGGAAACAATGATTAGCCCTCCTAGTCAAATGGAATTGAGGACTCCAAATGGAATTATATTTGGGTAAAGAGGTCACGTATATTATATATACTCCATCCGTCCTAATTTAATTCAGTACCTTATTTTATTCAGAAAGTGAGAGAGATCAATAATTCTAGATCTAGGGTTTTGCATAGATAGGAACTTTGTGATCAAAGTTCATGCAAACATAGATTAGTGTGATCTTCTTCTTGTAATTGTTTCTCCATAATAATATCTGTTTCCCTTTGCTCGTAGAGGTAGCCAATAGGGATTGGTGAACCACATAAATTCTGTCTTGTTATTTCTTGTGTTAATTATTATTTTCTATCTCTTGAGTCTGATTTACTAACAATTGGTCAAAGTTAGATCTGATTGACCAAAAGCGACACTTATTTTGGACCAGAGGGACTGTAAAGAAGTCTGTATATCGAACTCATGGTACGATAGTACTTTACATTGTGTCTAATCGATTGGTATATGATATACAATACTGACTTTAGTTGGTATACCATGTACCGGCTTTATATCAAATATTAGTTTTTCATTTTCTAACTCTAAGTTACCTTATTACAATCTAGAAAGAAACTTAAGCTCCTTTATTAAGATCTTAAATTTAATTTTTCGAGTTATTGTGTCTGTTATTATATTAGGGCTAACTGCAAGTTGGTAACATGAGTTTGTCTCACTTTTGCAATCCCCAACCTAAAAGTTTAATTTTGCAAATCAGTCAACTGAGTTTGTCAATTTGTTGCAATGTGGTGAATAAACTAACTTTTCGTTTATTTTTTTACGGACTTAAACGCATATGCCTTGCACATGGCCTTTTAAAAGGGAAATCTTGTCAATTCTTGCATGATGTGCATTACATTGTGAAGTTTGCAAACGCAATGTATAAGGGGGGTATAAATGTGTTTTCAAATTTTAAAATTTCATTTTATTATTATTTTTTAGATATTAATTGCTTTGTTTTGTTTTAAATTTGAAAATTTAATACCGTCTTGAGTATTTTTTTTTATTCTTTCCTTTATTTTAAAAAAGTTGCAGTTGACCCACTCGGCTAAACACATGCTTTGCACAGTCTCTAAGAATTGACAAGATTACCTTTTTAAAAGGTCATTTGCAAGGCACATGTGTTTAAGCCTGTCAAATAATTAACGGAAAATTAGTTTATTCACCACATTGCAACAAATTGACAAATTCAGGTGATTGATTTGCAAAATTAAACTTTTAGGTTGGGGATTGCAAAAGTATGATAAACTCTGGTTATTAATTTGCAATTAGCCCATTATATTATGTATAGTCACTGTATTGTTTAATTTTAAGACTTCATGTGTTCTACGTTTTTTTAGTTTCAAGACTTTATAATTTGTGCTTGGAGATATAATTTTATGTTAATATGTGTTGTTGTTTTTTTTTTTTTATACTAGACAAGAAACTTTAACTAAAAAAAATATACGAATGCAATTCTTTTTTTTTGTCTCCATTTACGTTTGGTATATATCGAGTACGAACTGAGGACCAACTGTACCAGGGAACTTGATATACCGACTTTTGTGGTTGGTACCAACTAGTACAGGTTTTTGTGTAACAAGTCATATTTGGTTGACACACGTTATTAACAAAATACAATCGGTATACTAACCGAACTACCCTTATTTACTATAGCTGCTCCCTAAGAAATTATATTAACTTTGCATATGTGGATTGGGAACCCAACTTTACTCAAACTCGCTCGGGTTGTGAAATTGAAAATTAATGCAATCTTAACCTTACTCAAGCGAATCACTTTTAGTTTGGATCGGGTTCGCACGGTCAAATTGTCATCACTACCCAAGGTTCTTGACAAAATCCCGAACTAGGAGAGGAATTACATTTCGTTTGAGTTCGCACAGTCAAGTTGTAAACCCTACCCACAGTGCTCGACGAAATCCCGAACTTGGAGAGGAATTACATTACGTTTGGGTAGGAAAATACTACATTTAAAAAGAACAACTTTTAAATGACAAATTCTCAGGTACAACCGCCGCACGGGCGTGCGGCGGGCCAAACCCGCCAGGTCCGATCCGTCCGACCCGCCCGCCTTTCCTCCACTGCCAGCGCGACACGTGGCGCGCTGTGAGCCACTCGTTGGTTCACCCAATCGCGCGCTGCCACGTGTCGCCTTTAAAAAAAAAACCCCCAAAAACTTTAAAATGCTATATCTTGAGATTTATAACTCAGAAAAAAAAATTAAAAATACCGTTGTGTTCGTCTCGACGAGACGAATAAAACTACATAGGTCATGATATGGTTTGAGTTTTTTTTTTTTTAAAAAAAAACATTTTTATACACATAAGAAGTTTGAGTTGCTGGTCAACTGAGATGTAACATTCTGTTCTAATAAAAGTAACAATTTCATATTCAAAAAGTAACACTTTTTACAGTAAAATGTAACAGCCATTTTACAAAAAAAATTGGTTTGCATTTCAATTGTTACTTTCTCAATAAAAAATTGTTACATTTCAGAGTATAATGTTACATTTAAGAATATAAACTGTTACAATTGAGAAAAAAAATGTTACATTCATTTTTTATAAAATGTAACATTAGTTTAGGTTGTCAATCCTATGTTAATTTTTGAAAAAAAAAATTGTTTCATTTGGAAAAAAGAGTGTTACATTACTTTATAAAAAGTGTTACATTAGTTAAGTTGTCAATTTTTATGTTGTCTTTTAATCTATTGCAGCAAAAATGTGGTACATATTTTTTTTTAAAAAAAAAATTACATTTGAAAGAAAAAGTGTTACATTTCGTTATAATAAGTGTTACTTTTGTTGGGAGGAAAAAAAGTTTTGGGTGAAAAAAAAAAATCGAAAAAAAAAAAAAAAAATCGCCTGGCCCCGTCGCACAGCGTGCGGCGGGTGTACAGGAGACTGCCTCCTTTTAAATTCCCAATCCAACTCCACGAAACTTCCAAAATCTTACCATCTCCTTTCAATGTATAATACTCCGTAACCAGGAAACTTCGTCACATGACCATCCATACAATTCTTGCCTATAAATAAATAGTCTGTATACATTAATCAAAATCAACCCTAAGGGAGAAATAAACATGCAGCCTCGTACGCGCAGTCTTGAAATCAACGTCATCTCCGGCGAAGAGCTCCGTCTCAACGGCCATTCAATCAACAAAAACACGTTCGCCACCGTGCAAACAGATCAAATCAACTATGCCACCACCAAGATGGACAAAACAGACGGAAGTTTTCCGATATGGGAAGAAAAATTCATTCTTGAATTACCGATTAATGTCCGGTACATTAACGTGCGGGTCCAATGTAAGACCTGGGCTGGGATTGAGGTGGTCGGATCTGCAAACGTACCGGTGTCGGATTTCATCGGAGATTATACACCGGCTCATTACTTGCACTTTTTAAGTTATAGAGTCCGAGATAGTCGAGGTAAGCGTAATGGGATTGTTAATCTTTCTGTTAGGGTTAGAGATCCTTATTGGGAAGGTGGTGTTGAGGGAGATAAAAGGAATTTTGTTGGTGGTGTTAGATCTGGAGTTCCTAATTCTTTCATGTATTGAATTGCACATAATTAAAATTCTGCAAATTCATTTATTTCAATTTATTTATTTTTTATTTTTTTTAGCAGTAGATTTGATGGATGTTAAACTTGATCCTAAATTAACAAATTAAGAAATACAACGTCAAACCGGCCTTCAATCTTCAAGCTTGATCAAGTGTTGTATTTTAAGACTCTAAAATTACTCATTAACCTGTATTTTATCCCATTGACACAGCTTCAATTTTACTTTTAATTGATAAACAGGCTGTTGGACATAGAATATTATGGTCGTGACAAAGCCAATGATCAGACCATGTATTAATACAAGAACCATCGTCGATCTTCCATCTTAAACACAACTTGACAATATCTTGTGATGATTGATGTTTTGGTAAAAAACAACAATTAAGTCTAATGATCGAATGTATGAGTTTGAGTATGAGAAGAGGGTGCAATGGAATATAATTGAATGAATTGAGATTGCAAAGACACGAGTATGTAACGAGGAAACCTTTGAGATAATAATCTCTTAGGAAAAACCTCGGGAGGTGATTATGAGCACCTACCTTCCCTAAACGTTTGTATTGATTTTCTGGGTTACAATGGATGTAAAGGTGAATTACAGAGATGAAGTAGTGAGCGTGTTTCAGTTGTGTGTTTGTGCCGCCTCTAATACCTAGTTTAAATACAAGAATTGGATAGAACAAATCAACCCTAACTAACTAAGCTAAAAATTAGGATTCTATCTTCATCGTGACCAAGTCTTTGTTGCCGTGGATAGGAGTCCTTATGAGTCTTGCTTTTACCACGTTTTTAATAGTTGATAATTATCTGTAAAAAAGAGGTTAATTATGCAGTAAATAAATAAATTAAATTACTTACAGCGTTACAGCAGTAAGGATGGCACTATCTTGAAGATGTCGACGTCCGAGATTTCACCCACAACAATTGCCCCCAAACTTATCCTTTGCGGAATACAAAAAGGGTAAGTTTTCCAAAAATCAAAGTGTAGATGGTTTTTGACTGGACAACTGCTTAGTAGGAGCGCTTCCATCTTTGCACGTTTTCTTCTTCAAAAAGTTCCAGAAAATCTTTCAGGAAAACCAGGAAGAAGCAACTATCTCGCGAGGTGTCGTCTTCCATCAAGATGTCTACGAGTATGTTTCTCCTTAAGATGACCTGCACTTCAAACTTTAAACATAGATGTTGTATCTTATGGAGATGTAGAAATCTCTATACTTAGTTGACATGTTAATGCCAAAAACCGGGTGTCTTAAGATGACATGTCAATGCCATAACCAATTGAAAAATTCTTAAGGTCAAACGCTTGGTTAAGTGGAAACGGGGGGTGCGTACATATAAACATACGTGCCCCCCATTCCCCACCTTAACCACATTGACATCGTGCGCTCCAGGCGAAGGTGTATAAACCTTAACTCGGAAGAAAGAAAGAAATTTCTTTAAACCTTAGAAGGGATTGAGTACCTTAAACTTAAGATGAGATGGCCAGTCTCAAGCTGTTGTCTTCTTAGGTCATCAAAATCTTTATTCAAAATGTTAATATCTTGCAAAATGACAACATGTTAGTAATACATGACATCTTGGCTGATATCACTTTTATTCGTAAAAATAAAGTTGAACAAATCATTTATTTAAATGAATGAAAATAAAGTAATGTTTATTCAGAAATGGAGGTAAGTTCATACTTGAGTTATTTCCTTAAGATGTCGACAACTTGGAAGGATGTTGACATCTTTGATTGTTCCAGCAGTTTGAATCAATATGTTAAGCATCTCGAGCTAAGCAAACGTTTTTAGTTTCTTCGCAAGACGGAAACATGTTAGGATTGGGTGTTAGCTTAGCTAACACCCATCTGATGCTTAAGTCAGTAATGGTTTGATGAATATAATATAAATTGAAATAACTTAATAAAATAAAGTAAACACGTACCTGTTATTCTAAATTGAGTTGATAAACTACAACTTACATGACGTAGGCCTTAAGATGTATGGCATTCCAAGATCTTGGGATCCTTACACCGTCCAAAGAATGACAACCAATATGCCCCCAGTTATGCTGAAGTTGTATCCTTGTTCCCGTGGTAAAGCAATTCTTTAAGGTATCCTTTTGAGAGTAAGTAGCTGATTTGTTTGCGCAAGGCGATGCAATCTTCGGTAAGATGTCCGAAATCTTCGTGGTATGCACACCACTTGGATTTATCTTTCCATCCTGAAGGTTTGTCGTTTTTCTTTGGCCACCTTGCTTTATCTCCAAGATTCTTCATTGCGCACAGAATACCTGAAACATTAACAGAAAAACAATAATCAGATATCTTTGGGCATTGAATATCATCTTGGTCTTCCTTATGATCGTTTCTGTAGTAAGGTCCGGATCTGTTCTGCTTCTGGTGAGGTGTCTCTATCCTTCTGTCTGGGTTGTCATATGTCGACGCCTTGCCAGAAAGCTCAGTCTGCTGCATCTTGTCTTCCTCGAGCCTAATGAATCTTAAGGCCCTGTTCCGGATGTCTTCCATATTCTTGCATGGATTCATCACCAGCTCCTCATAAAATGGTGAATCTTTCTCTAGACCCAATCTGAAGGCTTCTGTTGCCGTTGCCATATCAAGGTTGGGGATATCTAGGACTTCTTTGTTGAACCTGTAACAAAGTCTTTCAATGCTTCTGCAGGCTGTTGGATGACACGGTAAAGATCGCTGGTAAGTCTTTCAAACTGTCTGCTACAAGAGAATTGGTTGTTGAACATGTTGACCAGTTGAGAAAACGATCTGATTGAGCTAGGTGGTTGACGAATCAGCCACTTTAAGGCTGGCCCTACCAGCGTTGAGCCAAAACCTTTGCATAAGCAGGATTCCCTGTATTGGAGAGGTATACGGACGATCTCCATCTTCTCTTGGTAATGGGCGACATGCTCTTCAGGATCAGTGCTTCCATCATAGAACTTCATGGACAGAATGTTGAATCCTTTCAGGATGTCGACATGTGCTATGGCTGGTACATAACGAGACTGGCTGTAACATGTTGGAGAGACTTGCTGAATGGGGGGAGTGACTCCTGGTACATTCATGACTATGTCCCTTAGCTCTTGAAGCTGGCTTGCTATGAAGTTACCTGCAAAAGGATTAGAAGTACGAGCAATATTATCAAACACAAAACTTGGATTAATGTTACCGAAGGTGTTGACATCGGCCGAAGATGTCACAATGGTACTGTTGGTATACGATGGTCCTGTAGAAGTCCCTGAAACATTGAACTTGGAAGGTGGGGCTGAAGAATGGACAAGTGGAGAGAACTGGAAAAAACCAGGATCTGAGGATGGCATCATCATCGTAGAAGTCGTCATCAAGGGAGATGACGGGGCTACACCATCAGCTGCACTGGCCATCGAGATCCATTCATTGAAGGCTGAAGGACTGCCACCGGTGCTGAAGTTAAGGGTCCTAGGGCGAATTGGTGATACAGAATCCACCCTCTCGCTTAAGGATCTATGTTCCTTCTGCAAGCTCACCAAGGTGTCCATTATTACTGAGGTGCTGCTCTGTTGTTTGTCCAGTTGACTCCTCATCTGCATAAGGATGTTCTTGAGTTCAGGATCAGAGGATAAATCCGACTGCTTCTTGCCTGCTCCACCAAGTGGCGGCGGTGGTAGAGTCCCAGAATGGCCACTTGTCGTCTTGCTTAGGCTAATTCCCCCAATCAGTGGGTTCAAACCAAGGGTTGTGACAGGAGCCTTGCTGCTGCTGGAGATCATAGGTTGAGTAGACATTCCGATTCGTAAAGAATTCAAACAATTAAAAAACCAAAGGCCCCTCGGTGGGCGCCAAACTGTTTTGGTAAAGAACAACAATTAAGTCTAATGATCGAATGTATGAGTTTGAGTATGAGAAGAGGGTGCAATGGAATATAATTGAATGAATTGAGATTGCAAAGACACGAGTATGTAACGAGGAAACCTTTGAGATAATAATCTCTTAGGAAAAACCTCGGGAGGTGATTATGAGCACCTACCTTCCCTAAACATTTGTATTGATTTTATGGGTTACAATGGATGTAAAGGTGAATTACAGAGATGAAGTAGTGAGCGTGTTTCAGTTGTGTGTTTGTGCCGCCTCTAATACCTAGTTTAAATACAAGAATTGGATAGAACAAATCAACCCTAACTAACTAAGCTAAAAATTAGGATTCTATCTTCATCGTGACCAAGTCTTTGTTGCCGTGGATAGGAGTCCTTATGAGTCTTGCTTTTACCACGTTTTTAATAATTGATAATTATCTGTAAAAAAAAAGGTTAATTATACAGTAAATAAATAAATTAAATTACTTACAGCGTTACAGCAGTAAGGACGGCACTATCTTGAAGATGTCGACGTCCGAGATTTCACCCACAACAATTGAGTACTCCTTAAACCATAGCTTGGATACTATAATGGCATTCACAAATTCTCTCGTCGAACTAGCTTTGATGACATGACACACTAGATCATTCTGGTCGACAACACTACGTCGCCCAAAGTGCGGTGACATTTTTGTAAATTACTGGAAGTTATTAAACACGCTGAGACTATTAATACACAACCAGCAATCTTTAACACTACCACGGACACTCTTTGACACACGCACTGACACTCTTAACACTACCACTGACACTTATTAATAATTTTCACTTTCAATATTTATAAATGTCAGTATAATATGGCTGACACTCTTTAACACTATCACTACTGATACATATTAAAAATATTAGATTCAATGTTTTTAAATGTCAGTAACAACGACTGGCAATTCGTAACCCAACCATTAACACTTATTAAAACCACAATTTTTAACCGTATAAATGGTTGATATTCTTTAATATAACCAATAACACTTGTTAAAAGTGTCTTTAATTATTTAGGTAATTAAATGCTTAAACAAGAGATAGCTTGCAATTAATGAATGATGGCACATCTGGAAAACAAAAGCAAAGATGTGTCCGAAATAATAAAACGTCAAGTAATTTAAAACAAAATTTAATCTTTAAAACGTCATACATTTTGAAACAAAGGGAGTAAGTTTTAATTAAAAGGAAAAAATCTGCTTTGTATCGTAATTATGAAAACTTTGATGATACTCCCTCCATATTGGCTCGTGTTGAAGTGAAGACTAGTATATTAAATTTAGACCACGTCAGAGAAATAAATTTATTAAAAGATTCACTATTTCATTTTCATTAGGTAGGGTGCGAAAAGTTGCATTACTTTACCTATATGAATCATGTGTACGCAATTAATGAAAAATGAAGGATTTTTCCTAGAATACAGTACTCCTTTCCTTCCTTTCGAAATACTTAAGATATAATTTCAAGTTATTATGTACTACACCTTTGATTACACCCAAAGGTAACATTGACGCAGCACGGAAGCGATAGATATTCGTGATTAGCGCACTAATCACAAGAATTCACAAGCAATGAATCCTCAAGAACATAAATCTGGAATCCACCAGAAAATAAGAGAAAAACTCTTAACAATTGCAAAGCAATCAAAATTTTATTTAATAAAGTCTAATTTTCGGAATACAACTTTAGGCCTATTTTATAGTGTCCATAAAACTTGAAAAACAATCTTAAACCTTCTAGAATTACTCTTAACCTATATAGTAACCTAATAGGACTTAAAAACTAGTAAATTGACTCAAAATCTATCCTAGAATTCTCTAAAATTAACCTACTAAAATTAATGACGAAAATACAATAAAATAATAAAAGATAAGAAAATAATTAATATCCCGTCCTACATCATTCACCTCTTCTTCAAAAGAGCTCGTCCCCGAGTTCATCTCGGAGGTTTGAAACAAACGAATTTTCTCCGGATAAAAGATCATTTTTTCCGTCTCACCATCGTCTTCAAAAATTAAATTCTTTACCAATTCACCCCTTTGTCGATCATCCTCCACAACCATAAAATCATCATCAATAAAATTGCTCCAAACAATATTTGATTTTGTAACAATAATTCCATACAAATCCATACCAATCTCCTTGTTTGGATCGAAAAATATACCATCCATTCCAACCTCCTTGTACTGATCTTCCTCCCCATCCTTCAAACCCTCCTTAGCCTCGCAAATAACCCCCTCAACAACAGCTTCTTCCTCCTCCGGATCTGAATCTTCTATTTTCGGAGCCAATAATTTCTGCAACTGCGCCTCCAATCGCCGAATTTGCTTGGAATAAAAATAGGCTTTGTAATAATAAACATCAGATTTCGCCCAATATTCATTCTCATCTGTCCGACTATCCTCGTCATCAAGTGGCCCGAGATTTTTGCGCATCTGTTGATCATGATAGTAGCCCTTCTCCGAAAATTCTGCTTCCTTTGCAAAGAAATATTTTTCTTGTTGTCGTGCATGATCAAGACTAAGATTGATTTTAAGAATAACCTCGTCGTCGGATATGGCCTGATCCCCCATAATACTTCAGTATGATGCAAAAGACAGGATATGGCCTGCTCTGATGCCAACTGACGCAGCACGGAAGTGATAGATATTCGTGATTAGCGCACTAATCACAAGAATTCACAAGCAATGAATCCTCAAGAACACAAATCTGGAATCCACCAGAAAATAAGAGAAAAACTCTTAACAATTGCAAAGCAATCAAAATTTTATTTAATAAAGTCTAATTTTCGGAATACAACTTTAGGCCTATTTTATAGTGTCCATAAAACTTGAAAAACAATCCTAAACCTTCTAGAATTACTCCTAACCTATATAGTAACTTAATAGGACTTAAAAACTAGTAAATTGACTCAAAATCTATCCTAGAATCCTCTAAAATTAAGCTACTAAAATTAATAACAAAAATACAAATAAAATAATAAAAGATAAGAAAATAATTAATATCCCGTCCTACATCAAACATACTCTCCTTTAACAACATAATGAAACGTACTTTTTGATTGGGTTACAAATAATACAACTCGGTTGGATGACGTTAAATTTCATAAACGAAATGTTAACATGACGAACCAGCCCGTTAAATGAACTAACTGTTGTGGATATGGCCCTCCAACACCCAACACCCAAGCAAATCGCAAGAAAACCCGGCACCACAAACAAGCACAAGAAATAAGAAACCCAAAAGCACAAGACAAAAGGACACAAGAAATTGTTAACCCAGTTCGTCAATATGTTTGACTACGTCTGGGGGCACTACCAAGCCAGGATCTTGCACTATAATATGTAAATTTAGAGTTACAATGAGTTATGGGGCGGAACATTGTTTATATAGCAAACCTAGAAAGAGTCCTAAACCTAAACATAAGAGGAATCCCAAAAATCTGCACTTCCCCGACATTCTAGGCGCCCGCCTGTAGGGGACCAGGCGCCCGCTTACTTGTCTATTCCAGGAACCAGAGTTTCTGCCCAAAACCGGGCGCTCGCCTGGTTAATACCAGGCGCCCGCCTGGAATCATGTTCCATATTTTCCTCCCTTTGTTTCCATTAGGATCTCTACTCCAACAATCTCCTACCTAGAGATCAATCGCGTATACAAACCCCGTATCCGTCTTCAACTCATCCATTGGTGTCGTCCTAGTGCTCACCTCGATCATGGTAGTACCATCCTCCTCCCCTATTCTCCAAGCCCCGTTGAAGCTAAACCCAGCTTTAACTTCACCTTGCTTGAGAAACCTGGAGCCTTTGCATCCGATCTACACTCACTGTTATATCTGCGTAGCGGAATATCCGGTCCTCGAGTATGTGGTTCATCTTCAGTGACCCCTTGTCCTTGGTCATCATGAACCGTCCCGCTCCCACCCGAGTCTGAAATATCCATGCAAATTTCACTTGCATCACCGTATTCCTCAAACTCCTTGAGCTCATACTCCCCACCATTATCCGACATCAAGCTTTTAACCTTGAGTCCCTTCCGATTCTTCACCAAGGCCTTCCACTTCTTATACATCCTGAAAGATTCATCTTTCCCTTCTAAGAAGTAATCCCGGACCTTCCTTGTCGAATCATCAATGAAGGTCATGTAATATGACACACCAAACCGAGAAGTTACCGGGGATACCCCCTTCTCACCCATGTGACCCAATCGACAGTGCCACAAATCTGTATCACCCTTGGCTGACGCCACCGCGATACTATCCTTGGTGTTTTCCGCCAAATACAATCTTCCTTCCCTATTACCCTGAGCGATCTCACAATCCTCCTTGGTAATAACCCAGTTCCTGCAGCTAAAAGTTACCGTGTAACCTTCTTCACCCAGCTGCCCAACTGATATCAGGTTTTTTTTCAAACCCGGAATGTGACTGACCCCGTGTAGATGTAAGACGTTCCCGTCCGATGCTCCTATTCTGACATCCCCCTTCCCCTTGATTTCCAAAGGCTCGCCATCCGCCAGATAGACCTTACCGAAATCACCGGAAGTGTAATTTTCCATCGCTCCTGCATGCCCGCATGAGTGGAATGATGCCCCCGAATCCAGTACCCATGATTCTAGCGCACTACAAACGCTCAGAATCAGTACATCGTCACCTTCGATTATCACATTCGCCGATTTATCCCCTCGCATGGGACAATCCCTCTTGTAGTGTCCTAACTCCTTACAGTGATAGCACTCTACCGATCCTCTGGCAACCCTTGGTCTTTATTTGTTCTCCTCATACTGATCTCCACCCCCGATTACACTTTCCCTTGACCCTGTTCTCCCTTTATTGCTAGAACCCAGTCTTCCTCTACTAGTTGTAGCCAAGACTGATTCCGAAGTAGACGGTGTCCCCAATTTCTTTATGCGATTCTCTTCGCCCAAGAGGAAGTCCTTAACATCATCATACTTCAATTTGTTCTTACCCGCTGAAGCATTTAACGCTGTCACCGTTCCGCTCCAACTCCTTGGTAAGGACGCTAGCAATAAACACACATGAACCTCGTCACCGAAAGTAATCTCCAACGCAGTCAATGAGTCTATAATATCCATAAACTCATCGATGTGTTTAGCTATGGATCCTCCCTCTTGCATCTTGAGACTACCCATCTTGCGTATCAAATCAACCTTATTTGCAGCAGTTGGAGTTTCAAATCTCTCAGTAAGATAATCCAATAGCTCATTGGTGGTTTTTCGCCTTCCTGGTAGTCTTCGCGATCCACTTCGACAAAGTAGATCGAACCACCCCTAAGGCTTTCCGATCCATGAGATCCCAGTCTTCCTGCTTTTCTTTTTCCGGTTTGACTCCTGTTAGAGGCTTATAGAGATCCTTATTATACAAGAGATCCTCTATTTTCATCCTCCAATATCCATAGTCAGACCCATCAAATTTCTCAATCGCTTGTTTATCCTTGCCCATTCTTGATTGCTTGATAAACCCCTTTGATCGTCCAACCAAAGCTCTGATACCAGTTGTTGTGGATATGGCCCTCCAACACCCAACACCCAAGCAAATCGCAAGAAAACCCGGTACCACAAACAAGCACAAGAAATAAGAAACCCAAAAGCACAAGACAAAAGGACACAAGAAATTGTTAACCCAGTTCGTCAATATGTTTGACTACGTCTGGGGGCACTACCAAGCAAGGATCTTGCACTATAATATGTAAATTTGGAGTTACAATGAGTTATGGGGCGGAACATTGTTTATATAGCAAACCTAGAAAGAGTCCTAAACCTAAACATAAGAGGAATCCCGAAAATCTGCACTTCCCCGACATTCCAGGCGCCCGCCTGTAGGGGACCAGGCGCCCGCTTACTTGTCTATTCCAGGAACCAGAGTTTCTGCCCAAAACCGGGCGCTCGCCTGGTTAATACCAGGCGCCCGCCTGGAATCCTGTTCCAGATTTTCCTCCTTTTGTTTCCATTAGGATCTCTACTCCAACACTAATAGTCATTAAAAATGTAACACCCACTTCATCATCATCCTTACTATCTCCTTCCTTGCATTTTTCTTGAATTCAAGCCAACAACAATGGTGGATGAACATAAAATTGAATCATGATTCTCCACTAGACTATCCAAAATCAAACACAAAATAAAACTCAAATATTAAAACCAAAATTGCAAAAAAGAATCAAACAAAAATGAAACCCATTGAAAGTCCGAGCACCCCCAATCTCTCTTCCATTCAGCGGCATCAACGTCGGGCACTGCAACCTCGATTTCCAGTCTGACCCCCACTTAGACATTCCATCCCAGATCCGTCGTAGCCGGCGTCCGTCTTCTCCGGCGTTGTTAACAGCGCCCGATCGAAATCTCTCAAATTCTGAAATATTGCTGAATCAAATTCTCCTCCAGAATGGCTGGGTCAATTTCACCTGCAATTCGGTCCCTCCATCCCATCTCGCCGGCCAATCAGTAGCCATGTGCGAAATCAAAACAAGAATCGAAATAAACCTTAGCGAAATCGAACAATGGGCAGAGGAGTTTAAGTGTTTAACAATGGCATATCAAAAATTGAAACCCTATATTTTGAAGCCCTAATTCGAAAATTGAAATCCCAATCCAAAATCAAACCCAAATCAGTGTCAGATCTATGATTATTGTGGCTGATGGGAACAAATGTGGTGATTTATGGTGGGTGTGGCGGACTAAGGGTACTGGTGGGGGGAGGGTGGCAAACAGAGTGAGAGGAAATGAAGAAAATGTCAAACTCATTAAATATGCTAACGGATGTTAATTATACTTAACGGGTTCTACTATTTTTCTTATATTATTGACATTTTATTTATCTTTTTAATGTCGTTAGATGCGTTTCATTATTTGTAACAAAATGGTGAAGTACATTTCATTAAGATGTCAAATCGTAGTACGTTGCATTAATTGTAACAAACGCCATAGTAGGGGTGTAAATGGTTCGGTTTGGGGGGATTTACGGACCGAACCACTAGTCATCGATTTGTGAAAATTCCAAACCGAACCGAACCATGAAAAATTTCAAACCAAACCAAACAGGTATGGTTTGGTTCGGTTTGGTTCAAACCGCGGTTCAAACCATAGTTTAGACTATGATTCAAATCACGATTCACTTATTATTGCATTTGTTTAATTTTCCGTGATCATGGAGGAAGTGCGAAAGATGTGGGTCTTGAAGAGGAAAATCGGATGAAGAGAGAGACTAGAGGAAGATAGAGGCCAAAGGAAAAAAACACTTTACAATATAGATCGTGGAGAGAAATTAGTAATTTATGTATCGCAAATCGTAATGAAGATAACAAACGATGAAATCAATATTAAATAAAATACAAAATGGGAGTTAGGAATAGTCAATGTAATGTAGGCGTTCTTATTGATCTAATAATAAATATAAAAAAATATTAAATAAGATGTGAAACTGGGATTAGGATTAGTTTATGTAATGTGGTTTGGTTTGGCGGTTCGGCTTGGTGGTTCGGTCTCGCGGTCTCAAACCGCGGTTTGGTTTGGTTCGGGAAGGTCAAACCGCAAACCAAACCGAACCATGTGGTTTGCCAATATTTGAGACTGGAACCGAACCATTGGTGTTTGAAAACCAAACCAAACCGCATGGTTTGGTTCGGTTCGGTCTCAAACCGCGGTTTGAACCGAACCACTTACACCCCTACACGTACGTTACCCTACCTTGTCGTTCGCCCAATACTTAAATAATCACACACAAAAATAATGTTACATCCGTCTCAAAATAAAAGTTACATTTTTTACTTGGCAACATTTTAAATATTTTATTATGTTTTCCGGATTGCTTCTATTAATTATACTGAAGTTAGTTCTAATACATCAATGATCTAGTTTGAATAAAAGAAAAGCTTTACTGAGCAAATGGAATGCTTTCAGTAGAGTTTGTTTGGATTGAGAGTTAGAGACAAGTAGAATCGTCTGTATATCACTTTCAGTATTCAGAGTAGTAGCTGTCTCTCCAGAGGTTCTATCAAAGATGCTCTAATGGCAGTAAGCCTTTTTCCATTATCTTCTTCTTTTTTGCCTTGGCATTCGGTTTTGATGTTAGCAATTTAACAAATCAAAGACAATAATAGTATTTAGAGAAAATTGCAAATAAGGGTCCAAAGTTTAGGGGCGTTTGCAGTTAGGGGTCTGATGTTTCATTTTCTGGCGATTAAAAGTCTGAACTTACAAAATGTTAGTAGCAAATAAGGGTTTTTGATGGAAATATAATAAGGAATATATATTTCAGTATCTCCTGCGATATTCTGTACATATTCTTTGTTATTTTCTTGATTTATTCCTATAGTTAGGATCTTTATTTTGGGTAGAGATTAGTGCCATAATATGGATTGTATACATTCATGTATATATATATATTGCAGCCATCAAGCAATGCCTCAATTAAGAGAGAGGCCTTTCATAAACAATTATATGGGTCTATCATTCATAGTTAAGCATTGTTGTCTAGTTATGGTACCAGAGTCGTGGTGACTTTCACCACCATTTTGTTTTTCCATTCATAGGGTGTGCACCCATTCAAGTGTATCGGTGCATTCAATTAATTCAACCAATTTAAGAAGTTTTTTAGCTGTTTGGAGCCATGAGTTCGTCGAACGACAGTTCATCATCTTCTCTCAAGATCCCGTCAATCAGCGATCCGACATCGGTATACTATCTGAATTCCTCAGATAGCCCTGGTATGTCCATTAGCCAAATTATTCTCAATAGAGAGAATTATCATATTTGGGCAAAGTCTTTTTCAGAGAGCCTTAAAATCTAAAAATAAGTTAAGTTTTATTGATGGTACTTTAAGTAAAAGTTTGGCTCATAATGATGATGAAACTGCTTGGGATAAATGTAATACTATGATTGTTTCTTGGACTTTTAATTGTGTGGATAAAAGCATCCAAAATACTATAATTTCCTATGATGATGCTAGGGAGTTATGTGTTGAAATTCAACAAAGGTATGACCAAAGGCCATGGCCCTCGTATATACCAGTTGAAAGGTGAACTGAGGCTTCGTCTGGTATCCCGTTCCATTCTCAAACGGAATTCGAAACGGGGCTTTTAGTCCAGTTAAGCGTATCACTACGGCGTTCCGGCTTCGCTACGTTCTTGAACGGAAGCACTGTTTTGAACGCTATAAAAGGTAGCGTTTACTTGAACGGTACCTGTGGAATAGAGTATACAATTGATGTGGACCAAAATAACCATTTAATTTCAGGAAAGAATGAGCTTGAGATGTGAAATTTTTGGATCTTGGAGAGAATAAGATGAAGAAGAATTAAAGGCCTTGATTTTCAGATCCGTGATTGTTGAAGGTGGGTTACAGGAGTGTTTATATTAATAGAACAGTAGTTTGAGGGGGGAAAAATTGAAAGATAAACATTAAGTATTAAATAACATACCTGATAATCCAACACAAGCCTTTATCAGTCATTAATTCTCATGAGCACAATGGCCGCTCTCCCCGACAAGTTCAAAATGTCCGACATCAGCAAGTTCAAGGGAAACTCTTGCCCTATGGCTCAGATTGAAACGTACATATAGGCCATGGTTCCAAAGAATGCCTCCCCGAAGGTGATGGCACAATGTTTCCCACTTACTCTTGAGGGGGCCGCAAAGGATTGGTATGAAACTCTCCCACTCACCATCCGTCTTGATTGGGATGCCGCCATGCTTGCCTTTAAAACTCAATATCAAGGCAACACCACTCACCACCCAACAAAGAAGGAACTTGAAAGTACCACCCAAAGGGACAATGAGTCATTTATTGACTTTACAAGGAGGTGGAATTATAAACTTGCCGAGATAGTGGAAAGACCCGATACAAAGGATCAAATGGACATCTTCCTCAAGTGTCTCAAAATTGACTTCCGTACCCACCTAAGTGGGGCTTGCTACTCCGACTTCGATCAAATGTATGAAGCGGGGGTCCGAATTGATGACTTGCTCAAGGAAGTCAAGAAAGCCACTCCAAGCTTCCGCTACAAAGCCGCCTCTAATCCAACAAAAGAGGCCTCAGTCAATGTCGTCACCATAGACAAAGGGAGCTACAACAAAGTCCCTCCGCCCCAAGGCAAAAAGTTCCAAACTGATCGTGTCTACATGCCTCTCCAAGGCATGACTCTAGCCGAGGGTTTTGAGGCTCTCATGGCCAAAGGGAAAATGACCCCTCTACAAGGGTACAAGCCCAAGTTGATTACCGCCAACCATGCTCACCATAAATGGTGTGGTTATCATCAACATAGTGGCCATATTACCGAAGAATGCTTTAGGCTCCGCAACATCGTCCAAGACCTCATCGACAAGAAGGAGTTCATAGTTCCTAGTGAGGGTGAGGTTCATGTAATAGATCTAGGAGAGATTGAGGAGACCACTCATTCAGCTCCTATTGTGAATGAGGGCTCTAATGATATGAATGAAATTGATAATTCTTGTTACGTTGTGACTTATGATGAGACTTATGATGAGATAATAAGGGAAGTCTTAGAGAATAGGAAAAAGAAGCAAAATGGGAGCGTCAACATGCTAACTCGATCCGGCAGAGTCATAGCAAGCAATCCCATCACTTCTGCAGCAAGCACCTCTTTTCCAAGGTCGTAAACTCGCGACGCACCCGAAGATCCTTTATTAGTTCAACTCAAGAAGACTCAAGCAAACATATCCATTTGGGACCTCATCGCATATTCAAAGAAGCACCGAGACCTCGTCATCAGCAACTTCGACGACACATCAATCTCTCCTGATACAGCTCCTGAGGACCTTACTGATATGATAGGCCACATATACTTTGGCAATGTCATCACATTGGCCGACTTGGACCTTCCACCATTTGGTTCCGATCACAATGAGGCCATCTATCTCAAAGTAAGGGTAAGAGGTCGACCAAAACCCTTGAAATTGGTCTCCCTCTTACTCTTACCTTGAGATAGATGACCTCATTATGGTCGGACCCAAATGGTGGAAGGTCCATGTCGGCAAATGTGATGACATTACCAAAGTGTATGTGGCCTATCATAGTAGTAAGGTCTTCGGGAGTTGTGTCGGGAGAGATTGATATATCGTCGAGGTTGTTGATGACGAGGTCTTGATGCTTCTTTGAAGATGCGATGAGGTCCCAAATGGATATGTTTGCTTGAGTCTTCTTGAGTTGAACTAATAAAGGATCTTTGGGTGCGTCGCGAGTTTGCGACCTTGGAGAAGAGGTGCTTGCTGCAGAAGCGTTGGGATTGCTTGCTATGACCCTGCCGGACCGAATTAGCATGTTGACGCTCCCGTTTTGCTTCTTTTTCCTATTCTCTAAGACTTCCCTCATTATCTCATCATAAGTCATAACATAACAAGAATTGTCAAATTCATTCATAGCATTAGAGCCCTCATTCACAATAGGACTTGAATGAGTGGTCTCCCCAATCTCGCCTATCTCTATTATATAGACATCACCCTCACTAGGAACTATTAACTCTTTCTTGTCGATGAGGTCTTGGACAATGTTGCGGAGGCTAAAGCATTCTTCGGTAACATGGCCACTATGTTGATGATAGTCGCACCACTTATGATGAGCATGGTTGGCGGGAATCATTTTAGGCTTGTACCCTTATAGAGGAGTAATTTGCCCTTTGACCTTGAGAGCCTCGAAAGCCTCGGATAGAGTCATGCCTTAGAGAGGAGTGTATACACGGTAACTTTGGAACTTTTTACCTTGGGGCGGAGGGACTTTATTGTAGCTCCCTTTGTTGGTGGTGACGGCATTGACGGAGGCCTCTTTTGTTGAATTAGAGGCAGCTTTGTAGCGGAATCTTGGAGTGGTTTTCTTCACCTCTTTGAGTAAGTCATCAATTCGGACCCCCGCTTCATACATTTGAGCAAATTCGGAGTAGCAATCCCGACTTAGGTGGGTGCGGAGATCAATTTTGAGAAACTTGAGGAAGATGTCCATTTGCTCTTTCGTATTGGGCCTTTCCACTATCTCGGCAAGTTTATCATTCCACCTCCTTGTAAAATCAATAAAGGACTCATTGTCCCTTTGGGTGGTACTTTCAAGTTCCTTCTTTGTTGGGCGGTGAGTAGTGTTGCCTTGATATTGAGTTTTGTAGGCAAGCATGGTCGTGTCCCAATCAAGACGGATGGTGAGTGGGAGAGTTGAATAGCAATCTTTTGCAGCCCCCTCAAGAGTAAGTGGAAAACATTGTGCCATCACCTTTGGGGAGACTTTGTTTGGAACCATGGCCCATATGTAAGTTTCAATGTGGGCCATAGGGCAAGAGTTGCCTTTGAACTTGCTGATGTCGGGCATTTTGAACTTGTCGGGGAGAGCGGCCATCGTGCTCATGAGAATTGATGATTGATAAAGTCTTGTGTCGGAGCCTTTCCCCAAATTGAGCCCATTGAAGCATTGGTCGATGTATGCCATGATTGAGTTGACCATTTTGTGATCTTTACTCTCGGTGCTAGGTTCTCCCACCTTCTTGTTGCAGACACTAACATACGGGCTTTCAAACAAACCCTTGGTCCACTCGGATTCCTATGTGTCATCCTCATTCTTACCTTTGGAAAGCTCAATGAGTTTAGCTTTCATTTGGTCCATTTCAGCTTCGTGAGCTCCCCAAAGTCATCTTTGTTTTGAGCCTCCTTGTTGAGAGTGGAGACTTGCTCTTGGAGAGATTGGACCAAAGCGGAGAGTTGTTCTAGAGACATGGTGTTGTTGGCATTGGAGTCATTTTCAAGAGGACCGGCCATTGATGCTGTTGGAGTGATTAATTCGCGAACCAGCCGGTTTGTTGAGTCTCGGTAAATGCGGTGAGTACCAATCGGTAGGGATGGCCAACTCCGGTTCCTGTTCGGAACCGGCGGTTCCGGTTCGTCATTTATATGAACCTTAACTGGCCCTTGGTTACACCGGTTCCGGTTCCGGTTACCATAATCCGGTTCCGGTTCTGGTACGGTTCCAGTCCGGTTCCGGTCAATAATGAATAAACAAGTTAAAAATTATTGAAAAACAAGGGATTTTCGGTCCGGTTCCGGTTCGGTTCGCCATTTATGTGAACCTTAACCGGCCCGGATGACTGGCGGTTCCGGTTACTCCAGTTTCGGTTTATTCGCCGGTTTGCTCCGGTTCCAGGCTTCTCCGATCTGGTTCCGGTCCAGTTTGGCCATCCCTAGCAATCGGACCTCAATTGAAGAAGAGGCCCTTGTCAGTCATGAGTAACACTTTCGGTCCATGGAGAGGCTTGAACACTCAATGGGCACACGACTCGAACCACATAAAGAAAAAGACTTTTTTTTATATATAAGTCGGAGGGACGGGTTCCCTTTTGGGGTTTCTAAGGAAATAGTGGAATCGTCACACTAGTATATAGACCTTCTCGCGGTCCTATAAACTCATCAGATTCCACCACGTTTGTGAATCCTACACGTGATGGGATTAAACTAAATTAATTTAGTAAAGCATACATGCGGGGACAGAGTTTTTTTTGTCCCTAATAACCACTTGTTTCTTTTGTAAACGACATGTATGATTTGAAAACATTAGTTTAGGGAAATCTCGGTACATGACAACCGACTTGGTCACAGAGTGTTAGACCCTAACAAGAATGTGTTGGCTTGTGCTCGGCTAAAGAGAGGCTTAAATAAAGGTCACCCCCGGCATGTAGTCGTGAACAACGCCACGGCCTGAGGTTTACCGCTTCGAGAGAGTCAAGGTCGGGTAGAGCTTGAAACTCTTTAGGACGGGCCTCGATGGGTTTGGGGTTATGGACTTTGTGCGAATCGATAGTTAGCAATTCATAGGAGTTTTAGTGCACGTAGTGTGAGGTCAAACACATGTGACAAAACATTTTTTTTAAACAAAGAAAAAACACATAAAAACATTTAAGGGTCCAAATCAATCCTGATGCAGGCAACTGTGCCCACACCCCATCATTATGTCCAGTTCTGGGAACCTGTTCATATTCTGGAAAATTGCCCAGAAGCGTGCGCCTCTGGCCTGTAGGATGAGACGCGTGCGCCTTGCGCCCAGTAACTGAGAGGCCCCCGCTTCTGTCAGACAGTTAGACTCAGGGGATTACCCTGGTCCTGAATATACTTTGGCCCCCTGCAGAAGTGATTAGCACAGAAAAGAAGAATAGGAAGAACACACAGGAAGCGGGCGCTTCTGGTCCTTGATGTGGGACGCGCACGGCTTAGGCCAAGAAGGCCAGAGGCGCACGCTTCCCAACACCAGGAACCAAAATACCCAAAAAACTTGTAGACTATGAACAAAATGCAAGTTTAACCCTCAAACGTCCCCAGCGGAGTCGCCACTGTAGATACCCCGGTGCGAGCGGGGCGATCCCACACCGTTCGCGGCTATGCGCTTCGGTTTTGTTTTGTTTGTTAGAGTCGCCACCTATGTTTTAGAAGAACATAAGAAAAACCTAATAATGTCCTAAGTTTTATTTATGAAAACCAGAGATTCGTGTATTTGAGGTTCGGAGGTTAGATTATGAAATGGTAAGTACTTAAACACCCATTTCGCCCAACTAAAGTTGGTCTTGCTTGTTCATAGTCTACATGATAAAAAAATGTGTTATTCCTATAATTTAATGATGAGTTTTAAGGGGTTTGAAAAATGTTTGAATGTGGGGAGATAACTCCTTTGCCAACTTCAATGTAATGAAGTAGCATTTGGTGTCATGTTCCAAAATGGTTTGTGTTGATTGCACACTTTGATAAAGATAAAACAAGTAGAGGTGAATAGAGAGAAAGAGAATAGTAGGAAAAAATACCTAAACTTCAAGTACTTCAAGAACTTCTTTGGAAAATGCTTGAAATCCTTTTTGAGAGAGTTTGTGTATAGTTTTCTTGTGTTAAAAAGCCCTCTTTTGAAATTGTGGAGAAGGGGGGTTTTTATAGGTGATAAGAAGATGTTTTTGGTGCCAAAACAGAGTCAATAAGGAGGGATTTCCCAGGAAAAATCATGTAAATTTAGCAAGGGAGAGATTTTTTGAGAGAATTTGTAACTGACGCCCAGAAGCGCGTGCCTCCGGCCTTTAGAGCGGAAGGCGCACGCGTCTGACCACAAAGGGCAGAGGCGCCCGACTCTGAAAAGGCATTTTTGACAGAATGGACTGGAAAGTTAGAACTGTTATTCAATTTAGCCCCCAAACTTAACGGAGTCAGTTAGGATCTAAACGAAAGTAACAGAAACTAACGAAAAACACTTAAAAAAAGTAAAAACACAAAATCAAATGTGCAATCGGGGTGAGTGGTCCAAGGCGAAGTGTCTACAGATGCATAAACCAGGTACTCCCATCTTGAGAAGTTAATACTTGCTTTAATTACTGCTTCCACTAAATTGCGCCACTATTTTGAGACTCATGCTATTACTGTGAAGACTAACTATCCTATCAGGAATGTGATGAGAAAACCTGAGATGTCAGGTAGGATGGCCAAATGGTCAGTACAACTTAGTACTTACGACATACAGTATGAGGCAAGAACTACAATCAAGTCGCAAGCTTTAAAGACTTCGTAGCAGATTTCAGTCCCAACTTACAACCTGAGGTAGAACTTGAAGTCCAACAACTTGAAGGCATTGGTCCTCCTAGTTATTGGATGTTATACACAGATGGAGCTTTCAATACCAGGGGCACAGGTTTGGGAATTGTCCTGAAGTCACCCCAAGGAGGCCTAATCCCTCAAGCTGTAGCTTGTGAGTTCAAAGCGACAAATAATGAGGCTGAGTACGAGGCCCTCATTATGGGTTTGACTACTGCCTTAGATTTAAATGTTAATCATATTAATGTGCTTAGTGATTCCTTGTTGCTGGTTAACCACTTTAATGGATCTTATACAGCTAAGCTGGCCAGGATGACAAGTTATCTCCAACATGTTAAAATGTTAGCAGGTCAATTTGCAAATCTCACCTTTGAACAAATCCCACGAGAGGAAAATGCTGAAGCAGACGCCTTAGGAAACCTGGGTTCAAGTTGCAAAAGCATGTTGAACAATACCATACCAATCATTCATGTCATGCATCCACCCATAGATCAACCTGAAGTATGCCAACTTGATATCCATCCTGATGCAGCAACCATCTCTATTGATGATTCAACATCTTGGATACTGCCCATAATTAAATTTTTGCAGGATGGGATAGTTCTGAAAGATGTCAAAAATCCAAGGTCATTCAGGGGAAAGTGTTGGTCCCAAAGACACAACAAGGGTATGAAAAGAGGCTAGAGGAGGGGGGGGGGGGCGTGAATAGCCTATTTAAAATTTCAACCCTTTTTCAAAATTCAACCAAGTGCTTAGAATCTTGAATTCGGGGTCAAGTAAAAACCACACGGTCAAGGTGTAATATGCACAGCGGAAGTTTTCGATGGAAATAAGATAAGGGTTGGTTTTGACTAAAATCTCTAAGGAACACCAGCACTCACGGTCAACCAGGTTGCGGTCAAGTGAGTCCGATCAAGGTAAGTGCGGTCAAGAGAAATGCGGTCAAGAGATTGAGATTTTGAAAGTTGTTTCTTAGAAGTTTTGGCAAAAGATAAGTTAGTCAGATTTTAACTTAGGAAATGTGGAGAACAAACAAACACAATTCAAAAAAGTTCTTAAATCTGAAAGATCAAACACTAAACGACAAACAAGATTAATATGAACAATAAAGAACAAGATGAATAATACTTGAAAGTAAATTTGTAGAAAGTAAAATGACACAAGTATTTGGAAAGATTCGATTTGTTAAAAGATCTACGTCCTTTACCAAGATGGTCAGTCTTGGATTTTGAATGGAGGAATATATTGATTCTTGAGTGTACAGATTACAAAGATGAAGCTTTGAATCAACACCTACTTTCTATGAAGAATAAATCCTGGACTTAGACCAGTGTATCCCTTTTGATTCAATCTATGTGATTGATCAATTGAGGTGAGTGTGTGCGTAAGAATCAGAAGCTCTTTAAAATCTAAGTGATTGTAGAGCCTAATGAATCTTGTGTGTTACAAGGCTTGAGATGACTTATTTGTTGCTGGAGAGCTTTGAAGGTTTGAAGGTGAGTTCTTGAAGATTCAAAGGATTCTGGAAATCTTGAGTTATGATCTTCAATCACCAAGTATTTCAACAACAATTTCTCTCTTTGAATCTCAGCAATATTCAATGAAGAACTTAAGGGCTATTTATAGCCTTGAATGAGAAAATAGCTGTTGGGATTACTTGGGCTCCAAGTTGAAGGACAATGAGCTGTTGAATTCTGATTGGAGCTCATTATGAGTTTGTCCCTTTTTGCAGATAAGAGGTGGTCCCACTTAGATGAATTCAAATTTGAATTACTTGGGATCCAAGTTCTGCAACGTTCTAAACTAACCATAGTTTGACCATGGTTAAGTTTGAACACACTTGGGCATCTTCTTTCCTTGCGGTCGAGACCTTGCGGTCGAGGGATTCACGGTTGAGTGGTCTACCATGGTCAAGAGGTCTACCACGGTCAAGTGATTTCACGGTCAAGGTCTTGACCACTAAAATTCCAGACTTAGAAAATTTTAAGCCTATCAATCTAAAGCCTATACTATCAAAATGGACTATTCTAAAAATGAAGTTTAACACTTCTTACAATATATCCTAAAGTCCACAAAAGATAAAATTAGGTCATGGGATCAATCAAATCTAGGTAATAGGAGTGGTTTATAAATTAGCATACCCAACAATCTCCCCCTATTTGATTGAGACCATTACCTACTATAACAAAGGCTAACTCATTGTACTTGGTAATAGCATGTTTTCAAGAAATATTATTTTATTAAATTCATGCCCCAAGTGAATGCACACTCTAAGCCAGTGTCATAGATTTCTATCATCCTAAAAAGATAAAATAAAATTATAATCCTAGCAAGATAGAAATACAAGTTTGAATGCATTTAGAGAGAAATAACAATAGGAATGCAAATGCATCAAACAAATATTAAGGGCCCTCCAAAGAAATATAACCATTAAAGTGAAGGGAGTGCAGAGCCAAAAGAGATTAAAGTTTTACAGACCCAAATAATAAGTAAAAACAAACAGAGAGCAACCCTACAGAAATACATGCATTGATTTCTGCCTTAAGAGAAGTCTTCACTTTATCCATCTTCTCAAATAAGAAATTCTTATCACTTGTCATAGCCTTGGTTAGTTCTTTTCCAGCTCCTTCAATAATCTTAAATATAGAGCGGTCAATGGTATTAGTTTTTGACTTGAGCTCTTCTTTGTGGTCATCACGCGAAAGAGGAGCAGCAGAGGTGGATGCGGTCACGGTCACAGGATTTACGGTAGCTAGGCTTTCAAGAATAACCTTTGTGATATGCTGACTCTCCCCCTTAATGGTATCAACAATGGAGGCCTTGAGCAGATCAACCTCATTCTGCAACTTAACCTGGTTTGCCGCAAGTATGGCAACCTCACTTTGAGTATCAAGATTGATTTAAGTCAAGAACTCAATAGCGGTCAAAATGTGAGCCATTGGATCGACCGACCACCAGAAGCGGTCGTGGTCTGAGTAGTTCTAGGAGGATAAGGAGCATGAGTCTTAACCAACGCATCATCATCATGATCACTGGGTACACGGTCACCATCTTGACCGTGACCCTGAAACTCAACATCAGTGGACTTGTCCTTTTCAGTGGTTCCCGCAATAGTAAGGGCTTGAACATTTTTATCACTGAAATCAGGACTCTCCACATTTACAGTCTTCTCAACATTTTTAGCAACATCAGCTTCAACTTCTTATTTTCCAGATTCATCACTCGATTCCACCAATTCCATATCATCTGGTTCATCAACTAATTCAAGAGAATGTTTATCTCGATGTCTTTACGGTTGAGTAGGGGGGACATCAGCATCCTCATCACGGTCACTTTGCATGGGTGAACCGGATGGAGTGAAGACATGAGATGCGGTTGAAGGAGGAGGTCGAGATACCTTAGATTTCATAGAGGTTTGGATGGGACTGAGTGAGAGATCCCTTTTCTTGGACTTCTCCCCCTGAGACAAAGCGGGGAGTGCAGAAGACTTTGCTTTGAAATATTTGGTTGGAACGGTCGGGGAAGACACGGTAGATTTTGAGACTGTTGATTTTGAGAGAGGCGCGGTTGATTTGATTTTAACTGGAGCGGTAGGAAGGATCCTGGATGGGGGCTTGACCATTGAAGAGTCCTTGATAATGACTCCAGTCAATGGTCTACTTTTGGAAGGAGCGGTCGAGACACTAGCAGTTCCTTTGCCTTTGATTCGTTTTCTAGAATCTTCTTCTTCAGCTTCTTCATCATCCTCTCCATCTTTAACCGAGGTGGATTTATTAGGAGCATCAAGTCCTAGAGCAATTCTTGCAGCCTTGGTGTAGTGAGGAGCAACATAGGGTTCCTTGGGATCACGAGCCAGATATTCTTGATACTGAGTATCACCAAATCTGTTGCGGAAAGTAGATCTCATGGTCTTGACATCAAAGACCTTAGATAGAGGGATAGGAACCTTGGCATCCTTATCTTTATTAATCTCCTTTCTAAGTTCAGAAATAAACTTGAATAGCATGGAGAGAAACCTAGTATTTTTCTTGTACTTGGTGGGGGCTTGATCAGATAGATGCTTTTTATAATCATTGATGTGGTCGACTAACAGGCCATGAAGAATTTTAGGCCAGTGCATCTTTCTTCCCAAGTAGATAGCGGTTGACAGGTGCCACTGAGTAGTGTTAAAGTTTCCATGGTTGCCACTTTTGCAGAGAAGACCGTGGCCAACCAGGTGACCAATGTAGTACATCACCTCAGGAAAAGTCTTGCGGTAAGGCTTACAGACATCGGTAGAACCAATCAATCTCATTGCTAGACCATCATATTCTTCACTAGTCAGAGACTCAGGTGCATCAAAGTCTATGTCCAGACCTAGAGTGGCAGCAATGTCAGTGTAATCAATTTCCACTTTCTGACCGTAAACCTCAGCTTCAATCCAGTTGAGAGGTTTGTTCTTCTCATCTCTTCCTTTAACTTCTCTAGCGGTAGAGTAGAATTCACCTACTGCGGCAGGATAGTGACTTGATTGATTCATTGTGAAGAAGTGGAGAATGCCGGACCTCTTCATCCTTTTGATTATATGACGACTAATAGCATCATTTTGAAGGTCATCATGGTTGATCACGCAGCCTGGTATAAAAGATTGTTCTTCCTAAAAAAGATTGAGTTGTTAGCAACAATAGTGCGGTCGATCATGCACGGCCGAATGACCAAGATGATGCGGTCGATAGGCACATGGTAGACAGATACGACGGTAGACATGAGAATACTTAGAAACATTTCAATGAAATTTCTAAAAACACGCACAAACACCAAAACACTATTTGTAGCAAAAAATGAGAATCAAAAAGTGACTATATCAAGAACATGAAGAACATTATAAGAAAACCAAGAACACTGTTCATGGCGAAAACCCAGAAAACGATTCAGAGCATGAAAATCCATAAAAATTGCATCGAAATGTGCACAAAGACCGATTAAGAACCATTATGGCATCAATTTCGCTGTCAAAAGCGCATTAAACACTGAATATAAAAGGGCATTGTTAATAAAAAAGCTTTGAAAATTTTCATGGCACAGAGAGATTTATCAACTAGAATTTGAATCTAAACACTATATTGAACTCGAAATCATGAAAATAACTAGAATGTGCATTATCAAAGCATATAACAACCCAGAAATTGAATCATGATATTAGAATACGAAGGGTTATAGAAACCTGCCAAAAACGAAAATGAAAACTGAAAATAGAAGAGTTTTGGGTCAAGAAATCATACCATTGTGTCTTCAGAGAGTAGTTCTTCCCCCTTGAAGAAGTGCAGTGCAGTCAATCTGTCTTTATCTTCCCCCTTGAAGAAGCTTCCGATCTTGGTTTCTTTCGGCTCTTCGTCGGTACCCAGATTAACAACATGCAATTCTTCGTCAGCCCCTGGACCATTTTCACCACGACTACGGACCTGTTGAGCAAGTTCATTTAAGTATGTTGTGTTTTCGTGGTCTATTTCATCATTATTTGAATCATTATTAACTAGTTCATTAGATTCATTATTAGTTAATTCATCACTCATGATGTTTGCAATCTCAGGGTACTCGGAAAGATCAAATTTTTCATTAACAAAGAAAGGGAACACACGCTCGGCTATGGCTTCCATATCCTCTTGGGTGAGGGTATCGGAAACTTTCTCGAACTCGAAAGTGAATGTGAATAAGTCTTCTTTGTGACCTTGCGCGGAATGCAACCCATCTTCTCGAACTCGAAATCATGAAAATAACTAGAATGTGCATTATCAAAGCATATTAGTAGGTTGAGAGGATTTATGGGCCATTTATATAGAGGAAGTGAGAGAGAAATGTCGAATGAAAAGGAAGAAGGGTTTGAAGAGAGAGAAATAGACAGAGTAGAGAGAGAAAGTGGAGGAAGGTTTCTAAAAAAGTATTATGCAGAGAGGTGGAGTTGAGGAGGTAGTGGAGCCGTTTGTACAGAGAAGTGGGAGGTTAACTCTGCTAAATCAGAGATTTGACCAGAGATGTCCTTTCGCCATAAATGCATGGATAGTGACGGCGGACATAAAAAGGGAATAAAATTAATTGCAAATGATTTGAATTAAATGAAAACGAGGGAAAAGAGGAAATTACGGAATTACCCCTTTGGATGACTAGGATCATCCTAAAAAATTGCTAAGTTAGAAACACTTACCTGGTCACCTAGCTTTTTGCGGTCAGGTGCTTGACCGTGACCTTATGCGGTCAAGATGATACATTGGCTAAGAAAAGCATCTATAAAGCAGTGAACCATTGTCATCATTTTCCTATGTGGCAGGCTTCTTTAAAGCCTCGAACAAATTTCCTATTCATGCGGTCGATACTTCATGCGGTCAACAAGGTGCGGTCGGTACACTTGATAGATCTTGAGGCTTCGACCGTGGTTACTTGACCGGTGAGATGTCATCGACTGTTGAGACCTGCTTGGTTTTGGACTTGGATAAAACACAAGACATTAGCACAATCAAGATATATTGACAAGTAATTAAATTTCTAGCATGCCCATTTCTCCTCTAAGATACCTAAATCTCTTGGAATCCAAAGCCTTGGTGAGAATGTCTGCAATTTGATTGTCAGTACTCACATACTCTAGATGGATATTACCTTTTTCCACATGATCCTTGAGAAAGTGGTACTTGATATCAATGTGTTTGGTTTTTGAATGCATGACAAGATTGTTGGAGACAGCAAAGGTAGATGTATTGTCACAATAGATTGGACAATTTTATTCGTTGATTCCGTAGTCAACCAATTGTTGCTTCATTCAGAGCACTTGGCAGCAGCAGCTTCCAGCAGCTATATATTCAGCTTCTGTGGTAGATACAGAGACTGAGGCTTGTTTCTTGCTTGCCCATGAAACGAGTCGATTTCCAAGGAAATGACAAGTTCCACTTATGTTTTTCCTGTCTATTGTACATGCTGCATAATCTGCATCTGAGTAACCTATAAGATCAAAATTTGAATCTTTAGAGTACCAAAGTCCAAGGTTAATAGTCCCAGATAGATATCGAATAATACGTTTAACAGCAATAAGATGTCTTCTCTAGGATCCGCTTGATAACGAACACAAACACAAACACTAAACATGATATCTGGCCTACTAGCAGTTAAGTAAAGAAGAGAACCAATCATACCTCGGTATAAGGTTTTATCAACCTTCTTACCTTTCAAGTCTTTATCTAACTTGTTACCAGCAGCCATAGGAGTGTCATATGCCTTTGCATTTTTAAGTCCAAATTTCTTGATAAGGTCCTTTGTGTACTTTGCTTGATTGAGGAAGATGCCTTCAGCACATTGTTTAATTTGAAGCCCAAGGAAGAATTGTAATTCTCCCATCATGCTCATCTCAAATTTTCTTTTCATTAGCTTCTCAAATCGCTTACACAACAATTCATTAGTAGAACCAAAAATAATATCATCTACATATATTTGAACTAATAAAGTATGATCATGATATTTAGCAATGAATAGAGTTGTGTCGATCTTACCACGCTTGAAGCCTTTCTCTAAGAGAAATTTAGATAGAGTATCATACCATGCACGTGGAGCTTGTTTGAGTCCATACAAAGCTTTACGGAGTTTGTACATATGATTTGGAAATTTGGGGTCTTCAAATCCGGGCGGTTGAGCAACAAAGACTGTTTCTTGAAGTTCACCATTGAGGAATGCACTCTTCACATCCATTTGATATAACTTGAATCTTTTGAAAGAGGTATAATCTAAAAATATACTTATAGCTTCGAGTCTTGCAACGGGGGCAAAAGTTTCATCATAATCAATGCCTTCTTCTTGTCTGTAGCCTTGTGCAACCAACCTAGCTTTGTTCCTTGTGATGCTTCCATTCTCATCCATTTTGTTTCAGAACACCCACTTTGCACCAATCACTCCTTGATCTTGAGGTCTTGGAACTAAGGTCCAAACTTTTCATCTTTCAAATTGGTTGAGCTCTTCTTCCATAGCAACAACCCAACTTGAGTCTTGGAGTGCTTCATCAACTTTCTTGGGTTCAACTTGAGATATAAATGCGGTAAGTGCATCATAGTTTGATCTTCTTGTTCGAACACCAGAATGCAAATCACCAATGATATTCTGAATTGGGTGATCTCTGACCTCACGAACTTCTTGAGGTATATGTGGTTGAGTTGATGGTGGTTGTAAATCTTCTAGTGGTACATCATTTGTGACATCCCAATCATAAGTGATTTGAGGGATAGGTTCTTCCACATTGATGGGTGTTTCAACTTCTTCTATTTGAGGTAGCAGCAGATGTGGTAGCTTCTGGTGCTTCATGAGAGGTAGATGGAGGTGCAGTTGAGGTAGATGGGTTTCCTTGAGTTGATTGATTTTGCAGTTGAGTTGTACCTGTCTCATTAAGCTCAACAAAATCATCAGCAACATTTGGAGCCATGTGTGGCTCAAGGAGAGAATGTTCATCAAAAGTAACATGGACAGATTCAACTATCTTAAGAGTGGTTTTATTAAATACACGAAAAGCTTTTGAGTGTTTAGCATACCCAATAAATATACCTTCATCGGCCTTAGGAGAAAATTTACCTCGATGATCTTTACCGTTATAGAGTATGAAACATTTGCATCCAAATATCTTGAAGTATGCTATGTTGGGGGTTCTTCCTCTACAAAGTTCATAAGGATTTTTTTTTATAGGTCTTGTTGATGAGGGATATATTTTGAGTGAAGCATGATGTGTTGACGGCTTCAGCCCAAAAGTATTGTGGTAGCTTTGCTTCAGCAATCATAGTCTTTCTAGCCTCTAAACGTTCTGTTCTTCCTTTCCACAACACCATTTTGTTGAAGAACTCCAGCAGCAGAGAAGTTGTGGTCAATACCATGGTCATCACAGTACTGAGCTACACCGTTGTTCTTGAATTCTGTACCGTTGTCGGATCGAACACTAACGATGTCATCTTCCTTTTGTGTTTGGAACTGTCTAAAGAGTGCGGTCAAAATGTCATAGCAATCATCCTTTGAGATCATCATTTCAACCCATGTATATCTTGAGTAGTCATCTACCACTACTAAGGTATATCTATTTCCACCAATACTTGCGGTAGTAACAGGTCCAAACAAGTCCATATGTAGTAGCTGCAAACATCTTGAAGTTGAAGGTGTCGTCTTGCTGGAGAAAGACGATTTTGGTTGTTTGCCTAGTTGACATGCTGTGCACTTCTCATCGTGGTGATCAGCTACTTTGGGTAGACCACGAACTAAATTTTCTCTACCGATCTTGGAGAGATACTTGAAGTTTAAGTGACTTAGTCTTTTGTGCCACAGCCAACTATTTTCGCGAACATTCTTTGCTACAAAACAGAGATTAGAAGAAATGCAAGATGAAGTAAAATCAACAATATAAACGTTTTTCTTACGAATCCCTTTAAGCAAGGTGACGCCGGATGTGCCATAGTTAATGAGACAGAAATTTGAAGTGAAGTGGCATTGCAATCCTTTGTCACAGAACTGAGATATTGAGAGTAAATTGTGTTGTAGACCAATAACTAGAGAGACTTCTTGGATGGTGATTTTTCCTTTTCGGATGACTCGTTATTATCTCTGAAGGTTACTGATGGGCCTTTCTCTTCACGAACATCTTCCAATAAGTTGATATCTCCGGTCATGTGTCTTGACCAGCCACTATCGAGATACCGTAAACTTGATTTATCCTTGGAGTGCCCAGCCATTAAGCAGAGGACCTACAAAATAGACATTTAAGAACAAGGTCCCTTTTTTTATTCTTTTGGGTCCAAAGGGTTAGCAACTTTTTGTTGGGTTTTATGCAAACATGCGCAGCGGAATGAAACCCAAAAAGCCTAGATCCGATCACAATGATTAGATTAATACGAGGATGAATTTAGAACACTAACCGTGACGGAGCTTTAAAATTCTGAGATCTTCAATCTTCGTTCTTCGCGCTTCTTCGAATCACGAACGTAGGAACGACCGCAAAACTTGGATCACGAACTTTGAAGGAGTTGAGGCCAACGCCCTCTATGTTTATCCACACGCGAACGAATTTCAAGAACGATTCTTGAACCGGATTTCTAGACCCAATAGAAACTCTTTCTATTTTGAAGGCTATATCGAAAATCAATGTTCTTGTTCTTGAGGAAGAAGAAGAAGAACTTGTTTTTCTCTCTCTCGGAGGCTATCTAATTGATATGGAATCAATACATACTGATTAGGTCGTTGTTAGAGGTTTATATACTTATTAGTCCTAAATCATTTAGGAGAAATAGGTTAAAACCCGTCACAACACGAAATCAGTTTTTGGGCCCGAACAGGGCCTGCTCGGCCGAGTCCTTTAAGGTGCTCGGCCGAGCACCTTTGCTCCAGAAAATTTGACCTTCTGATTTCCCATGCTCGGCCGAGTCATATGAGGTGCTCGGCCGAGCACCACCAGAATTCCGATTTTAGCCTTTTGAACAATTCGTCCTTTTGTGTGTGACCCCATAGGATTATATTAAGTTGGCAATGAGCCCAAACACATTTGTGCTCATAAATCATGAGCGGACTTTAGCAAGCCATCATGACTACCCAATTAATATAACTTGTATAAGTTCGTGAATCCTTCATAGAACATATTACAATCTCTTTGTTTCACGATGTCTATTGAACGTAAGCCATGGTCAATGGTCAACTTACAGTGTTCAATGCTTTCTCGATCCAGAATGTATTGATAGTACAAATCTTATTTGAGCACGGTCATGCATTTCATCAACACCATTCTTCGAGTGGCCAAAGCTTGACATCTCTCTCTTACGAGGAACAAATCCCTTCTTGATTTATTACCTTTCCCTACATGAATCCGATTACGCCATTCACATTCTTTATAGCTACCCGATTAGGGGTAACGTTTGAATATGTCAAACGTAATGTTCATCGAGTGGAAGACTGTGATAATCTCAGGTCTAAAGATTCCAGTAATATAACTATATGAGACTTAATTATGACATTGTGACCATGACATAAATCTCATATGGGTCTGTCCAGTATTTGGTCTCCAACAAATACCCATAAGTTTAATTGTATCCCATACACCATAATCATCATATGATTATCCATTAAACTTATACTAACAATTAATCATAATTATCAGGGACGGGGATTATTATAATAAACATGCAAAGGATATAATAATCAAACATTCAATATCATTAATATTAATAACATTAATCGTTTTACAAAACGTGCCTAGAGCATACAACACCAACAATCTCCCACTTGCACTAGGCCTAATTAATGTATCGAATACCTATAGACCTAACATGACCATCATGCTTTGCTTGTGGAAGACCCTTTGTCAATGGGTCGGCAATGTTATCATCAGTTGGTACTCTGCATATATTCACGTCACCTCTGTTAATGATTTCTCGAATGACATGGTAACGCCTAAGTATGTGTTTGGACTTCTGATGGTTTCTTGGTTCCCTTGCTTGAGCAATAGCACCATTATTATCACAATAAAGGTCTATTGGATCAGCAATGCTAGGAACTACCTCTAGTTCAGTTATGAACTTCTTGATCCAAACAGCTTCTTTAGCAGCATCGGATGCAGCAATATACTCAGCTTCCGTTGTAGAATCAGCGACAGTACTTTGCTTAGAACTCTTCCAGCTAACAGCACCTCCATTAAGCACAAATACAAATCCAGATTGCGATCTAAAATCATCCTTGTCGGTTTGGAAGCTTGCATCTGTGTAACCACTTACAACAAGATCACCTTCCACACCTCCATACACCAAGAACGAATCATTAGTCCTTCGCAAGTACTTAAGAATCGTCTTGACTGCAATCCAATGATTTTCACCAGGATTTGATTGATATCTACTCGTCATGCTCAAAGCATACGAGACATCGGGTCTAGTACATATCATGGCATACATGATTGATCCAATTGCGGAAGCATATGGAATCCCAATCATTCTCTTATGCTCATCAGTTGTCTTAGGACACTGATTCTTGCTTAGAGTTATGCCATGTCCCACTGGCAAATTTTCTCTCTTAGAGTTTTCCATGCAGAATCTCTTAAGAACTTTGTCAATATATGTATCTTGACTTAAACCAATCAATTTCTTAGATCTATCACGATAGATCCTAATGCCAAGGATATAAGCGGCTTCTCCCATATCTTTCATAGAGAAACATTTTCCTAACCAAGTCTTTACAGACTGCAGTGCGGGAATGTCGTTTCCTATGATCAATATGTCATCAACATATAGTACCAGAAATAATACTACGCTCCCACTAATCTTCTTGTAAACGCAAGGTTCATCTTCGTTCTTGATGAAGCCAAACTCTTTGACCGATTCATCAAATCAAAGATTCCAACTCCTAGAGGCTTGCTTCAATCCATAAATGGATCGTTGCAATTTGCATACTTTGTTAGAATTTTCTGGAATTACAAAACCTTCAGGTTGTGTCATGTAAACATCCTCAAGTAAGTTCCCGTTAAGGAACGCTGTTTTGACATCCATTTGCCATATCTCATAGTCAAAATATGCGGCTATGGCAAGTAAAATTCTTATAGACTTGATCATTGCTACGGGCGAAAAGGTTTCATCATAGTCGATTCCATGAATCTGCCTATAGCCTTTCGCTACAAGTCTAGCTTTATAAGTATGCACCTTTCCATCCATGCCAGTTTTCTTTTTGAAAACCCATTTGCATCCTATGGTTTTTACACCTTCGGGCGCATCAATCAAGTTCCAAACTTGATTATCATACATGGATTTAATTTCAGATTCCATGGCTCCAAGCCATTTATCTGAATCAGGAGCGGACATCGCTTCTTGGTAGGAAGTAGGTTCGTCATCAACTATGACTTCTACTTCATTGCTATCTGTCATGAGAAATCCATATCTCTCAGGTTCAGATCGCACCCTACCAGTTCTGCGAGGAACTTGAGTATTCTGAATAGGTTCCACATTACTTTGTGAAACTTGTTCAGATCCAACATTTTGTTCCATGTAATTTTCGGGTTCTCGAATTTCTTCGAGATTAATTTTACTCCCACTAATTCCTTTGGAGAGAAACTCTTTCTCTAGAAAGGTACCATGACGGGCAACAAACACTTTGTTTTCCGTGCGGTTGTAAAAGTAATAACCCTTAGTTTCCTTAGGGTAACCAACGAAAATACATTTATCAGATTTAGGTGTGAGTTTGTCAAATATGAGCTTCTTAACAAATGCTTCACAACCCCAAATCTTCATGAAAGACAAACTAGGTTTTCTTCCAGTCCACATCTCATGTGGAGTCTTTGGAACAGATTTTGTTGGAACATTATTTAGTGTTAGTGCAGCAGTTTCTAGTGCATGTCCCCAAAAGGTTAAAGGAAGATCAACTTGACTCATCATGGAGCGGACCATATCCAATAAAGTCCTATTTCTCCGTTCGGACACACCATTCCATTGTGGTGTCCCAGGTGGAGTTAATTGTGAAACAATTCCACAATCTTTCAGATGATTGTCAAATTCTTGGCTTAAATATTCTCCACCACGATCTGATCGAAGTGCTTTAATAGTTTTGCCAAGTTGATTTTGTACTTCATTTTGAAATATTCTAAATATCTCAAAAGATTCACTTTTATGTTTCATTAAGTAGACATAGCCATATCTACTAAAATCATCAGTAAAAGTTATGAAGTATTGATATCCTCCCTTAGCATTGCAACTCATTGGTCCACACACATCAGTATGTATGAGGGCCAATAAGTCATTAGCCCTTTCACTACTCTTAGTAAAAGGTGCCTTAGTCATCTTTCCAAGTAAACATGACTCACAAGTTTCATATGATTCAAAATCATGTGAATCTAGAAGTCCGTCCCCATGGAGTTTTGAGATACGCTTCTCATTAATATGACCAAGACGGCAATGCCACAAATAAGTATGATTTACATCATTAGGTTTGGATTTATTATTTACATTATAAACATTCTCATTATTCCCATTTTCAACATCAAGAACATAAAGGCCATTAAATGAACATGCAGTACAATAAAGCATATCATTTAAATAAATAGAAAACTTCTTATTTTCAATAAGAAACTTAAAACCTTCATTATCCAAACAAGAAATTGAAATAATATTTCTACTTAAATCCGGAACGTAATAACAATTGTTCAAAACAAGAATTAATCCGCTAGGTAAAATGACATCATATGTTCCTACGGCTAATGCAGCAACTCTTGCTCCATTTCCCACGCGTAGGTCCACTTCGCCATCTTTAAGTAGCCTTCTATTCCTTAGTCCCTGCACATTTAAACAAATGTGAGATCCACATCCAGTATCTAATACCCAGGAGCTAGAAGTAGAAAGTAGAATATCTATAACATAGATACCTGAAGTAGATGCAGTCCCACCGCTCTTCTTCTTCTTTAACTCTTCCTTGTAAACCTTGCAATTTCGTTTTCAATGTCCAATCTCATTGCAGTGGAAACAAATTGCATCCTTTTGGGAAGCAGGTTTAGCCACATTAGCTTTGGCAACAATTGCCTTGCTAATCTTGGGTTTGACAACTTTTGCCTTACCCTTTCCTTTGCCTTTTTGGCCCTTTCCTTCCTTAGACACAATGAGTACAGGAGCGGTCTCTTTACCGATTTTCTTTTCTGCCTGCTTAAGCATCCCATGCAATTCAGACATAGTCTTATCCATCCCTTGCATATTAAAGTTCATGACGAACTGATTATAGCTTTTGGGCAATGAATTAAGAATAAAATCGGTAGCCAACTCAATCTCAATTGGATGGCCAAGCCTCTCTAGTTTCTCAAAGTAAGCCTTCATTTTCAAAACATGAGGGCACACAGACTGTCCTTCGCTCATCTTGCATGAGAGTAGGGCAGCTATGGTGTCAAACCTCTCTTGCCTTGCTTGTTCTTGGAACATATCTTTCAATGTAGCAGCAAGGTCAAATGCTTCCAAGTGTTCAAGAATCTTCTGAAGTTCTGAACACATGGCCGCAAGCAAAAGACAACCCACCTCACGAGAATCATTCACATGTTTCTTGTAGGCGTTTCTCTCATCCTTGGGTGCATTAGAAGCAGGTTCTTCTTCAGGAACGGGCTCATCAAGAATATAGAGCTTATCCTCATGCTTTAGAACAATTCTAAGGCTACGTATCCAATCCGTATAGTTAGCTCCATCTTCTTGAAGTTTCTCCTTCTCAAGGATAGATCGCAGTGATAAATTTGTATTCTGAGCCATTATCTACAATTATGCAAACATATAATTAAATATGAGTACCAACTTAATTAAAGATATTAAATTAATAATATTTTACAAATACTCCCACTAAATTATATAACCTTCATATACATCCAATGTATAATATAATTTGAATGGGCTAAGATCCATATTTCACTTAACTTTGAGTCGGCTAGGGCACGACTGCTCAAAATAAGTTATTTAGGTAGACAACTCCTTGTCAATCATATCATATATGACTCTTAGATCTTTTATGAGATTTTAGATATCGTATATCTAACATGTTTTAATCTCATCTGTGCCTTAGGCCCAAAACTGTTTTGATAGCCTAATTAAGTTAAACCATTTTAAACGTATAGGAATCACTGTTTCCTCATCTTGCTCATAAATGGATAGAATCAATGCACCTACGCTAGGGCGTAACCCACACAAAACTACCCACGTACTCACAAGTGTTTTAATCATGGATTGACACGGAACTTAAATTTTTAAAGAAGGTTCATGACATATAGCATGGTCAATGTTTATAGTCACATAATATAAACACATAAAGCAACGGTTAATAATTTAACTAATCTCATTAATTAAATTAAGATTTCATGTGATTGATTTATAGAGATAAATTCTTTAACACATTATTGAGAGCACGATTGTACGGTCGAAACTAAGCCAGAAGGCATCCACAATCCCGTACCAAATTTAGAAACTAGAAGGAACAACTATGTAAGGTCGAAACTAAGCCAATAGGCATCCACAATCCCTTACATAAAGTAACTCGATTCTAAATTCTTTTGTCCCATCAATTCATTACTTTGACCTTGACATCTGTTTTCAGGAAACACGGTTTCTCAAACCAGCCATCTGACAAACAAATTCAATCCAAAGTGATTTTAAACAAGCCATTTAGTTTCAGGAAACACGGTTTCTTAAACCAGCCATCTGAAAAACAAATTCTGTCCAAAATCAACCTGCTCGGCCGAGTCCTTTGAGGTGCTCGGCCGAGCGCCTCTGTGTTCCAGAAAACCCTTTGCTTATGACGACTCTGCTCGGCCGAGTCTTATAGACTGCTCGGCCGAGCACCACGAACAGAACAGTTTTTCTTGTCGAATTTTAATTCTAAGATTGCTTTCCCGATTCATTTAGGATTTGGTGTTCATAATGATCATATCATCATGTTCATCAAAACCTTGAATAAACGATTTATTCATGAATCAAAGATCATCAACAAATCAATCCAATTAATTTTTGATAATCTAAAGGAACATAATAATCAAATTATTATTTCAATCGTAGATCCCTCATAACGTATTTAAACGGTGCGATTTTATGATTTCAATATATCTCATATACAAACATAAAACTCAGATCACATAAACATCTTGAATCCAAATTCACATAGCATGCCAAAACATATAATCCAATTATATCATTAACATGTTATTATTAAAATAATCATGATGAACGGGGCTCTGATACCACTGTTGGGTTTTATGCAAACATGCGCAGCGGAATGAAACCCAAAAAGCCTAGATCCGATCACAATGATTAGATTAATACGAGGATGAATTTAGAACACTAACCGTGACGGAGCTTTAAAATTCTGAGATCTTCAATCTTCGTTCTTCGCGCTTCTTCGAATCACGAACGTAGGAACGACCGCAAAACTTGGATCACGAACTTTGAAGGAGTTGAGGCCAACGCCCTCTATGTTTATCCACACGCGAACGAATTTCAAGAACGATTCTTGAACCGGATTGCTAGACCCAATAGAAACTCTTTCTATTTTGAAGGCTATATCGAAAATCAATGTTCTTGTTCTTGAGGAAGAAGAAGAACTTGTTTTTCTCTCTCTCGGAGGCTATCTAATTGATATGGAATCAATACATACTGATTAGGTCGTTGTTAGAGGTTTATATACTTATTAGTCCTAAACCGTTTAGGAGAAATAGGTTAAAACCCGTCACAACACGAAATCAGTTTTTGGGCCCGAACAGGGCCTGCTCGGCCGAGTCCTTTAAGGTGCTCGGCCGAGCACCTTTGCTCCAGAAAATCTGACCTTCTGATTTCCCATGCTCGGCCGAGTCATATGAGGTGCTCGACCGAGCACCACCAGAATTCCGATTTTAGCCTTTTGAACAATTCGTCCTTTTGTGTGTGACCCCATAGGATTATATTAAGTTGGCAATGAGCCCAAACACATTTGTGCTCATAAATCATGAGCGGACTCTAGCAAGCCATCATGACTACCCAATTAATATAACTTGTATAAGTTCGTGAATCCTTCATAGAACATATTACAATCTCTTTGTTTCACGATGTCTATTGAACGTAAGCCATGGTCAATGGTCAACTTACAGTGTTCAATGCTTTCTCGATCCAGAATGTATTGATAGTACAAATCTTATTTGAGCACGGCCATGCATTTCATCAACACCATTCTTCGAGTGGCCAAAGCTTGACATCTCTCTCTTACGAGGAAGAAATCCCTTCTTGATTTATTACCTTTCCCTACATGAATCCGATTACGCCAATCACATTCTTTATAGCTACCCGATTAGGGGTAACGTTTGAATATGTCAAACGTAATGTTCATCGAGTGGAAGACTGTGATAATCTCAGGTCTAAAGATTCCAGTAATATAACTATATGAGACTTAATTATGACATTGTGACCATGACATAAATATCATATGGGTCTGTCTAGTATTTGGTCTCCAACAAATACCCATAAGTTTAATTGTATCCCATACACCATAATCATCATATGATTATCCATTAAACTTATACTAACAATTAATCATAATTATCAGGGACGGGGATTATTATAATAAACATGCAAAGGATATAATAATCAAACATTCAATATCATTAATATTAATAACATTAATCGTTTTACAAAACGTGCCTAGAGCATACAACACCAACACTTTTGACAACCCACACCTACCTCACAGAAGGAGGGTTACTCTTTCTGGGATTGGGTGTGAATCTCAAAAGACATTCAACAGCCTTGTGACCATAACCATCACACACAGAACAATGGTGGAAGCCACCCAACTAAGGGTTAAGAAACTTCGTTGAAGTCTTGAGCACAACATTGTTAACTGGTATGGATGCGGTTTCCCTTACAAAGTTCATCCTTTTGAACTTTGCCGTCTTGCCACCATTTGCGGTCGCTGACTTCCATGAGGATTCCAGCTTCCTTAGTGCGGTCACTTGACCTTGTGGCAAGTGCATGAGGTAGGGTGACTCTGCTACCTTGCTGGAGCTTGCTCCTGCAGTAGGTTCATCCATGGCAATACCTTTCAACTTTGCCTTGCCAGTTTGTTTCTTAGGGTAGACATAGTTGAACTCTAGTTTCTTCTTTAGTTCTTGTCCTTGACCCTTTGAAACATGATGTTTAGCCTTTGACCCTTCCAAAGTTTGCTGGGTAAATTTCTCATCTCTTTCACAACAAGATGCACATTTAAAGTTATCACTAGTTTGAAATCCCAAGCCTTCCTTATCACCACTAAGGTTTTGGGATTCTAAGATTTGTTCCATAGTGACACGCGAATTGGTCCACTCATTAGTAATCCTTTTGAGATCATTTATCTCAGCAACCAATTCATCGTTTTTAACTTTAAATATAAAATTTTGTTCTTCTAAGAAATGGTTTCGATCAGTAAGAGGAGTCATGCTCTTGATCTGCTCCTTAAGGAGGGTGAGTTCAGATCTTAATAGAGCTTTCTCTATCTTAAGCTGGGAAATTTCTTCAGTTGAAAGTGCTAAAGCTTCCTTCATACCAGAAAACTTACTAATTACCTGTTCAGCTTTTGCAAACATCTTTTCTTTTTCATCGGGGGAAATGTCAAACTTGACTTGAGGAGTGGTAAACAGAACTTCCTTTACTTTGGGGTTTTGCAGAGCCTTCTTTGCTGCACTCACATCACATCTTGAAAATAGAAGATCACCATTCTTTTGAACTGGGGTTAGGAATCCCTTTTTAGCAAGTTCGTCAGCCGTATAGCTTATCCGTTTAGGTTTTGCATTTGGTGAGTGACGATTTTCATTATCATCCTCATCATCGGAATGAACGACCAAACAAATGTGACCTTCTTCAGAATCCTCATCGCTTTTATCAGAATCTGACTCTATCCAGGTAGCTAACTCTTTTGTGATAGAGTCTTCTTCCGCCATCATTCCCTTTTGCTTGGAATACCTTGGAGTGAAGTTGATTTTCTTCTTCATTTACTCGAATTTGGGAATTGGGCATTCTGAAGCAAAATGACCGGGTTTCCTGCAATTAAAACAAATAAGATCCTCTTTCTTCTTGGAGAAGTTGGAGAACTCTTTCTTACTTGTTGAGCTGCTCCTTGAGAACCTTACTGGAGCCTTGCTTAAAAATCCTGGTCTTGCTGTCTTTCTGAACTTTTGGAATCTTTTCACGAACATAGCAAAATCATCATCGTCCATATCTAGTAACTCAGATGTGGAGATTTTTGGATCTTCTTCTTCGATTACTTCCTCCTTTTGTGCGACCAACGATAAGCTTTTAGTCTTTCCTTCCATTTCTTCAATGTTGTGGAGCTTGATATCAAAAACTTTGAGGTTGGCATAGAGGCTTCTGAGTGACATATCATCTAGTAACTTGGTATCTTCAAGAGTGTTTCCTCTGTGAAGATATTGAGAACCAAGAGCGGCTAGAATTTAACATTGATTTCTTTCTTGGTAAGCTTCTTTCCAAGTGCGGTGTAAGTACTCACGATCTCACAATAACGATCATAAGTGGCTCTAAGTGATTCACCGGGGATCTTAGCAAAGTTGTTGAATCTTCTTTGAATAGCAAACTTTTTGCTTTCCTTGCAAGCTTGATCTCCTTCGATGTAATCTTCAATTGCATCCCAAAGTTCTTTTGCAGTAGTACATTCCATGATTTGTCGACTCTGAGATGTACTTAAAGTACTTAGGAGTATGCTCTTTGCTTTCACATCCATTCCAACCAGTCTTTTCTCTTCATCGGCCCATTCTTCTTTTGGTTTCTTGATTGATGGTATGTCTGCATTGGTTTCTGAATTCGGATTAGCTTTCATTGGGAAGTATGGTCCAATGGTAAGACAATCACCAAGTTGCTCATCCATGGAGTAGAACTGAGTTAGAATGCTGTGCTTCTATACGTCAAAGTTATCTTCGTCGAACGCTGGAACGTGAGTGAAGTTAACCGTTGCCATAGTTTTATGACTTGCCATTTTGAATCGGCACCCAAGCTGTTAAGCTTGAAAAACAGAAGTTTTATAAAGGTGGATGCTCTGATACCACTTGTTGGTCCCAAAGACACAACAAGGGTATGAAAAGAGGCTAGAGGGGGGGGGGGTGAATAGCCTATTTAAAATTTCAACCCTTTTTCAAAATTCAACCAAGTGCTTACAATCTTGAATTTGCGGTCAAGTAAAAACCACACGGTCAAGGTGTAATATGCACAGCGGAAGTTTTCGATGGAAATAAGATAAGGGTTGGTTTTAACTAAAATCTCTAAGGAACACCAGCACTCACGGTCAACCAGGTTGCGGTCAAGTGAGTCCGGTCAAGGTAAGTGCGGTCAAGAGAAATGCAGTCAAGAGATTGAGATTTTGAAAGTTGTTGTCTTAGAAGTTTTGGCAAAAGATAAGTTAGTCAGATTTTAACTTAGGCAATGTAGAGAACAAACAAATACGATTCACAACAGCTCTTAAATCTGAAAGATCAAACACTAAACGACAAACAAGATTAATATGAACAATAAAGAACAAGATGAATAATACTTGAAAGTAAATTTGCAGAAAGTAAAATGACACAAGTATTTGGAAAGGTTCGATCTGTTAAAAGATCTACGTCCTTTAACAAGATGGTCAGTCTTGGATTTTGAATGGAGGAATATATTGATTCTTGAGTGTACAGATTACAGAGATGAAGCTTTGAATCAACACCTACTTTCTATGAAGAATAAATCCTGGACTTAGACCAGTGTATCCCTTTTGATTCAATCTATGTGATTGATCAATTGGGGTGAGTGTGTGTAAGAATTAGAAGCTTTTTAAAATCTAAGTGATTGTAGAGCCTAATGAATCTTGTGTGTTACAAGGCTTGAGATGACTTGTTTGTTGCTAGAGAGCTTTGAAGGTTTGAAGGTGAGTTCTTGAAGATTCAAAGGATTCTGGAAATCTTGAGTTATGATCTTCAAGCACCAAGTATTTCAACAGCAATTTCTCTCTTTGAATCTCAACAATATTCAATGAAGAACTTAAGGGCTATTTATAGCCTTGAATGAGAAAATAGTTGTTGGGATTACTTGGGCTCCAAGTTGAAGGACAATGAGTTGTTGAATTCTGATTGGAGCTCATTCTGAGTTTGTCCCTTTTTGCAGATAAGAGGTGGTCCCATTTAGATGAATTCAAATTTGAATTACTTGGGATCCAAGTTCTGCAACGTTCTAAACTAACCATAGTTTGACCATGGTTAATTTTGAACACACTTGGGCATCTTATTTCCTTGCGGTCGAGACCTTGCGGTCGAGGGATTCACGGTTGAGTGGTCTACCACGGTCAAGTGATTTCACGGTCAAGGTCTTGACCACTAAAATTCCAGACTTAGAAAATTTTAAGCCTATCAATCTAAAGCCTATACTATCAAAATGGACTATTCTAAAAATGAAGTTTAACACTTCTTACAATATCCTAAAGTCCACAAAAGATAAAATTAGGTCATGGGATCAATCAAATCTAGGTAATAGGAGTGGTTTATAAATTAGCATACCCAACAGAAAGGTATCAAGGTTTATTTTAATTGATAACGTTTGGTTTAGAAAGTCTTTTACAGGTCTATACATGAGGTTCCTAGAACCAGAGCAAGCTAAAAAAGTCCTTAGGGACATGATGGTGAATGTGGAAACCATGCTCGGGGTAAATCACTATCATCCAAGGCATTAAGATCAGGTTACTATTGGCCAACTATGCGTCAAGATGCGGTCAAATATGTTCAGAAATGTGATGCATGCCAAAGACATAGCAACATCTTACATCAACCTGCCGAACCACTACATCCTATTCTATCACCTTGGACATTCATGCAGTGGGGGATAGATATAGTTGGAAAGCTACCAAAAGCACCTGGGGCAAAGTATTCATGCTAACTATGACAGACTACTTCTTAAAATAGATTGAAGCTGAAGCCTATGTGCAAGTTAGGGATAAAGAAGTGATCTCATTCCTGAAGAGGAATATTATTATCATGTTTGGAGTTCCATCTGAGATTATATATGACAACAGTTCTCAGTTCATCAGCAAGAAGACTCAAGACTTCTGTACAAGATGGGGAATCAAATTGATAACGTCAACACCAATACATCCTCAATCCAACGGCCAAGCTGAGTCCAGTAACAAGTTGATAGTGAACAACCTGAAGAAACTCCTTGGTCAAAAGAAAGGAAGATGGGCAGAAGAACTACCCTTAGTACTTTGGGCAGACAGGACTACTCCAATGATTGTAACTGGACAAACCCCTTACTCCTTGGTATTTGGAACTGAAGTCATCATCCCTGTAGAAGTCACTATCCCAACAACTAGATATGGTCTGACAACTCCAGAAGACAATCAACCTGTTTTTGCTGAAGACCTTGATACTATTGATAAACTTAGACATATGGCTAAGATCAGGATGGCAGCCTACCAACAAATGATTGCTAAGTCTTACAACAAGAATGTCCATATTAGAAGGTTTCAAGTTAGAGACATGGTCCTTAGGAATGTTTTCCAGAACACAAGGGAGTTGAATGCAGGTAAGCTTGCAGCCAAGTGGTAAGGCCCCTGTCTGGTTGATGCAGAAGCCGGAAAGGGAGCATATTGGATATCAACCTTAGATGGCATAAGGATTCCAAGAAGTTGGAATGCAATCCACCTCAAGTTGTACTTCATGTAAGTTGTAGCTTTTCCATTCAATTCTGAGAATCAGGTATGAATTACTTTGCTTTATTTTAATTATAATGCTTTAATTTGGATTATATTTCTCAAACTCTTACTGACTTAAGCATCGGAGGGGTGTTAGCTAAGCTAACACCCACCTCTAACATGTTTCTGTTTTGAAAGAAAACTTGTAGTTTCTAATCATCTCAACATGGTCAAAATGATCGGTTCAGGTTGCAAGGAGTTCTAAGATTACAAGATGACATTTCGAGTTACTGCGTGCTGGCTCATAGTTAAACCAATTAAGTTTAAAATCCCATTCAAGGTGTAAAGTACACACCTTTATAAGGTTTAAAGGTTTTACATCTTTCTTATGTTGATAAGGTTATTTACACCTTCGTTTGGGCGCAAGTTTTTCATGTTTTAGTTAAGTTGTAGGTGGGCCGATGTGTCATGAACATGTTGATTACCTTCTTGCACTTATCTAAAACTATGAACTCAAGTTGTAGGTGGGCCGATATTTCTTAGAAGAATAAAATGTTATATTTAAAGTTAAAAACGATGAATTGGTTGCTGAGATAAATGATCTCAAAAGGATTACTAATGAGTGGACCAATTCGCGTGTCACTATGGAACAAATCTTAGAATCCCAAAAGCTTAGTGGTGATAAGGAAGGCTTGGGATTTCAAACTAGTGACAACTTTAAATGTGCATCTTGTTGTGAAAGAGATGAGAAATTTACCCAGCAAAATTTGGAAGGGTCAAAGGCTAAACATCATGTTTTAAAGTGTCAAGGACAAGAACTAGAGAAGAAACTAGAGTTCAACTATGTCTACCCTAAGAAACAAACTGGCAAGGCAAAGTTGAAAGGTATTGCCATGGATGAACCTACCGCAGGAGCAAGCTCCAGCAAGGTAGCAGAGTCACCCTACCGTATGCACTTGCCGCAAGGTCAAGTGACCGCACCAAGGAAGCTGGTAACCGCATGGAAGCCAGCGACCGTAAATGGTGGTAAGACGGCAAAGTTCAAAAGGATGAACTTTGTAAGGGTAACCGCATCCATACCAGTTAACAATGTTGTGCTTAAGACTTTAACAAAGTTTGTTAACCCTCAGTTGGGTGGCTTCCACCATTGTTCTGTGTGTGATGGTTATGGTCACAAGGCTGTTGAATGTCTTTTGATATTCACACCCAATCCTAGAAAGAGTAACCCTCCTTCTGTGAGGCAGGTGTGGGTTAAAAGTTTCTAACCCTTTGGACCCAAAAGAATAAAAAAGGGGACCTTGTTCTTAAATATCTATTTTGTAGGTCCTCTGCTTAATGGTTGGGCATTCCAAGGATAAATCAAGTTTATGGTATCTAGATAGTGGCTATTCAAGACACATGACCAGAGATATCAACTTATTGGAAGATGTCCGTGAAGAGAAAGGCCCATCAGTAACCTTCGGAGATAATAACAAAGGAAAGACTGTAGGATATGGAGTCATCCGAAAAGGAAAAATCACCATCCAAGAAGTCTCTCTAGTTATTGGTCTACAACACCATTTACTCTCAATATCTCAGTTCTGTGACAAAGGATTGCAATGCCACTTCACTTCAAATTTCTGTCTCATTAAAGATGGCACATCCAGCGTCACCTTGCTTAAAAGGATTCGTAAGAAAAACGTTTATATTGTTGATTTTACTTCATCTTGCATTTCTTCTAATCTCTGTTTTGTAGCAAAGAATGTTAGCGAAAATAGTTGGTTGTGGCACAAAAGACTAAGTCACTTAAACTTCAAGTATCTCTCCAAGATCGGTAGAGAAAATTTAGTTCGTGGTCTACCCAAAGTAGCTGATCACCACGATGAGAAGTGCACAGCATGTCAACTAGGCAAACAACCAAAATCGTCTTTCTCCAGCAAGACGACACCTTCAACTTCAAGATGTTTGCAGCTACTACATATGGACTTGTTTGGACCTGTTACTACCACAAGTATTGGTGGAAATAGATATACCTTAGTAGTGGTAGATGACTACTCAAGATATACATGGGTTGAAATGATGATCTCAAAGGATGATTGCTATGACATTTTGACCGCACTCTTTAGACAGCTCCAAACACAAAAGGAAGATGACATCGTTAGTTTTCGATCCGACAACGGTATAAAATTCAAGAACAACGGTGTAGCTCATTACTGTGATGACCATGGTATTGACCACAACTTTTCTGCTGCTAGAGTTCCTCAACAAAATGGTGTTGTGGAAAGGAAGAACAGAACATTGATAGAGGCTGGAAAGACTATGATTGCTGAAGCAAAGCTACCACAATACTTTTGGGCTGAAGCCGTCAACACAGCATGCTTCACTCAAAATAGATCCCTCATCAACAAGACCTACAACAAAACTCCTTATGAACTTGGAGAGGAAGAACCCCCAACATAGCATAATTCAAGATATTTGGATGCAAATGTTTCATACTCTACAACGGTAAAGATCATCGAGGTAAATTTGCTCCTAAGGCTGATGAAGGTATATTTATTGGGTATGCTAAACACTCAAAAGCTTTTCGTGTATTTAATAAAACCACTCTTAAGATAGTTGAATCTGTCCATGTTACTTTTGATGAACATTCTCTCCTTGAGCCACATATGGCTCCAAATGTTGCTGATGATTTTATTAAGCTTAATGAGACAGGTACAACTCAACTGCAAAATCAATCAACTCAAGGAAACCCATCTACCTCAATTGCACCTCCATCTACCTCTCATGAAGCACTAGAAGCTACCACATCTGCTTCTACCTCAAATAGAGTTGAAGTTGAAACACCCATCTATATGGAAGAAACTATCCCTTAAATTACTTATGATTGGGATAGCACAAATGATGTACCACTAGAAGATTTACAACCACCATCAACTCAACCAGATATACCTCAAGAAGTTCGTGAGGTCAGAGATCATCCAATTCAGAATATCATTGGTGATTTGCATTCTGGTGTTCGAACAAGAAGATCAAACTATGATGCACTTACCACATTTATATCTCAAGTTGAACCCAAGAAAGTTGATGAAGCACTCCAAGACTCAAGTTGGGTTGTTGCTAGCAAGAAGAGCTCAACCAATTTGAAAGATGCAAAGTTTGGACCTTAGTTCCAAGACCTCAAGATCAAGGAGTGATTAGTACAAAGTGGGTGTTCAGAAACAAAATGGATGAGAATGGAAGCATCACAAGGAACAAAGTTAGGTTGGTTGCACAAGGCTACAGACAAGAAAAAGGCATTGATTATGATGAAACTTTTGCCCCGTTACAAGACTCGAAGCTATAAGGATATTTTTAGCTTATGCCTCTTTAAAAAAGATTCAAGTTATATCAAATGGATGTGAAGAGTGCATTCCTCAACGGTGAACTTCAATAAACAGTCTTTGTTGTTCAACCGCCCGGATTTGAAGACCCCAAATTTCAAAATCATGTCTACAAACTCCGTAAAGCTTTGTATGGACTCAAACAAGCTCCACGTGCATGGTATGATACTCTATCTAAATTTCTCTTAGAGAAAGGCTTCAAGCGTGGTAAGATTGACACAACTCTATTCATTGCTAAATATCATGATCATACTTTATTAGTTCAAATATATGTAGATGATATTATTTTTGGTTCTACTAATGAATTGTTGTGTAAGCGATTTGAGAAGCTAATGAAAAGCAAATTTGAGATGAGCATGATGGGATAATTAACATTCTTCCTTGGGCTTCAAATTAAACAATGTGCTGAAGGCATCTTCCTCAATCAAGCAAAGTACAAAAAGGACCTTATCAAGAAATTTGGACTTGAAAATGCAAAAGCATATGACACTCCTATGGCTGCTGGTAACAAGTTAGATAAAGACTTGAAAGGTAAGAAGGTTGATCAAACCTTATACCGAGGTATGATTGGTTCTCTTCTTTACTTAACTGCTAGTTGGCCAGATATCATGTTTAGTGTTTGTGTTTGTGCTCGTTATCAAGCGGATCCTAGAGAAGCACATCTTATTGCTGTTAAACGTATTATTCGATATCTATCTGGGACTATAAACCTTGGACTTTGGTACTCCAAAGATTCAAATTTTGATCTTATAGGTTACTCAGATGCAGATTATGCAGCATGTACAATAGACAGGAAAAGCACAAGTGGAACTTGTCATTTCCTTGGAAATCGACTCGTTTCATGGGCAAGCAAGAAACAAGCCTCAGTCTCTGTATCTACCACAGAAGCTGAATATATAGCTGCTGGAAGCTGCTGCTGCCAAATGCTCTGGATGAAGCAACAATTGGTTGACTACGGAATCAACGAAGAAAATTGTCCAATCTATTGTGATAATACATCTACCATTGCTGTCTCCAAAAATCCTGTCATGCATTCAAAAACCAAACACGTTGATATCAAGTACCACTTTCTCAAGGATCATGTGGAAAAAGGTAATATCCATCTAGAGTATGTGAGTGCTGACAATCAAATTTCAGACATTCTCACCAAGGCTTTGGATTCTAAGAGATTTAGGTATCTTAGAGGAGAAATGGGCATGCTAGAACTTTAATTACTTGTCCATATATCTTGATTGTGCTAATGTCTTGTGTTTTATCCAAGTCCAAAACCAAGCAGGTCTCAATGGTCAATGACATCTCACCGGTCAAGTAACCACGGTCGAAGCCTCAAGATCTATCAAGTGTACCGATCGCACCTTGTTGATCGCATGAAGTATCGACCGCATGAATAGGAAATTTGATCAAGGCTTTAAAGAAGCCTACCGCATAGGAAAATGATGACAATGGTTCACTGCTTTATAGAAGCTTTTCTTAGCCAAGGTATCCTCTTGACCGCATAACGTCACGGTCAAGCACCTGACCGCAAAAAGCTAGGTGACCAGGTAAGTGTTTCTAACTTAGCAAATTTTTAGGATCATCCTAGTTATCCAAAGGGGTAATTCCGTAATTTCCTCTTTTCCCTCGTTTTCATTTAATTCAAATCATTTGCAATTAATTTTATTCCCTATTTATGTCCGCCGTCACTATCCATGCATTTATGGCGAAAGTACATCTCTGGTCAAATCTCTGATTTAGCAGAGTTAACCTCCCACTTCTCTGCACAAACGGCTCCACTACCTTCTCAACTCCACCTCTCTGCGTAATACTTTTTCAGAAACCTCCCTCCACTTTCTCTCTCTACTCTGTCTATTTCTCTCTCTACAAACCCTTCTTCCTTTTCATTCGACATTTCTCTCTCATTTCCTCTATATAAATGGCCCCCAAATCCTCTCAACCTACTAAATCTTCTAAGAAATCGCAAGAACTACTCTCTGAAGACACAATAGTATGATTTCTTGACCCAAAACTCTTCTATTTTCAGTTTTCATTTTCGTTTTTGGCAAGTTTCTACAACCCTTCGTATTCTAATGTCATGATTCAATTTTTGGGTTGTTATATGCTTTGATAATGCACATTCTAGTTATTTTCATGATTTCGAGTTTAATATAGTGTTTAGATTCAAATTCTAGTTGATAAATCTCTCTGTGCCATGAAAATTTTCAAAGCTTTTTGATTAACAATGCCCTTTCATATTCTGTGTTTAATGCGCTTTTGAAAGCGAAATTGATGCCATAATGTTGCTTAATCGGTCTTTGTGCACATTTCGATGCAATTTTTATGGATTTTCATGCTCTGAATCGTTTTCTGGGTTTTCGCCATGAACAGTGTTCTTGGTGTTCTTATGATGTTCTTCATGTTCTTGATATAGTCACTTTTTGATTCTCATTTTTTGCTACAAATAGTGTTTTGGTGTTTGTGCGTGTTTTTAGAAATTTCATTGAAATGTTTATAAGTATTCTCATGTCTACAGTCGTATCTGTCTACCATGTGCCTATCGACCGCATCATCTTGGTCATTCGACCGCACTATTGTTGCTAATAACTCAATCTTTTTCAGGAAGAACAATCTTTTATACCAGGCTACGTGATCAACCATGATGACCTTCAAAATTATGTATTGGTCGTCATATAATCAAAAGGATGAAGAGGTCCGGCATTCTCCACTTCTTCACAATGAATCAATCAAGTCACTATCCTGCCGCAGTAGGTGAATTCTACTCTACCGCTAGAGAAGTTAAAGGAAGAGATGAGAAGAACAAACCTCTCAACTGGATTGAAGCTGAGGTTTACAGTCAGAAAGTGGAAATTGATTAAACTGACATTGCTGCCACTCTAGGTCTGGACATAGACTTTGATGCACCTGAGTCTCTGACTAGTGAAGAATATGATGGTCTAGCAATGAGATTGATTGGTTCTACCGATGTCTGTAAGCCTTACCGCAAGACTTTTCCTGAGGTGATGTACTACATTGGTCACCTGGTTGGCCACGGTCTTCTCTGCAAAAGTGGCAACCATGGAAACTTTAACACTACTCAGTGGCACCTGTCAACCGCTATCTACTTGGGAAGAAAGATGCACTGGCCTAAAATTATTTATGGCCTGTTAGTCGACCACATCAATGATTACAAAAAGCAGCTATCTGATCAACCCCCCACCAAGTACAAGAAAAACACTAGGTTTCTCTCCATGCTATTCAAGTTTATTTCTGAACTTAGAAAGGAGATTAATAAAGATAAGGATGCCAAGGTTCATATCCCTCTATCTAAGGTCTTTGATGTCAAGACCATGAGATCTACTTTCCGCAACAGATTTGGTGATACTCAGTATCAAGAATATCTGGCTCGTGATCCCAAGGAACCCTATGTTGCTCCTCACTACACCAAGGCTGCAAGAATTTCTCTAGGACTTGATGCTCCTAATAAATCCACCTCGGTTAAAGATGGAGAGGATGATGAAGAAGCTGAAGAAGAAGATTCTAGAAAAAGAATCAAAGGCAAAGGAACTGCTAGTGTCTCGACCGCTCCTTCCAAAAGTAGACCATTGACTGGAGTCATTATCAAGGACTCTTCAATGGTCAAGCCCCCATCCAGGATCCTTCCTACCGCTCCAGTTAAAATCAAATCAACCGCGCCTCTCTCAAAATCAACGGTCTCAAAATCTACCGTGTCTTCCCCGACCGTTCCAACCAAATCTTTCAAAGCAAAGTCTTCTGCACTCCCCGCTTCGTCTCAGGGGGGAAGTCCAAGAAAAAGGATCTCTCACTCAGTCCCTGTAACACCCCGAAAACTCAAATTCCATAAATGATCAAAATGTCATAATTTACATCTCTACAATACTATACAAAGCCTCATTACTAATAATTCCCAAATGCTCTATAAACTGCTCCGCCCCAAATCCTTTCATCCCGATCATCGCTTAATTGCAAAACTGAAACTGGAGGGGGGTGAGCTGGGGGGCTCAATAAGAAAGGGGATACACAATATCACAGAAGCCAATGGAACACAAACACCAAATAACAATGTCCATGAAATTATAAATATAGACATGCCAATAAGACTCGCATTTTCATAAACCGGATAACCGATCAATCATACTTTACAGTCCGATGTACTAATTATGTTCGGGTCCAGTGACTCAACCAAATCAACCGAATTGTTGGCCGCCCTCGATGGAGCCGGACCCAACACAAACACAATAACCAATAACCGAGCCCACTGCGACCATCACATAATTAGCTACATCGCAACTGTTCCATATAACAAATCTCATCTTTGAGCATAATAACACATAAATCATGCTTTTCAAATAATCATAACATTAACCGAGCAAGTTCAATTCCAAAGCAATAATCAAACGGGATCGAACAAATGAACTACGTATCAATAAAATGGAGTACTACGATAAGACGGGTATAAAAAGAAAATGACACGGAATCAATACTGCGTAGTCTCCCTTACCTCAAACTACAAAAAATGGATCACCAATTAATTCTTCAGAATAAAACCTCAATGGCTCGCACTGTTCAAAACTCAGTTTCTTTCCCACAATTGGTAATGGTTGTAATATCCGAAACATGAAATGCTATAAGAAGAAAATAAATTTAAATGAGTCATTCACTTGAGATCCACCTCATACTAACCTTAATATAAAAACTACACCTCCTACTTGCATTTTCACCTTCTGCCAACATAGCATTATCACACAAAATAATGGGTCCCACCACTTGACAACAAACAACTCAATTTCTTGAATCCTAATCCGCTCCATTCATAATTTTTTCTCAATCCGCCCCAAAATGTCGTGCTTAATTTTGGGATGTCACAATCTACCCTCCTTAAAAAGAATTCGTCCCCGAATTCGAATTAGACTAAACCTTGAAAGCATTTACTCTCATATCCCAAGATCTTATCCTTGAGCTAGCTCACAAGCCTTAAGGTCGGGGTTCCGCTCTGATACCAACTGTAACACCCCGAAAATTATAATTTCCATAAATAACAAATAGTCAGAATTTACATCTCTACAATACTAAATACTATACAAAGGTATCACTAATCAGCCCAAATTCTCTATAAACTGCTCCGCCCCAAATCATTTCATCCCGATCATCGCTTAACTGTAAAACTGAAACTGGAGGGGGTGAGCTGGGGGCTCAGTAAGAAAGGGGATACACAATATCACAGAGGCCAATGAAACAAAAACACCAAATAACATTGTCCATGAAATTATAAATATGGACATGCCAATAAGACTCGTTTCATAAACCGAATAACCGATCAATCATACTTTACAGTCCGATGTACTAATTATGTTCGGGTCCAGTGACTCAACCAAATTAACCGAATTGTTGGCCGCCCTCGATGGAGCCGGACCCAACACAAACACAATAACCAATAACCGAGTCCACTGCGACCGTCACATAATTAGCTAAATCGATACTGTTTCATATAACAAATCTCATATTTGAGAACCAATTAACACATAAATCATGCTTTTCAAATAATTATAACATTAACCGAGCAAGTTCAATTCCAAAGCAATAATCAAACAGGATCGAACAAATGAACTACGTATCAATAAAATGGAGTACTACGATTAGACGGGTATAAAAAGAAAATGACACGGAATCAATACTGCGTAGTCTCCCTTACCTCAAACTACAAAAAAATGGATCACCAATTAATTCTTCAGAATAAAACCTCAATGGCTCGCACTGTTCAAAACTCAGTTTCTTTCCCACAATTGGTAATGGTAGTAATATCCGAAACATGAAATGCTATAAGAAGAAACTAAATTTAAATGAGTCATTCACTTGAGATCCACCTCATACTAACCTTAATATAAAAACTACACCTCCTACTTGCATTTTCACCTTCTGCCAACATAGCATTATCACACAAAATAATGGGTCCCACCACTTGACAACAAACAACTCAACTTCTTGAATCCTAATCCGCTCCATTCATTTTTTTTTCTCAATCCGCCCCCAAAATGTCGTGCTTAATTTCGGGATGTCACAATCTACCCTCCTTAAAAAGAATTCGTCCCCGAATTCAAATTAGACTAAACCTTGAAGGTATTTACTCTCATATCCCAAGATCTTATCCCCGAGCTAGCTCATAAGCCTTAAGGTCGGGGTTCCGCTCTGATACCAACTGTAACACCCCGAAAAATTACTAAATCCCATAAATAATAAAATGTCACAATTTACATCTCTAAATACTATACAAATATCACTCATAATCATCTCAAAAGTTCTATAAATTGCTCCGCCGCAATCCTTTCATCCCGATCATCGCTTAACTGCAAAACTGAAACTGGAGGGGGTGAGCTGGGGGCTCAGTAAGAAAGGGGATACACAATATCACAGAGGCCAATGAAACACAAACACCAAATAACATTGTCCATGAAATTATAAATATGGACATGCCAATAAGACTCATTTCATAAACCGAATAACCGATCAATCATACTTTATAGTCCGATGTACTAATTATGTTCGGGTCCAGTGACTCAACCAAATTAACCGAATTGTTGGCCGCCCTCGACGGAGCCGGACCCAACACAACACAATAACCAATAACCGAGTCCACTGCGACCGTCACATAATTAGCTAAATCGATACTGTTCCATATAACAAATATCATATTTGAGAACCAATTAACACATAAATCATGCTTTTCAAATAATCATAACATTAACCGAGCAAGTTGAATTCCAAAGCAATAATCAAACGGGATCGAACAAATGAACTACATATCAATAAAATGGAGTACTACGATAAGACGGGTATAAAAAGAAAATGACACGGAATCAATACTGCGTAGTCTCCCTTACCTCAAAATTAATAAAACCCATCACCAAATAATTCACATAAATCATACTAGGTGCACGGCTGAAGCTTTATTGAAACGAAAAACACTTCTCTTTCATTATTTGTTACTCTCGGATGAACACTCAGAAGGTTACCCATAAATGATGCATGTAATACTATTTCACAATTATGTAGTCTTTGTAATGCTTATGCTCTAGGTGAGTCACTAAGGAATTTACCTACTTATTACACATCAACCTTAAGCCATGTGATGAAGGAATTATTGTCAACCTTGGAATAAGCTACTAAAGTTATGGGTCCCACATATTTTTAGAAAATATTCATTCTTATTCTTACAACAAGCTGAATCCGTTCCACATATTTTACTTTACTTTTATTTTATTTTTCGATCCGTCCCAAAATGGCGTGCATAATTTCGGGATGTCACAATCTTCCCTCCTTAAAAAGAATTCGTCCGCGAATTCTACTTAATGTAGCTCTCGATGATCCTATATGAATACCCCAAGATCTTATCCCCGAGCTAGCTCACAAGCCTTAAGGTCGGGGTTCCGCTCTGATACCAACTGTAACGCCCCGAAAATTCTAATTCCATAAATGATCAAAATGTCATAATTTACATCTCTACAATACTATACAAAGCCTCATTACTAATAATTCCCAAATGCTCTATAAACTGCTCCGCCCCAAATCCTTTCATCCCGATCATCGCTTAATTGCAAAAATGAAACTGGAGGGGGGTGAGCTGGGGGGCTCAGTAAGAAAGGGGATACACAATATCACAGAAGCCAATTGAACACAAACACCAAATAACAATGTCCATGAAATTATAAATATAGACATGCCAATAAGACTCGCATTTTCATAAACCGGATAACCGATCAATCATACTTTACAGTCCGATGTACTAATTATGTTCGGGTCCAGTGACTCAACCAAATCAACCGAATTGTTGGCCGCCCTCGATGGAGCCGGACCCAACACAAACACAATAACCAATAACCGAGCCCACTGCGACCATCACATAATTAGCTACATCGCAACTGTTCCATATAACAAATCTCATCTTTGAGCATAATAACACATAAATCATGCTTTTCAAATAATCATAACATTAACCGAGCAAGTTCAATTCCAAAGCAATAATCAAACGGGATCGAACAAATGAACTACGTATCAATAAAATGGAGTACTACGATAAGACGGGTATAAAAAGAAAATGACACGGAATCAATACTGCGTAGTCTCCCTTACCTCAAACTACAAAAAATGGATCACCAATTAATTCTTCAGAATAAAACCTCAATGGCTCGCACTGTTCAAAACTCAGTTTCTTTCCCACAATTGGTAATGGTTGTAATATCCGAAACATGAAATGCTATAAGAAGAAAATAAATTTAAATGAGTCATTCACTTGAGATCCACCTCATACTAACCTTAATATAAAAACTACACCTCCTACTTGCATTTTCACCTTCTGCCAACATAGCATTATCACACAAAATAATGGGTCCCACCACTTGACAACAAACAACTCAATTTCTTGAATCCTAATCCGCTCCATTCATAATTTTTTCTCAATCCGCCCCAAAATGTCGTGCTTAATTTTGGGATGTCACAATCTACCCTCCTTAAAAAGAATTCGTCCCCGAATTCGAATTAGACTAAACCTTGAAAGCATTTACTCTCATATCCCAAGATCTTATCCCTGAGCTAGCTCACAAGCCTTAAGGTCGGGGTTCCGCTCTGATACCAACTGTAACACCCCGAAAATTATAATTTCCATAAATAACAAATAGTCAGAATTTACATCTCTACAATACTAAATACTATACAAAGGTATCACTAATCAGCCCAAATTCTCTATAAACTGCTCCGCCCCAAATCCTTTCATCCCGATCATCGCTTAACTGTAAAACTGAAACTGGAGGGGGTGAGCTGGGGGCTCAGTAAGAAAGGGGATACACAATATCACAGAGGCCAATGAAACAAAAACACCAAATAACATTGTCCATGAAATTATAAATATGGACATGCCAATAAGACTCGTTTCATAAACCGAATAACCGATCAATCATACTTTACAGTCCGATGTACTAATTATGTTCGGGTCCAGTGACTCATCCAAATTAACCGAATTGTTGGCCGCCCTCGATGGAGCCGGACCCAACACAAACACAATAACCAATAACCGAGTCCACTGCGACCGTCACATAATTAGCTAAATCGATACTGTTCCATATAACAAATCTCATATTTGAGAACCAATTAACACATAAATCATGCTTTTCAAATAATTATAACATTAACCGAGCAAGTTCAATTCCAAAGCAATAATCAAACGGGATCGAACAAATGAACTACGTATCAATAAAATGGAGTACTACGATTAGACGGGTATAAAAAGAAAACGACACGGAATCAATACTGCGTAGTCTCCCTTACCTCAAACTACAAAAAAATGGATCACCAATTAATTCTTCAGAATAAAACCTCAATGGCTCGCACTGTTCAAAACTCAGTTTCTTTCCCACAATTGGTAATGGTAGTAATATCCGAAACATGAAATGCTATAAGAAGAAACTAAATTTAAAGGAGTCATTCACTTGAGATCCACCTCATACTAACCTTAATATAAAAACTACACCTCCTACTTGCATTTTCACCTTCTGCCAACATAGCATTATCACACAAAATAATGGGTCCCACCACTTGACAACAAACAACTCAATTTCTTGAATCCTAATCCGCTCCATTCATAATTTTTTCTCAATCCGCCCCAAAATGTCCTGCTTAATTTTGAGATGTCACAATCTACCCTCCTTAAAAAGAATTCGTCCCCGAATTCGAATTAGACTAAACCTTGAAAGCATTTACTCTCATATCCCAAGATCTTATCCCTGAGCTAGCTCACAAGCCTTAAGGTCGGGGTTCCGCTCTGATACCAACTGTAACACCCCGAAAATTATAATTTCCATAAATAACAAATATTCAGAATTTACATCTCTACAATACTAAATACTATACAAAGGTATCACTAATCAGCCCAAATTCTCTATAAACTGCTCCGCCCCAAATCCTTTCATCCCGATCATCGCTTAACTGTAAAACTGAAACTGGAGGGGGTGAGCTGGGGGCTCAGTAAGAAAGGGGATACACAATATCACAGAGGCCAATGAAACAAAAACACCAAATAACATTGTCCATGAAATTATAAATATGGACATGCCAATAAGACTCGTTTCATAAACCGAATAACCGATCAATCATACTTTACAGTCCAATGTACTAATTATGTTCGGGTCCAGTGACTCAACCAAATTAACCGAATTGTTGGCCGCCCTCGATGGAGCCGGACCCAACACAAACACAATAACCAATAACCGAGTCCACTGCGACCGTCACATAATTAGCTAAATCGATACTGTTTCATATAACAAATCTCATATTTGAGAACCAATTAACACATAAATCATGCTTTTCAAATAATTATAACATTAACCGAGCAAGTTCAATTCCAAAGCAATAATCAAACGGGATCGAACAAATGAACTACGTATCAATAAAATGGAGTACTACGATTAGACGGGTATAAAAAGAAAATGACACGAAATCAATACTGCGTAGTCTCCCTTACCTCAAACTACAAAAAATGGATCACCAATTAATTCTTCAGAATAAAACCTCAATGGCTCGCACTGTTCAAAACTCAGTTTCTTTCCCACAATTGGTAATGGTTGTAATATCCGAAACATGAAATGCTATAAGAAGAAAATAAATTTAAATGAGTCATTCACTTGAGATCCACCTCATACTAACCTTAATATAAAAACTACACCTCCTACTTGCATTTTCACCTTCTGCCAACATAGCATTATCACACAAAATAATGGGTCCCACCACTTGACAACAAACAACTCATTTTCTTGAATCCTAATCCGCTCCATTCATATTTTTTTCTCAATCCGCCCAAAAAATGTCATGCTTAATTTCGGGATGTCACAGTCCCATCCAAACCTCTAAGAAATTCAAGGTATCTCGACCTCCTCCTTCAACCGCATCTCCTGTCTTCACTCATCCGGTTCACCCATGCAAAGTGACCGTGATGAGGATGCTGATGTCCCCCCTACTCAACCGCAAAGACATCGAGCTAAACATTCTCTTGAATTAGTTGATGAACCAGATGATGTGGAGTTGGTGGAATCGAGTGATGATTATGGAAAACAAGAAATTGAAGCTGATGTTGCTGAAAATGTTGAGAAGACTGTAAATGTGGAGAGTCCTGATTTCAGTGATGAAAATGTTCAAGCCCCTACTGTTGCGGGAACCACTGAAAAGGACAAGTCCACTGATGTTGAGTTTCAGGGTCACGATCAAGATGGCGACCGTGTACCCAGTGATCATGATGATGATGCGTTGGTTAAGACTCATGCTCCGTATCCTCCTAGAACTACTCAGACCACGACCGCTTCTGGTGGTCCGGTCGATCCAATGGCTCACATTTTGACTTCTATTGAGTTCTTGACTCAAATCAATCTTGATACTCAAGGTGAGGTTTCCAAACTTGCTGCAAACCAGGTTAAGTTATAGAATGAGGTTGATCTGCTCAAGGCCTCCATTGTTGAGACCATTAAGGGGGAGAGTCAGCATATCACAAAGGCTATTCTTGAAATCCTAGCTACCGTAAATCCTGTTATCGTGACCGCATCCACCTCTGCTGCTCCTCTTTCGCGTGATGACCTCAAAGAAGAGCTCAAGTCAAAATCTAATACCATTGACCGCTCTATAGTCAAGATTGTTGAAGGAGCTGGAAAAGAACTAACCAAGGCTATGACAAGTGATAAGCATTTCTTATTTGAGAAGATGGATAAAGTGAAGACTTTTCTTAAGGCAGAAATCAATGCCTGTATTTCCGTAGGGTTGCTCTCGGTCGCTGATAAGTTCGTGCCAAAGATAGAAGCGATGATACAAGCTATACAAGTCCACACTCAAAGGCTTGAAGGTCAAACTGCTAAAATTGATAGGGTTTATGAAATTTCTAACACAAATGTGTAGGAAGTGATCAGCAAAATTTCAACTCTTCAATTGACCGTGGACAACATTGCTGGATCTCAAGCCTCCTCTCAAAATCAAGCGACCGGGCACAGAAACAGGATTGCTAGAGAAGAGGAAGATGAAGGTGAAGATAGTTTTGAATTTCCTACCGTGAACAGTTTAGATTTCTTGAAGATCAACGACCTCAACAACCCCATTATTATTCCTGGTGTTGGATTCTCAAAGAAATTCTAAGTACTACCGTTGTTGTTGTAACTCTTTTGATGACCGTGTGTGGTCGATGAAACTTTGTCTCAAAATAATTTTTATTTCTGTTTGTTTTTACTTATTATTTGGGTCTGTAAAACTTTAATCTCTTTTGGCTCTGCACTCCCTTCACTTTAATGGTTATATTTCTTTGGAGGGCCCTTAATATTTGTTTGATGTATTTGTATTCCTATTATTATTTCTCTCTAAATGCATTCAAACTTGTATTTCTATCTTGCTAGGATTAGAATTTTATTTTATCTTTTTAGGATAATAGAAATCTATGACACTGGCTTAGAGTGTGCATTGACTTGGGGCATGAAATTTAATAAAATAATATTTCTTGAAAACATGTGTTGGGTATGCCCACTTATATCTTAGTTTCAATGTAATAGGATTGATTAGATTTGATTGATCCATCACCTAAGTTTTATTTCATGGACTTTAGACCCACATGTAAGAAGTATTTATACTTCATTTTTTAGGTTGTCTATTGTAATAGAATAGGCTTAGGAATAGGGCAAGAATATCAAGATTCAAGAAAATCACAAGTTTGAGCCAAGTCATGCGCCATGCGCCCAAACGCCTCACTCACGCGCCGCACCGCGCTACGCGCCTCACAGTGCGCCTGCGCCTCTTATGCGCCCGCAAAGTGTAACGCGCCTCTCTTAGCTCACGCGCCTTATAGTGATTTATTCACTCAGTGATTTATTGAAGATTCAAAGACTTGAAGAGATTCAAACTTCGCCAATGATCCAACGGTGGTTAAATAACACGTATGCACCCGCATCTAAGGACACCTGTCCATAACGGTCATATTTGTGTTATGTGTCTAACGGCTATAAAAGGACACGTGCTCCACTCAATGAGCGACAGCACATCCGTCCTTTCTCTGACTCACCAAGGATTTCCAACGGCTAGTTTTTGGGGCTCTACTATAAATACCCCATAACTTCAACCATTTGAAGTTGCTAAGCATTTCAAGAATTTCTCTCTCAAGCATTCGTTGAAGATTTGAAGATTGCATTTGTTATTTCCAAAATTCTCAAGAACATCTTCATAACTTCATCCTTAGCCCAGATCCTCAAGCAAAAACACTTTAGTTTTCTTGTGCTCTCAATCTCAAATATCTAAAGAGCCTTGAATCTAAAATCACTCACGCACCTCTTTAAGTTTGATCACTTAGATCTTTCTTTTAGAGATACACCGGTTATTGTCTAGGATTTGTTCTTTCATAGAATATTAGATCTTGAGTTACTGTATAAGCTCAAACGATTGTAATTTGTAACACTCTCTCATTATATAAGATCTCCATTAGAAATCCAAGACTAACCATCTTGGTAGAGGACGTAGATCATTTTCCCGATCGAACCTCTCCAAATAGCGCGTACTTACTATCTTGCTATTTCCTTTCAAGTCATATCATATCTAACTATTTGATTCTTTATTCATTGTAGATTGATTGATTGAACTGTGTTGTGTTTGTTATATCATTTGCCTTAGTTTCTTATTTCACCACTTTGAGCCAAAATACTTAGAGTGTGTGTGCGCCCCCTTTATCATACTTTGCGCCTATTTACTTTACTAAATTCCGTTGTGCATTTCACTCACTCACTTAGGTGCATATCATTACGCTTATTTGATAAAGTGCGCATTTGCAATTGAGTTTATCAAGGGTACGAAAAGAATTTTAAAACAACTATTCACCCCCCTCTAGCTATTTTTTATACCCTTGTTGCCCTTTGGGACCAACAAGTGGTATCAGAGCAAACACCTTTATAAAACACTTTTGTTTTTCAAGCTTAACAGCTTGGGTGCCGATTCTAAATGGAAAACTCAAAACCTATGGCAACTGCAAACTACACTCACGTTCCGGTCTTTGATGAAGATCATTTTGACGTGTGGAAATTCAGCATCTTAACTCATCTCAACTCAATCGATGAAAGACTTCATGACACCGTGGTTTATGGACCTTACATCCCTATGAAAGCGAATCCAAATCCGCGCACCAATGCTGCTCAACCAACCATCAAGAAACCAAGGGAAGAATGGACTGAGGAAGAAACAAGAAGAGTTGCAAATGATGGCAAAGCAAGAAACATTCTCCTAAGCACTCTAAGCACGGCTATGAAACAACAAGTCATGCATTGTGCTACTGCTAATGAGCTATGGGATGCTATTGAAGAGCATATAGAAGGAGATACTATTTGTAAGGAGAACAAGAAATATGAAGTGCAAAAGAGATTCAACAATTTCTCTCAACTCCCCGGTGAAACCTTAAGACAAACTTATGAACGCTACTGTGAAATTATAAATCTATGTATTTCACTTGGCATGAAGTTTTCAAACAAGGATTTGAATGTCAATTTTCTCCAAGCTTTTGGATCAAGATACCTACATAAATCCAGCGCTCTTGAAGACGCCGGAACTTTGGACGTTTGGACTTTAAGGAACCTTTATGCAAATCTCAAAGTTTATGAGCTCAAACTCCAACGAATCAGTGAAACTGAAGGAAAGTCAAAATCCATAGCAATGGTGGCGCATAGAGAAGAAGCGCATGTGCCTGCGCCGGTTCAAGAAGAGAAAAGTTTCGATCCCAAAATTTCTACCTCTGAGCTACTAGACATGGATGATGAAGACTTCGCTTTATTTGTGAAGAAATTTCAAAAGTTCAGAAAATTCTCAAGACCCGGCTCAACCAGCAAATTTCAAGGATCTACCAGCAGAGCTCCTCCAAAGTTCACGAGGAGCAGTGATTCAAAAAGAAAAGAAGACCTTGTTTGTTTTAATTGCAGGAAACCAAGACACTTTGCTTCAAGCTGCCCAACTCCAAAATTTGAATATATGCCGAAGAAGAGCAGCCATACTCCCAAGTTCACTCCCAAATTCACTCGTCACAAGGGAATGGTTGCTGAAGAAGAATCACCAGCAAATGAGCAGAACACTTGGATTGAAACAGACTCAGATGAGAGCGATGAAGATTCCGATGATGGACTCGTTTGTTTGGTGGCAAATGATGATGAAGTTGAAACTTATGATTCGGATGATGACTTCTCCAAGGATGTTCCTGATATGAATGTCTTGAATAAACCTATCAAAAAATCTGCAGGTTTTCAAGAAGTAAAAAGGAAGAAAGGACCAACCATCAGCGAGCTCGTTGAACAAGGATTTCTCACTCCGGCTCAAAGCGATGGTGGATTGTTATTCTCACGATGTGATCTAATGCAAGGAACAAGTTGAGAAAAGGAGCTTACATCAGACCTCAAGTTGAACCAACTGCTCCAATCTCCAAAATCAATGATGATGAAGTGATTGCTGAACAAGAAAAAATGTTAAAAAAGGCTGAAAAGGTAATCACTAGATTTGATAATATGAAGGAATCTTTAGCACTATCATGTGATGAAATTTCCCAGCTTAAGACCGAGAAATCTCTACTTAAATCTGAACTCACCCTCCTTAAGGAGCAGATAAGGAGCATGACTCCTCTTACTGTTAAAAACACTTTTCTAACAGAACAAAACTCACTTCTTAAAGTTCAAAACGATGAATTGGTTGCTCAAATTACTGATCTTAAAAAGATTACAAATGAGTGGTCCAATTCTCGTGTCACTATGGAGAATATATTTGAGTCCCAAAAAGTCAGTGGTGATAAAAGTGGCTTGGGATTCTCATCAACTAGTGACAACTTTATATGTGATATCTGTGCTGAAAGAGATAGTGAATTTACAAATCAGCAAACTTTTGAAATTCCCAAGGAAAAACATTCTAATTCAATGGAAAAAGGACAGGAAAAAGTCAAGAGACAAACATTCCATTATGTCTACCCAACGAAGCAATTTGGGAAAGCTAATGGGAAAGATATAGCTACAGATGAATCATCCTCTAGCAAAATCCCTCTTGAAACAAAGCGCGCTCCTTCTCCGAGTGCTCATTTTGCGCCTAAGAGCCATGCACCTCATCGCCGTGCGCCTCCTAGCCCTATGCGCCCTCCTAGATCAAGCGCTCCAAAATTTCAAAAGAAGGATTTTGTTAAGGCTAGTCCATCTGACCCAAAGAAGAATACTATCCCAAAGAAAAGTAAAGAGTTTGTGAAAACTCATGTGATTGGTGGCTTTCATCATTGTTCCATTTGTGATTGTTCTGGACACAAGGCCGTGGAATGCCTTTTGCGATTCACTCCCAATGCCAAAGGACGTAAAAACCCTAAGGTCAAGCAAGAGTGGATTGTCAAAAGTTGCTAACCCTAGGAACCAAAAGGAATAAAGGGGACCTGCTTAAATGTCTATATTTCAGGTTCTTTGTTTCATGGCTGGATCTTCAAAAGCTAGAAATTATGAATGGATTCTCGATAGTGGGTGTTCAAGACACATGACTGGAGATGAATCCTTATTAGAAGATGTCCATGAAGAAAGAGGTCCCTCAGTAACGTTTGGTGATAATAACAAAGGTCAAGTTGTTGCATATGGAAAGCTCAAGAAAGACAAAGTGTGCATTGAAAGAGTCTCTCTCGTCGAAGGGCTCAAGCACAATTTATTATCCATATCTCAATTCTGCGACAAAGGATTAGAATGCAATTTCACCTCAACTCAATGTCTTATCAAGAATGGCAAAACTGGAGCTACATTACTCACGGGATATCGTAAGACAAATATTTACATTATTGATTTCCATAGTATGAACTCTAGTACTAATCTTTGTTTTGTAGCTAAAAGTGTGAGCGAAAATAGTTGGTTGTGGCACAAGCGCTTAAGTCACTTGAACTTCAAATATCTATCTAAACTCAGCAGGAATAACCTTGTTAAAGGACTTCCCAAGGTTGCTGATCATCATGACAAGAAGTGCACCGCTTGTCAACTTGGCAAACAACCGAAGAAATCTTTCTCCAGCAAGACCAATCCCTCAACTTCTAGATGTTTGCAACTGCTTCACATTGATCTATTTGGACCAGTCACCACCGTAAGTATTAGAAGAAACAAGTATACTATAGTTGTGGTGGATGATTATTCAAGATATACATGGGTGGAAATGATGATCTCAAAAGAAGACTGTTACGACATTTTGACCACCTTATTCAGACTGATCCAAACCCAAAAAGAAGATGACATCGTTAGTGTTCGATCCGACAAATCATCCACTACATCTTCTAAGAAGCAAGAGGATCCACAAATGGTAAGGATTTCAAACTCAAACTTTTAGTTTTCCGCCATTAATGAGTTCGAAGGTCTGGATTTTCCCCTTTCTGATTTCTCTATGTTTCGTTGCTCGTTTTTCAAATTATTTGATGCTACGTGTTCGATTTACTATTAGCTTTTCATTTATATAATTTGTTTTACGATCAGTGATCATTTGATGTGTTTTCTGTGAAAATTTTGAATATTTTGTCTTTTTGAATTCTCTTCGGTTTTTCTCAGATCTTGGTTGTATGTTTATGATATTGTTATTATGGTTTACTTGTTTGTGTGTGATTTTTCATTACGAACATTTTGATGTGCTTTTTATGCATTTTGGAGCACTTTGACATTTTTATGTTCTTCGTGTTCTTCGTGTATTCAATACATGTTCTTCGTGTTCTTGATGAATAGTCATATGACAAGCCTTGATATGATTCTTGATTATGTTTCTGCTTTTCGCGCCAACTTTAGGCGTTTGTTTTAAAATTGTTTGTTTTGGACATTTTTACCCTTTTCATTTCCTATCTTTTTCTAAGTATGGAGTCTAGTTCATGCGCAGCGCATATTGCTTATGCGCATGCGCTTCTCTCCATGCGCATGTTCAGACCTAATTCTCCACCTTTTTTTTTGCGCAGAATCTCAATTACTTTATTCTTGGATGGGAACTTGATGTGGAAGACCTAAAACTGGATGCGCTAGGACGCTATATGGTTGAAATCATGGACAAATCTGGGATTTTGCCTCTCTTCTCCAAAGGCCAGGACTTTATTCTTCCATCTTACATCGACGAGTTCTTCAGCAATGCAGAAGAAATTGAACGAATGTACGACGACATCTCAGTTCCTTGTCTCAAAAGTTCTATCCGTGGAGTTTCTATAACTATCAACTACGCGCATATCAGACAGACGATGGGTTTACCAGCGTGCAATAAGAAGAAGATACCTCAGGATGTGCAGGACAATGTTGCGCAGAAGCTTATAAGGATTCCTACTCTGGTTGGTCAGTACAACAACCATGATAGGAAGGATTTTGGGGAATTGATGTTCCACCTCTGCACTCTCATTGGTGACACTATCAACTGTAAAAATGGTAACAAGTCAACATTCATCAGCAAACAATGGATGTGCTGCGCTGCCATTTACAAAAAGAAGAGGTTAAGCTGGTCTGAAATCATCTTTGATGAATTAGTGCGTTGGGTGCGCGTCTACAAAAAGAAGGCAGCTGATCCAAAGAAACCAGCCAAGTACAAAACGCATTGCAGAATTCTAACTGCAATCTTCATGCGATTCCCATCAGTGCGCAAACTGGTGGAAGATGACCTCTCTAAGTTGATGTGACTTCCATGCGCACGTATTCACGTGTATTTCTTTAGAATTTCCGCCGTGAAGTAAACAACTTTGATTACTGCATGTACTGGGCTGCTGACCCCATTGAAGTGTTTGAAGATATTCATCCTGGAGATCAAGGATCGCCTCCTGTATCTAGTGGTGAGATTTATGAGGCATCTTCAACTGACTCTGATTCTGAAATTGAATCCTTATTTGAGCCGGTCCCAAGCAAAGTAGGCGACAAAGAAAAAGGTAAGGGCATTGCTGCTGATGCGCCTTTGCGCAAGAAGAAGAAGGCCAGAAAATCTACTGTTGCGCCTGGGATAACCATTAAAGAGCCTACTGCGCAAACTCCGAAGCGCAAGGCTACTTCGGACCCTGAGCCTCCTAAGAAAGCAAAGAAGACCAAGGCTCCTGCTCCTGAAGAAAAAGGAAAAGCCAAGGCTGCTGCACCTGTTGAGAAGAAAACGAAGAGGAAAAAGGCTAAGGAATCAAGAACCCTACTGGATGAGTCTGATGAAGACGTCCAAGTAGAAGCTGATGTTGATGCTGCGCCTCCTCCTATTGCTCCAGAATCAAAGCGCACATCTACCCCTCCTACGCCTCAAGAAGAAGATGAATTTGAAGGTGCTTTCAATGATCCTCTCATCAGCCCTTCCAAATCTACTGGAACTTCCAAGGCTGCTCAATCTCAGGGGGAGAAGCAAATGGAGACTGCAAAGCCCATGCGCAATAATACTACTAGTGAGGATGAAGTCCCACTATCTACAAAGAAGTCTACTCCCAAGCGCCGGGTTAAGAAGGTTGCTACCAAGAAACGTGCCTCAAACCGTACTGTGGAAGATTTATCTGATGTTGAATTAGATCCTCCAAGGCATTCTCGTCCGCACTCTGTAAAGTCTGCGCGTGATATAGCAAGGGAAGCAAGACTTGCTGCTGTTGCGCAAAGGAACGTTGCGCAGCAAGCCCCACCAGTCTTTATTGATGGTGAAGGCTTTGCTCATGATGCGCCTGATCCTATTGTTTATGAGGATGCGCCTATAGTTGAAGATGGCGAAGACTCAAGCTCAGAAGATTATGAGGTCCATCGTTCTCCTATCCATGAGCATCACTCTCCTGTTCATGCGCAAGAGACTCCTGCTGCTGCTGTTACTCCTGTGCAACCTACTGGAGCTTCACAGACTTCTCCAATTATTCCTACTGTACCTCTAGCAACTGCTCCCTCAGATCCCTCAAGTTCAACAACTGACATGCGTCAAATCTTGGCCATGCTCCAGACTATACAGGCTAATCAATTTGCGGTGCAAACCCAGCACTTTCAGATGGTCACTGCGCAAACCAAGATTCAAGAGCAACTGGATGCGCAGTCTGCAAGGCTCGATGCGCAAGCCAGTTTCCTTCAGGCTATTGATTGTGCCATTAAGGGGGAGAGTTCTGTAACAAAGGCAACCAGTTCTGAAGCTATGCCTCCTCCCTCAGGTTCTGCTGCTGCGCATGCATCTGGTTCTGGTGCTGCGCCCTCTCAAGATTTTGATCTACTGCGCCAAGATATTCAGCATGACTTCGACATAATCTCTTCCGCGCTCACTAAGATCCCCTCTGTGCATGGGTTGAATGAAGCTTTGTTTTCCTTAGCCAAAACCATCACAGAAATCATTCAGATTGAGTCTGCCAAAGTCATCAAGTCTATTGACAATTTTGCGCCTACTGCCTCCAGCTCCTCCTCTATTGATGCGCTCAAATCTCATATGACTGACTGCTTAGTTCAGTTCAGTGATACTTTCAATGGAAGAATGAACCAGGCTATGCTAGATATGCAAGCCAGTCAGAACATGGTTCAGGTTGAGCTAACCAAGACTTTGGTTGATGCGCAGAAAGAAATTCAGGACTCCATAGCTGCGTCCCTTCAATCGTTTGGAAATCAGATGGGGGCGTTTGAAAATTGCTTTAACAGAATTTCTGAAGACATCCAAAGAGATAATGCGCTGATGCGCGGCGGTATGAGGACTCATGTGAATCTAGTGGTGGAATACAACGCCAAGTTTCAGCAACTGAAGATTGAGTTGATGAACAAGTTTACCAGCTTGCAGAATGAGATGCGCGAAGCACTGCGGAGAATTCATATAGACTAGAATCTGTATTTTTATTTTTTGCTGCGCAATTGTAAGTTTTTGATGCACAAGGTCTTTTGCTTTTGACTTTTCTTCCATTGTAAAACTTATACCCTGTAACTCTTACCTTTCAAGTTTTAATGAGAAGAATGCATCATTGCACTTTCACAAAACCTTGTTCAATTCAAACTTTTCGTTTGTGGAACATTGCATATCTTATAAACTTCATGCGCATATCCTTAACAGCTCATATTTCATTGCACGATGTTTAAACATTCAGTTTAAACGCATACTAAACTTAAACTCATATTATTTGTATGCTCTGAGTGATATTTCTATCTTTCCTATTGTAAGTTAATTTCTTTTGGATAGACTAGAAATCTATAGGATTGGCTAGTGTGTACATTGACTTGAGACATGATTTATCATTTTCTATTCTTATGAACATGTTATTATCAAGTACAATGAATTGCCTTTGTTATAGTAGGTAATGGCATCAATCATTTAGGGGGAGATTGTTGGGTATGCTTATCACTTAACCCTCCTACTTATGTTAGAATTGATTGATACCATCACATGTGCTTATTTTAAGGACTTTAGGACCCTATGTAAGAAGTTTTGTAACTTCAATTTTTAGCTAAGTCCTCTTTATAGACTAGGCTTAGTATCTAGGGCTGAAGCTACAATTTCATGGTAAATAGAGCAAAGGCAAAGCATGGTGCGCACCCCTTCCATGCGCAGCGCATCCCTTCATGCGCAGCGCATCACCTTCTGCGCACTCCATGCGCATGAATCTCATGCGCACTCAGACTTGCCTTAATTATCACTTTCTGACCTTACCTTATGAAGCTTGGAAAGCGTCTCAACAAGCTACGCTTTTGAATGAGCCAAAATTGCTGATGTGGACAAACGACAAAACTAGAACACTCAGCACACACGAAGATGGAGACGCTCCCGTTGTTTGAAATTCAAATCTGAAGACAGCTGTCACTCTTGAAGATTTTTGAAAGCTGTCAACTTGATGTCTCCAACGGCTATAAAGGACAGCTGCACGCCAATCACAAAGCGACAGCACATAGTCCTTGCTCTGCTCCCCAACGGTTAGTTTCTGGAGCTCAGCTATAAATAGCATGCTCATCCCCTTTTCCAAGCTGCTGGTGTGTTCCTTGAGAATTGCTTAAGATTTGCTTCCAAAGAGAAACTTTGAAGATTTGAAGATTGCCTACAAGATTTCCAGATTTCTAAGATCAACCTTCATACCTTCATACTTCACCAAGCCCAGATCCTATAAAGCCTTTGTAACACCAGAATCTTGTGCTCTCCATCTCATAGATTTAAAGAGCCCAGATTTCTGATATACACACACACCTCTTGAAGTTTCGATCTCATCGATCTTACTTCTAGAGATACACCGGTTATTGTCTAGGATTTTGTTCTTTCATAGATTATAGATCTTTGAGTTAGTTTTGTTCTACCTCGCTGTAACTTGTAAACTCTCTCATATAATAAGATCTCCATTAGAAATCCAAGACTAACCATCTTGGTAGAGGACGTAGATCTTTTCCCGATCGAACCTCTCCAAATAGCTTGTCTATTGTTTGTGCTTTTCATTCTACATTTATGCTTTACTCATATATTGTTTTGTTTGATCTTTGTAGATTGTCTTGCATCGTTCGAAGTGTGTTTGTGAGCTTTTTGCCTTAGTTCCATCTTGCGCCTATCTTTTAGCTAAAACTTAGTGCGTATTTACACTTCTGCGCATACTCCCTGCGCATAAGTGACTACTTTAAGACTTCCACTGTGCATTTCACACTCTTGCTGCGCGTTATACTTAGCCAAATTAAGAGTCGTGCGCATTCGCCATTGCTTTGCAAACGGGTTTGAAAAGAATTTTAAAAACGCTATTCACCCCCCCCCCCCTCTAGCATTTTTCATACCCTTGTTGCCCTTCTGGGACCAACAGCGCCAAATGGATCATCAGCTGCGCCTCACTCACATGTTGCGCCTCTTGATTCCTCTCATGCGCCTATATCTACTGCTGCATCTGGTGTAAACCCAAGTTTCAACTCTACACCAATTCAACCCCCAAATTTTAATGAGTTAGAATCTGGTGAAGATGTACCAATTGAAGACCTTCAAGCTACTACGACTCAACCTAACTTACCTCCTGAAATTCGTGAAGTTAGAGGTCACCCAATTAATAATATCATTGGTGATCTAAACGTTGGTGTTCGTACAAGGAGAGCTACAAATTTTGATACTTACACTGCTTTTATCTCTCAAATTGAACCGAAGAAGGCTGATGAAGCGCTCCAAGATCCTAATTGGGTTGTTGCTATGCAAGAAGAACTCAATTAATTTGAACGATGCAAGGTTTGGACTCTTGTTCCAAGACCAAATGATCAAGGAGTGATTGGTACGAAATGGGTGTTCAGAAACAAGATGGATGAGAATGGAACCATCACAAGAAACAAAGCAAGATTGGTTGCACAAGGCTATAGGCAAGAAGAAGGAATTGATTACGATGAAACTTTCGCACCCGTAGTAAGACTTGAAGCTATTAGACTCTTTCTAGCTTACGCCTCTCACAAGAATTTCAAGTTATATCAAATGGATGTGAAGAGCGCGTTTCTAAATGGTGAACTCCAAGAACAAGTCTACATTGCTCAACCACCTAGGTTTGAAGATTCTCAATTTCCAAATCATGTGTACAAGCTTCAGAAAGCTTTGTATGGGCTCAAACAAGCACCAAGAGCATGGTACGATACACTATCCAAGTTTCTCATCGAAAAAGGCTTCACTCGCGGTAAAATCGATACAACTCTTTTCATTGCCAAGCATAATGGTCATAAATTACTTGTTCAAATTTATGTTGATGATATTATATTTGGTTCTACTAATGAATTGTTGTGCAAGCGCTTTGAAAAACTAATGAAGAGCAAATTTGAAATGAGCATGATGGGAGAACTAACATTCTTCCTCGGGCTACAAATCAAGCAAATGAGTGAAGGCATATTTATTAATCAAGCCAAATATACAAAGGATTTAATCAAGAAATTTGGACTTGAGAACGCCAAATCATATGATACTCCAATGGCTACCGGCAACAAACTCGTCAAAGATTTAAAAGGTAAACGTGTTGATCAAACGCTCTATAGAGGTATGATTGGCTCGCTCCTTTATCTTACTGCTAGTAGGCCCGATATTATGTTTAGTGTTTGTGTTTGCGCTCGTTATCAATCTGATCCTAGAGAAGCGCACTTAATTGCTGTGAAATGTATCATAAGATATCTATCCGGTACTGTTAACCTTGGACTTTGGTACACCAAAGATTCGAACTTTAAACTTGTAGGTTATTCAGATGCGGATTATGCAGCGTGCACAATTGATAGAAGAAGCAATAGTGGCACTTGTCATTTCCTCGGATATCGACTTGTGTCATGGGCGAGTAAGAAACAAGCTTCAGTATCTGTCTCAACAACCGAAGCTGAATATATCGCTGCAGGAAGTTGTTGCTGTCAAATACTATGGATGAAGCAGCAATTGGTGGACTATGATATCATAGAAGAAAATTGTCCCATCTACTGCGACAACACTTCAACAATTGCCGTTTCTGAAAATCCTGTCATGCACTCAAAGACCAAGCACATCGACATCAAATATCACTTCCTCAAAGACCACGTGGAGAAAGGCAATATTCATTTGGAACACGTGGGAACCGACTATCAAATCGCCGACATTCTAACGAAAGCACTTGACGCGAAACGGTTCATCTTTTTGAGAGGTGAAATGGGTATGCTTGAACTCAACTAAAATTCAATACAGTTTTGTCAATACTAATGATTTTGTTTTAGTGAGTTATGAGTATACTAGATTTTATATGTTAGATCATTTTCAAAGTTTCAAGGAAACTCTCTGCGCGCCAACTTAAATCCCTGCGTGCCCCATTCTTTACGCGTCTAGCACTCTTGATTTCCCAAATCCTTACACGCGCCTAGAAAAGATCATGCGCCCCTCATGCGCCCATTTATGATCGCGGCTCAATCAATGCTCAAAATTTATTATTTCAATGATTGATCGCATTCAATTTTCACAAGTACCAGGTAAGTTATTCTGATCATTTATTATAGGAATTTTTGTCTTTTGATATTCCCATAATTGTTCAAGGGTACTTGTGCAATTAATTTTTCCCTCGTTTTACGTTTTTCGAAAAAAATTATTTTCTGGGGATATATTTCTTGCACCCCAAACTTACACCAAAACATATATTTTTGGGGTTTGTGCAAAAATTTAGTCATAATTGTTCATACACTTATGAGGGAAGTGGGATAATTTCTCTTTACCCAAAATGTCACATCAAAGTACTTTGGGTCATTCAGCATTAAATAGCCATCATCTCCAAAAATCCCTCATAAATGCGCTGTCCTCCTTTGCCATGTTGAGCCGAAATTTTGTTTTCCTCATTAATGCCCATCCCTTCAACTTCTCATCTTTTTAAATTTTAACTCTATTATTTCCATATTTGTGCAATTTTTTAAACCAAACCTATATATATATTCTTTCTCCCTCCTCTCACATCACCAACTCTAAACCGCCTCTACTCTCTCTCTACTCTCCCAGTTTCTCTCTCTCTCTACTCATCATCTCTCTTTCTCTCTCTTTCTCTTTTCATTTTCTCCCTATATATTCATCCATGGGTCCTAAGAGAGCATCAAAATTAACCCAAGACGAAATGGTATGAATCTCTAACTCTCAACTCTTTAATTTCCGCCATTTTTGATTTCTGAGTTCGTGATTTTCTTAAAACCGAAATCCAACTTTTCTTGATAAATATTGCTTCGATTCTCCGTTTTCAAAATCGTTTGTTGGGTTTTGTTCGTTTTGTGATTTAGAATCCTTTAAACTAAACTTTTCGACGATCAATGCACTATATTTTGCGAATCTGAAGATTTTTGATTTTTGACTTTTCAAATTTTCGGATCTTTGAATCCATTTTCTGGATTTGTTGTTATTTTGTACTTGTTTTTATTTACATATTTTTTATCCTCGTCTTCGTGTGGTCGTTTTGATATATTGTATGCTTGATTTGGTAACGTTTCACGAATTATGTGTTCTTGGTGTTCTTGATGTTCTTCAAGCACTCAAGCATGTTCTTCGTTATTCTTGCATGACTTGGGTTTCAAAATTTTCAAAACTTGTTTTTCAAAATTTTCATGTTTTGATCCTTATTACTTGCATATGCATGTTTGATATGTGTTTTTATGTTTTTGTGTGTTTTCATACTTAGTATGAATCTCACATAGATATGCGCCTATGTGTTTATTTATGCGCCTAGTTGGTTATGCGCCCTGTGATCTTATGCGCCTTCCTTGATTCATGCGCCTAATAATTGTATGCGCCCTATGCAAATACAAATGTTATGCGCCTCAATAAACTTATGCGCCTAAAGCCATTTGTAGACACCCCGCCTTGGACCTCTCACCCCGATTGCATACAAAGTATTTTTATTTAACTTATTTTTATTGATTTCTGTTACTTCGGTTAAGTTCCTAACTGATTCCGTTAGTTTTGGACTAAACTGCATAACAGAGTTAACTTTTAGGGTCATTCTGTCATTCTGTCCTTCTCTTTTTTACCTATAAAAACCATCATCTTCTACCTTAGAAAGGGACTCCAACCTTGATTCACTAACTACATTATACACAAATTCTCCCAACAAGAGTTCTTAGTAACAAGACTCTACAAAAATTGTTCTACAACAATTTCATTACAACAATAACACTTTCAAGTCAAGGTTCCAAGTCCTCTTTCTCAAGGTACAACTCTATTTTCTTCCTTTGTTTTCTTCTTCTTGATGTATGCAATCCCCATTAATGGGACATGACCAACATGACTACTTCACATATTGAAGTTAGTTAAGGTTATCTCCCTACATTTTAATCTTAACTTTAATTCACCATGTTAATTTCTCTTCATCTCTTAATGTAATTCTTTAACATTACTTGTTACATGTAATCTTTATCATTAAATAAATAAAACAATTCTATTTTATTTCCCCTTTTTTCCCCTTCTCTCATCACAATTGTTAGCACATTTCTATTTAATTAATTGAAGGACATGTAAATATTAGAACACCAATAGTAGCAAGACCCGCGTAAGCGGGGCGGAGTGGGTGTTTAAGTACTTCCCACTCCGTCACCTAACCCCCGAACCCTTCTCTCCCGAATCTCTGGGTTGTACATAAATTAGGCTATTTCTAGGTTTTTCTTATGTTCCTTTAAAAACATAGGTGGCGACTCTAAACAATCTAAAAACAAGTTAGACATCCTAGGATAATTCACCGCTCTAGCCAAGTTGTGGTTTCCCGGGGTATCTACAGTGGCGACTCTGCTGGGGAATATTTAGAGGGTTAAACTTGCGTTCTTAACTTTTGGTGTTCTTATTACTGTTTTCTGGGCATTCTGGTAAAAAGGGTGGGAAGCGCGCGCCTCCGGCCTTCTTGGTCTAAAGCGCGCGCATCCGACCCTTATTACCAGAATCGTCCGTCTTCCTTCTTGTCCTTCAATTCCATGTTTCTGTGCTAACAAATCCTGCAGGGGAAAGTTTTCTTAATTAAGGGTCAAGGCAATCCCTTGAACCCACTGATTTGCAGGTTCTCACCCAGAAGCGGGCGCCTCTGCCCTTCTTCCTCTCACGCGCGCGCCTTCCGCATAGGCAACCCAATGCGCGCACTTCTGGGCGCATTCCCGGAACAGAACAGTGCACAGAAACAGAACAGAATGACAGTGTGTGGGCACCGGGCCTGCATACAATTTGTTTTACTTTCTGTTTATTTTTATCGGTCACACGGGCGATTCGAAAGTTGTAATTATGTGCTTATTTGTTTTTTTTTTATTTCTTTTGAAAAAAAAAAATGTTTTGTCACATGTTAGACCTCACACTACATGTACATATTCTTATCAATTGCTCACTATCGAGTCGCACAAGTCCAACCCCAAACCCGTCGAGGCCCGTCCTAGAAAGTTTCAGCTCCACTCGACCTTGGCTCTTTCGAAGCGGTAAACCTCAGCCCGTGGCGTAGTTCATGACTACATGCCGGGGGTGACCTTTGAGCCTCATATTCAAGCCGAGCACAAGCCACACAATTCTAGTCTAGGGTCTAACACTCCGTGACTCAAGTCGGTTTTTCATGTACCGAGATTTCCCTAAACTAATGTCTTCAAACCATACACGCCAACTTGTTGCAAAGGACGAAATAAAACTCCGTCCCCAAAAGTGGTTATTTTGGACGAAAATAAAAATCCGTCCCCGCATGTATGATTTACTACATTAATTTAGTTTAATCCCGACACATGTAGGTCTCACAAGCGTGGTGGAATCCGATGAGTATATGGGACCGCGAGAAGGTCTATATACTAGTGTGACGATTCCACTATCTTTTCTAGAAACCCCAAAAAGGACTCCGTCCTTCCGACTTTTGTAAATAAAAAAAAAAAAAAAAAGTCATTTTCTTTATATGGTTGAGTCTTTTTCGTGTTTGTGGGTTAAATTTATTTTATCCAAAAGATGTTTGTGGGGCCAATCTAAGATCAACCGTGCTCTTCCAATAGGTCCAATGGCTTCCAACGGCAACAACAACAACGGTGGAAATGATTTCGTGTCCAACGAAGGGTTACTCAACGTAATGAAATCAATGGGGGAACAAATGGATAGGATTGTCGAGGACGCCCTGTCACGACCCGAAATATAGGCTCTATTTTATTAATAATTAAATGATTATTATTTAATTATTTGCTTGTTCGTTTATTTAAATTATTATTTATTTAAATATTTATGTGTTCATTTTATGTGTTATAATATTTATGCCTAGCTTTGTATTGAGTTATTTGGGCTAGTGTGGAAGTGTTGGCTCTTAATAGTTAGTAGGGAGTGTAAATAAATGTGCTAGTAGATGGGGGAGGGGCCCGAGTGTAATATTTTGAAATAATTCCCCCCTACTCCCTCCCTACTCCTCCTCTTTCACCCTCACACTCCACCCCCATTCTTCCCTTCCCAGCAACTCTCCATCTCTCTCTAGAAATTGGGTAAGTTTTCTCTTCTTTATCTTCTCTCTTCATTTACTTCCTCTTCCTCCCATCTTCTCTCATTTCTAAAACGGAAACCTTGCTTAGATCGTCGATAGGATCGCGTAGAGCCAAAAAGAATCGAATTCCGTCAACTTTCATTATTTCAAGTAAGTTACTTTCCCCATTTTGATGCTAAAATGTTCATATCATGTTCATGTGATGTTTGATGTGTTATTTTCGAAGTTTGATTGAGTTTTGAATTTATTTGAGTCTTGGGAAGAAAATGGTGATTTTGAAATGTTGGGTGTGATTCTTGGTTTTGGGTTGTTAGATGTTGTTGTTTAGGTTCCCTAGATGTTTAGATGTAGTTTTGGTACCTTGGAAACTAGTTGAAAGCTTTGATTTTGAGCATTTATTGAAGATTTGTGTTTTGGCTCGAAAATGGTGAACCCAGCTCTGATTTTCCGACCCAGATCACTTCCGAGCGCCCGCCCTTAAGCCCTTAGGCGCCCGCCCACTGGAGAATTTCATGACCATAAGTTTCTGCCACTCGCAAGCGCCCGCCTGCCTCATTCCAGGCGCCCGCCCGCCCCTATTCCAGGATTTTGACCTTTTGCTTGGTTTAAGACTTAAGGCTTAATTAGTTTAGGGTTGTTGCTTCTAATTAACTTAAGATAACACCGTGGAACACTTTATAGTGTGGATTTGATTCTTTTGTGAATAAATGTGATGTGAAATTTATTTAAGTACCATTTTGGTAATGTAGTTCACCTTTGTTGTGCGATTTGGATTGGTTTACCTTTGTGGTAATTTAATTGGATTGGTTCCCTACTTTGGAACCTTAAGTTGTTCATTCATGCTAAATTATTATTACTTAGCATTTAATTAGAAGCCCAGCTGGCATATTTGTTGCATCGGGCGATGGGAAGGATTATAATGGCAAAGCCAAGTCCATTATAATGTTGACCATTGTTTTGCCCTTACTTTACCCCTTCTCCAGATTGGCCTTGGAAAGGATAAGTCAGCGTTCCTTTGTGAATGTATCTGGCTAGCGGGCGTGACTTTGTGTCATGGTCCTTGTCCCTTGTGACACTTTTATGGTTATTGGTTCCGGTACCGGGGTTTCTCTTCGGCTTTCATGCTATTATGAAGATGATGATTTGTTGATTATTGAAGCTGCGCAGCGATCCTTTATTTGGATGTTCCGGTTTGGAAAACCTTGGCTATATCCTTTGTTATGTGTTTATTTCCGCTGCTATCTGTTATATGATAATTGCTATGTGCTATGTGATAATTATATTGGTTTATTGCTTATTGCATCATAGCATGTCATGTAGTTGCATTAGTAACTTATTGAGATTTATCTCACCCCCTTTTCTTTTATCTTTGTTTTTCCTTAACCCCCCCCCCCAGGTGCTAAGGATTAGTCTCGCTGATCACGAGATTGAGGACGTCGAGTGTGGATCCATTCTTTGGGGAAAGTTGTATAGGTTGGTTTACATTATATAAATGTGTACCTTCTGGGGATAGTTGTACCAAACAATGACGTCACTAAGATTTGTATATTTTTATTTTGTTAAGCATAAAATTGTGGAAGTTTATGATATGTTATTGGTTTTTATCAAACTTGGTTTTGTAAAACTTTGGTTCTTCACCCTTTTGGTGTCAATTGGAATTTTTAACTTCAGTATTTCTCAGTTTTGTTTTAGAGTCGACGTCCAGCTCGCGGTCCCGGGGCCCGCGGGGTCCGGGGTCGCGACACGCCCGCCATAAAGACAATTTGTGGCAAGCCCGTTTCGATATCGACAAGAGGATTCACAAAGAAGAGGTTTCCGAACTCAAGGCCCGTCTTGATTATGAAAGAAGAATTCACAAGGAAGACGTTTCCGAACTCAAAGCCCGTTTGCAAGAGCTCACCGACAGCAAAGCAAAGTTTAAGGGTAAAGCATGCTCAAGTGGCCCGTCCCTCAAAGCTACAAAGGTACCGCCAACACCGAGTTTTCACTCCTCTCGTAGGAGTAACCCAAGCCGAAGCGGTTGAAACTTTGGTGGCAAGTGGAAAGGTCAAGCCTTTAGAGGGGTACAAGCCGAAGACGATACCGAAGAATCATGCACATGGTGAATGGTGCGGCTACCACAAGCATAGTGGCCATACTACCGAAGGGTGCTTCCTTCTCCGAACATCATCCAGGATTTGTTCGGATTGACAACGGAGAATTTACTGTGGGTGAAGAGCAACCTTTAGAGAGTGCCAACATGCAAGACTCATCAAAGAAGAATGATTTGGTTTTCGAATGGGGCTTCTACAAGAAATCATGCCACAAGGAGACAACGACAATGGGGACTACAACAACAATCTCCGTTTTCTCTTTCTCTACCTAGTAATAGGAATTTAAAAAAAAAAAAAAAAAAAAAAAAAAGAGTCAAAGTCCTCTTAAGTGTGCATTAAGTTTTCTTTGTCCAATTAATGTGAAATTTTGAGTCGAGTCTCATCATCGAATAAAAGTCGTTCTTGTCCTCATACACTCTTCCAAGTTGTTCAATCTAATTCTTGCAAAATGATGAAAAGATGTCTAAACGAGTTTTGGAATGAAGGCCATCACTTGAACGCTTAGGGGCTAAACATTGTGACGAAGGCAACATCATCAACGACGAAGACAAAGCCAAGACATCAAGGTAAAGCAACAACCATGGAGAAAAATCAAGCAATGTTTCAAAGGGGGATTAAAAAAAATAAAAATAAATAAATAAATAAAAATGCTCGCTAGGTTGAACTCTTCAAATCAACCTAGGCAAAAGTTAGAGCACAAAAAAAAATCCCCCTCAATCAAAGAAGTCCACATCAAGATCAACATTATTCCATCCACCAAAGGAGGACGAAGCTACACGACGAAACAACAATTCCATCCCGAAGAATGGAGAATCCACAAGAACTACGGTGACCTGAGCCTCTACACTGGAGGAACGTAGGCAACCTGCGGGTCCGGTCTCATGCAAGAAAGAAGATATGTTTAGCCCTAGAGCGTTATGGTGATCGGCCTTCATCTCGAACTTGTCAAGACATCTTTGTACGATTCATTTGCCAATGAATTAATCCCTCAAGATTGAACAACTTTCCTAGATTTGGAATCACTTTCCGTTCCTTGTCGAGTCTAGGGCTTCTATTCTTTCTGCATACTCCCAATTTCTTGCAATCAAATTGGGGCTTTCCTTCTCTTCTCTCTTAATGACTTACTTGCCTTCGTGAGTCATTCGATTCAATAAAAAAAATACATGTCGATACTAGGGACACTTCCTTAGTCGAGTCAATGTCACTCATCTTTAGTGACAAAAGGTTTTCACCACAAATCACATGTCTCTCATCCTCAGCTAGAGTTAATGCACACTTCCTTATTAATCGAGTCAAAATAAAGACGCAAAAGAGATGCCGCTAGATTGAAAACCCGAAGGGCGGTCTAGGCAAAAAACAGGGTGCGTCATAAAAAAAAAATGAGAGAGTGAGAGAGAGAAGGGAAAGAGAAATGGAGATCCCCGGCCTCTAAAGAAGACAAGTTCTACATTGAATCTCCTCAGCAAGTCAATTCCCCACCAAGTCAACTTTGCGATTGCAAAAGGCTCGACAAGATATAGCACCATCAAAGGTTGTCTTGGTTATCGGCATCATTCTCCAGCAGTGTGCATTTTTTGGGTTCATGAAAATAAGCCCGTGGTAACCAAGATCCATCCAAGAACAAGCCCATCATAAAAGGCACGAGGTTGCACAAATAATCCCTAGCTAGTCAATTGCTTGGGCAGCAAATAGCAACACATGTGTCTCAGTTTTCAAGGCTTCCTCAATTATGTACTTCTAAAGTACGCCGAAAGGCTCCCGAGAAATGGAGTAGCTCTTGCCATGTCCTCTCATGTTTTTCCCTCGCACGAGGATGAGTCACTCTTGCTTTGCTCAACAAATGGTGACGCCCTAGGGGCTATGTGACTCAAGGACTTCTTTTGCTTCACTTGACAATCAATACGCCCTAGAGGCTATGTTCGAGAAAGATGTGTGAGACTATCCTCAAAGTCTCCCAAAGGGATGTCAAAAAGCCCTCTTGTCGCGTGTGCCCGTGCTCTCGTTCCCCCAATCAAGGATGGACCTTTCTCGCATCAATGATGGCACTCTAAGGGCTACGGTCAAGTCTTAAAGGGTCCCTCGGCAAAGAGCAATTAACTCCCCAGCAGTATCCCTAGCCGAGTCATGTACAACATTGGAAGCTTCCTCATTCGGCACCGAAGGTCTCAACGGGCTTCTCAATCTACAATCTTTTGGGCTACGGCATTACAGTAATTCAGGCAAGGGCAGTATTAGGGCTTCGCGACCGACAGTCTTTTTGGCAACAATACTCGAGCAACGCAATTTGGGAGTAGTCTCCATGAAAGGGATCAAGCTTCAAAGGGTCTCTCAACACTTCAAGTCAAGGCCTCTTGGTTTTAAATGAAGACTCCGATGTTATGAATGAAGTTGTGTTGATTTTTGTTAGAAACTCACAGCGAGATTTTGAAGAAGTCTTAGAGAAAAGGGAAAAAGATTCAATATGCTAAACTCTAATCAAAACAGGGTTATAGCGGGAAATGCCACAGCCATCCCAATGTTTCTGCAATTCAGCACCCCCTTCTCCAAGATCAAAAGCACAAGGTGCAGCTCAGATAAAGTTGGGCCACAGCACTAGTTGCATCCGAAGATCCGTCATTAGTTCAACTCAAGAAGAGTCAAGCAGCATACTCATTTGGGACTTTATCACACCAAGACCTTATCCTCCGCGACCTCGACGGCACCGCAAGACATTACTGCATCCTTTGACATAAGCCCTCCGCCATTTGGGTATCACCACAATGAGCCATTCATCTCCCAGTAAGAGCAAGAAGGATCTCTATCAAGATTCTACCCGACGGTACATCCGCTCTCAATGCCGCGCCAATCACAAGATAATTTGGGGCTTTACATTCCACCGTCTTGAAGCTCACAAACAAAAGTCCATGACATTTGGGCTTAGAAATTTCTCGAAGCTTGGCATCCATAATCTTCTCTTGGGGCTTGCTCACTACAACAACAAAGGCGATTTACTCGAATGGGCCAAGAACTGATTTATCTTGGGGCTATGCAAGCCACTCAAAGTTTTGGCATCAAAGGCGTTCTAGGGACTTCACAATCAGCAACCCATTGGTATCTCGGCACCAAAGCCTTTTGAAGCCCCATAACCGACAAATCTCTTGGGGCTAGACATCAATCTTCGTTGGGCACACCGGCGACAACAGATTCAAGCGAGGCAATCCGGACTTCGACTGAACATGACTTGATCTTGGGTTGGTTTCACAAGCCACAATGGTTAAAATGGTTCACCCACGAACTTAAAAAAAAAAAAAAATCTTTTCCTCACATGTGTGCATATTCTTTCCTTTCTAATCTTAAAAAAAAAAAAAAAAAAAAAAAAAAAAAAAAAAAGATTTTTCTTTTTCTCCTTCTATGTGCAAAAGTAGTGTGCTTTACTTTACTTTGCTCCTAGCTTCTCCTCCAGTGTTCTCCATCATCCGTGAACTACGCTGGTCTGATTCTCTTAAGGGATACGTAGCAGCCTTTTGCACGACCAACCCATCATCCAGAATGTCATCTCACCGACACTCAGTCAACGGTACAAGCGACTCATCTTCATCAAGAGCAGTTCATCATCTTCTTCAAACCAACATCAGAAATCCAACTGGATCAAGCGCCCATGGTAGGTGAAGGTATTAATACATCCGATGCTTTCCTCAAATCACACCGCGCACAAAAGCAATTTCTCCATTCTTACAAAACTGCTTTCAAATCACATATCACACCACAATCACAATTTTCTCTCGCATTCCTATTTCACATCTCACACAAGCACATATATCTGCAAAGCATACACATAACAGGTGCCGCACAGAGCACCAGGTGCCGCACAGAGCACCAGAATCAACAGGTGCCGCACAGAGCACCAGGTGCCGCACAGAGCACCAGAATCAACAGGTGCCGCACAGAGCACCAGGTGCCGCACAGAGCACAAGAATCAACAGGTGCCGCCACAGAGCACCAGGTGCCGCACAGAGCACCAGAATCAGCAGGTGCCGCACTGAGCACCAGAATCAACAGGTGCCCGCACAGAGCACCAGGTGCCGCACAGAGCACCAGAATCAACAGTTGCCGCACAGAGCACCAGAATCAGCAGGTGCCGCACAGAGCACCATTTTGGCCTGATGAACCCTAAAAATCACCATACCTCTTCCATCAGCAAAAGTCGCTCACACAGGGAGCGCACTCCTATCCTTTGTAATTTCAAATTCCTGCTTTATCGAGTCTTTGTTTTCTCTTGTCGATGTCCTCGGCGGTTTGTCTTTCTTTCGTCGACGCTTTTTGCCTCGCAATCCACGTCGCCGAGGGGCTCTGTAGACACCCCGCCTTGGACCTCTCACCCCGATTGCATACAAAGTATTTTTATTTAACTTATTTTTTATTGATTTTGTTTACTTCGGTTAATTTCCTAACTGATTCTGTTAGTTTTGGACTAAACTGCATAACAGAGTTAACTTTTAGGGTCATTCTGTCATTCTGTCATTCTCTGCCGCGGGCGCGTTCCGGCACTGTTAACGGGATGCGCGCGCGTCTCGCCCCTAAAGTGGGCCCGCGCACCTCACATTATGGCAGTAACGGATTTCACCTTATTTCCCTCCCTTTTCCTTATTTACAAACATCTTTTCTTGATCACAAAACCATCTTTTTACATCCACATTCATCCCCCCTTTTCTCATTAACTCCCAATCCCAATTCTAAGCCTTTTCCCCAAACTAATATTTCTTTTCATTTATTATTTGATTTCTTTTTTTCTTTTATTTTTCTTTATTCATTTATCTTATTTGTGATTGGCCCATTCCATTTCACATGGATGACCAATTTCCCTCCATCATTTCCCTCTCTTTTTTACCTATAAAAACCATCATCTTCTACCTGAAAGGGACTCCAACCTGATTCACTAACTACATTATACACAAATTCTCCCAACAAGAGTTCTTAGTAACAAGACTCTACACAAATTGTTCTACAACAATTTTCATTACAACATATACACTTCAAGTCAAGGTTCCAAGTCCTCTTTCTCAAGGTACAACTCCATTTTCTTCCTTTGTTTTCTTCTTCTTGATGTATGCAATCCCCATTAATGGGACATGACCAACATGACTACTTCACATATTGAAGTTAGTTAAGGTTATCTCCCTACATTTTAATCTTAACTTTAATTCACCATGTTATTTCTCTCATCTCTTAATGTAATTCTTTAACATTACTTGTTACATGTAATCTTTATCATTAAATAAATAAAACAATTCTATTTTATTTCCCCTTTATTTCCCCTTTTCTTCTCATCACAATTGTTAGCACATTTCTATTTAATTAATTGAAGGACATGTAAATATTAGAACACCATAGTAGCAAGACCCGCGTAAGCGGGGCGGAGTGGGTGTTTAAGTAATTCCCACTCCGTCACCTAACCCCCGAACCCTTCTCTCCCGAATCTCTGGTTTTGTACATAAATTAGGCTATTTCTAGGTTTTTCTTATGTTTCCTTTAAAACATAGGTGGCGACTCTAAACAATCTAAAACAAGTTAGACATCCTAGGATAATTCATACCGCTCAGCCAAGTTGTGGCCCCGGGTATCTACACCATTATGCGCCTAAACATTTTATGCGCCTGAATTTTACTTAGTCAAATTTTTATGTTTAATTCTTACTTAGTATATTTCATAGCGCCTACAACATATATATGTGCCTCATAATAGTATGCGCAGGCTATTTTATTGCGCCTATATATTGTCCTGCGCCTACTCTATACTTAGCTCATTTTATGATTCTATGCGCCTCATCACTTCTAAATTCACTCAATGTTTAATTTTCAGGATCCAGCAAATTTCAGACCCGGTGAGACATTCATCTCACTGAGCTATCTGCAATCCAAATTGGCGTTGATATTATGGACTTTATCAGACAAGCCGGTCCACTGCCTCTATTCACTTTGGAGCAACCTTTCTACTCACCGCTCCTCGTGGATGAATTCTTCTCAACTGCTGCTCTCGTTGAGACTCCTGCTGATGGATATGTGCGCTACAGGATATGCGCCACAGTTCAGAACGTTGCTATAACTATCTCCACTGCACTCTCAAGAATATCATCAACTTCACACAACTTGCCCTCTGAGTGTAGCTGGTAAAATCAATAC
>JAOWBW010001331.1:189770-264927 GCA_026119855.1 Campanula takesimana
CACACAAACCTTTCATAATTACATCAGCTAAGATGGAGAATTTGGCAGAAAGGACTTTTTTATAGACAGGTTTGTTCACTTTGGTAATTAGCCATCCTTCTATAGTAGCAGTTTGGGAAGAATAGTTGATGTTGGATTCCAATATTTGTAATCATGTGGGTTTCATTTAAGGTGCCATAAGTAGCAGCAACATCACTAGGAGATATGGTGTAGAGGTACCTTGGAGGGTAAATTGGATATTGTGTTGCTGAATCGATACTCCATTGTCGTAGATGTGAGAACAGAGTATAGAAGAATTGGATGCTTGGCTTCCATGAATGTCTTAAGCTTTGCATTTGAGAGAAGTTCTCCGATCCATCCACCAGCTGGATTAATGTAAAACGACTATTTGATGCGATAGCCTGAGCGGATGAAGACATTTTTCTAGGGTTTGAGAGAAAAAAGCAGAGGATGTAACGGTCAATTTTTTGAATGAGGAGGAGGGTTTTAATAAAGATGATAGGTTTACTAGAAACGGTGGCTTTTAAGAGTTTAGGGGACAACGGTAGAAAGGTGAAAGACATGCCCTTTAATGGAAAAACATAAGTGATGTGGACAAGCAGTGACTCATCACAGTCGTAACTGTTAAGCAGTAACTATCTTCTTTTTTTATGTTACGCAGAGGACATAGCGTAAACGGAGCAAACATTCTTTATACCCTCAATAAATTTGACATGGTTAAGTCCAATATTCTTCTATTAATCCAGTAATTTCAGTCAACTTGATTTTAGCATATCAAATCAGCCTTACTGGAATACATCTTTGAGGTCTACTGTCATCATTGTATCTATAACATTCATTCTCGAGGTGAATTAAATGATGTGAAATATTCTATATAAGAAGCATTTGTTGGTGAATATACATCACAACCAGCAAATATTTAGATTTATAGAGAGTTCAAAGTAAGATAGTAGACCTTCTTCTTTCAAATTTCTTCAAAAAAAATGGGTAGACTAACACATATTTAGCCCAAGCAAGATGTCTGATCTTGTAAAAAATTTGAAATTTAAGGAGAAGGAGGAAGAGGTGGAGGATAAATGTTTTTGAAGGAGTATAGGAGTATCAGGCACAAGAAGCCTTGATAAGTGAGCAGGAGGGGATCAATTGCTTCCAAATGATCCACTTAAAAGGTGGAATTGATGGAGAGGTCTATTAAGAAAGAAATGTGGCTCCATGCTAGAGAAGAGTTTGTTAAGGAAGAAAGAAAGAAGCTGAAGAGAGGGGAGAGTAGAAAAGAGGTGTGACATTGGCAAGGGAAAGCCAAAATATCAGAAATTGAGAAGACATTGGACCTAAAAGATCTTTGCCTGATCTTTTGCAGGAGAGAGGAAGGTTGATTTAGTGCTAGGCAAGAAAGGAGAGAGGGGGGAGGCCAAGGAGACAATTATGATGAAGTTATTATACTAAGACCAGCTCATTTTCCCTTTTATCAGTAAGTATTTTGCTTGCTGTAGTCCACTCAGATTTGGGAATAAGGAGGAGGAAGCTTTAGAGATCAAATGAGGCATATGTGTTTAGTGAGAGTCATAATTCCCTCTGTACTTTTAGTTTCTCATCACCTTTAGATACTTTCCCTAAGCCACAGAAGCAGGAATTGGTGGCCTAAATCTGTATGGCCTTCATCAAATCAGTATGTCAGAGGAGTTGAGTCGTGGAGATGGATAGTAGACTCATTCTGGAGAGATCTGATGAGTCAGGTCAGCCATTTGTTGGGACATCATATGGAGGGATGAGGAGAGGTAGATACGTCAGCAGAGTGCTCTTTTGTTGAAGGACCATGGAAGTCAGAGGAGTAATTTCTGAGAATTGTAGATAGTTGACCTAGTGGAGAGGTCGGGTGTCTTGAGTGAGATGGAGCAGATGACATGTTTTTGGCTCCTTTTGGTTTATAGGAGTAGGGAAGCCTTTTATGGCGCCTTTTTGTTGTATTTTACTCCTTTTAGATATGTACTCCACTAAGTTTTAATGATATCTCCCTTTTATTTGCTTGGCATGTTCAGCATTCCCATGTTTGCCCTTAAGTAGCTGAATCTTTGTTCATCAAGTGCCTTTGTGAGAATGTCAGCTAGTTGATTCTCAGTGCACACATGAGAAAGACATATATCACCCTTTTCAACATGATCTCTTATGAATGGTGTCTAACTTCAATGTGCTTTGTTTTAGAATGCTGGACTGGATTCTCAGTCATTGCTATAACACTAGTATTGTCACAAAAGATAGGAATATGATCTTGAGAAATTCCAAAGTCTTTGAGTTGATTTCTAAGATAAAGGACTTGTGAACAACATAGGCCAGCAGCAACATATTCTGCTTCTGCAGTTGATGTAGCAACTGATGTTTGTTTTTTGCTGCACCAACTTATAATTCTTGAGCCAAGGACTGACAACTACCACTGGTGGATTTCCTATCCAAGTTGCATCCAGCATAGTCTGAATCAGTGTATCCAATAAGAGATAAAGGAGATTCCTTAGATACCAAATTCCAAAATCAGGAGTCCCTTTAAGGTCTTAAAATCCTTTTTACTGCAGCTAAATAAGATTCCTTAGGATCTGCTTGAAATCTTGCACATAAGCAAACACTGAACATAATGTCAGGTCTAGAGCAGTGACATAGAGAAGAGATCCAATGAAGCTTCTATACAAATTTGATTCACACTTTGACCTTCAGGATCTGCATGTAATTTTGCAGTTGTTGATAGAGGAGTTTTGGCTGTAGAGACATTTTGCATATCAAATTTCTTTAGCATATCTCTAGTGTATTTCCCTTGATTTATAAGATTCCATTGGCAATTGCTTGACTTGCAGAACCAAAAAGAAAGTGAGCTCTCCTATCATGCTCATTTCAAATTTTTCTGCATTATTGATCCAAATTCCTTGCAGAGATCATCATTAGTAGAGCCAAATATATATCATCCACATAAATTTGAATGAGTATAATATCTTGGTTGGTTTTTTTGATGAATAAAGTTTTATCAATTTGCCCTTTTGAAAAACCTTTTTCCAGTTTGTAGACATGATCTGGGAATTTGGGGGATTCAAATCCAGGAGGTTGTGCCACAAAGACCTTTTTCATGAAGAACACCATTTAGATACAAATTTTAATATCCATTTGATATACAATCATATTCTTGGATGATGAATAGGCAAGAAACAGCCTAATTGCTTCCTAGTCTAGCAACCTGGAGCATAGGTTTCATCATAGTCAATACCTTCTTCTTGTCTATAGCCTTGAGCTACCAATCTTGCTTTGTTCCTGATGACTGTACCATCTTCATTCATCTTGTTTCTGAAACACCCATCTGTTTCAATAATGGTTTGATTTTAGGTTTAGGAGACAAGTTTCCAAACTTTGTTTCTTTCAAACTGTTCAAGCTATTCCTCTATTGCTTCTATCCAATCTGCATCAAGCAAAGCTTCATTGATCTTCTTTGGCTCCATCTGGGATATGAAGGCACTGTATAAGGCTCATCTTCAAGATTTGACCTTGTTTGAACTCCACTGGCAATGTCACCAATTACTAATGACTCAGGGTGATTATTGTTGAAGTTTCTTAAATAGGGAGATCAATGTATATGCTGGAAATAGGAATTGATCTAGTCAGATTAGGAATAGAAGGTTCTGAGTAGATGTGCTAGGCTTACAGGTTTATCCCAATCAAGTTAGTTGGATAGCGACAGGTATCAGTAGTAGTCTATTGTCATTGGTAGGTCCACTATCATTAGTAGGACTACTATCAGGAATAAAAACAGGATTATTTAGGGTAGTTCTATCTTTTGCAACTGATGGTGAGGGTTGAATGTCATTGATTTTGAGGTTGCTGAAGGGAGGAAAGGGTTCAGGGGATAATTTGGGTAGATTGTAAGGAAGATAATCGAGTTGGTCATTTTTAGAATTTTGTGAGAGAATGGGTGAAGGTTCAGGCATGGAATCAACATTTCCAAGAGTTTCATCAAACTCATTAATCTTTTCATCCCAGGCACTGGGAGATTCATCAAAATCCACATGGATGGATTCTTCAACAACCATTCTTCTTTTATTGTACACTCTGTATGCTTTGCTGGTAGCAGAGTAGCCAAGGAATATCCTTTCATCACTTTTGGACTCAAATTTGTCCAAATTATTCTTCCCATTATTGTGAATGAAGCACTTACTTCCAAAGGCATGAAAGTAAGAAATAGTTGGAGTGCTTTTATTCCACAATTCAAAGGGAGTCTTCAGGTGGAATTTATTAATCAAGGTCTTGTTTTGAACATAGACTGCAGTTGTAACAGCTTCTCCCCAAAAATACTTAGGGAGGTTGTTTTCAGATAGCATGGTCCTTGCAGCTTCATATATAGTTCTGTTCTTTCTTTCAGCCACTCCATTTTGTTGAGGAGTTCTAGGGGCTGAGAAGTTATGACTAATTCCTTGTTGATTGCAGAAATCTTTAACTCCAGTATTATCAAATTCAGTACCATGATCTGACCTTATTCTGACTACTTTGATGCTTTTTAGGTTTTCCACTTGATTTATCAATTTGACAAGATGACCAAGTGTTTCTGATTTGGATTATAAGAGAATGATCCAAGAAAATCTTGTAAAGTCATCAACTATTACTAGAGAATATCTTTTTCCTCCAAGACTTCTAGTTCTGATTGGTCCAAATAAGTCCATATGAAGGAGTTCAAGAGGCCTTTTTGTATCCAATCTGTTTTTGGCTTTAAAGGAGGTCCTTTGCTGTTTTCCACACTGACAAGCATTGCACAGTTTGTCCTTTTTGAAGGAAATTTTTGGAAGTCCTTTGACAAGTTTAGATGCAGCAAGTTTGGCTATGCTTTTGAGATTCAAGTGGGCTAATCTCTTATGCCAGAGCCATGCCAAATCAGACTGATTAAAAGACAGTAGACACATAGCATTAGAGGATTTAGTCACTTCAAGAGATATGCAGTACACATTTCCTTTTCTGAGGCCAGTTAAAATGATTTCATCATTGGAATTCTTTACTTGACACAGGTTATGAGAACACACAACATGAAATCCTTTGTCAGAGATCTGACTAATGCTAATCAAGTTGTGCTTGAGGCCTTCCACATAAGACACATTTGATAAGATAATGCTCTTTGTGATTAAATCTCCATATCCTTTTACTCTGGCTTGAGAGTTATCTCCAAAAACAACATTAGGACCATCTTCTGAAATGAAGTTCTGCAGCTAATGTTTGTTGAAGGTCATGTGCCTACTGCATCCACTGTCTAGGTACCAGATTCCCTTGTTAAAGTCCTATAAAACAATTAAATAAAAATAAACATGGTCCCCTTTGAATTATGGGTCCAGGAGGTTAGACAGCCTTAGGGACCCAAACTTTTACAATTTTCTTAGGAGGGTTGTTGTTCTTTGGGACAAAGGATTTTTGGTTGAATGAATTTAGGTATGATAAGATTTGGTACATATAGGGTGTCATTCTGAATTGTTGATGATGGCAGTTATGATGTGGGTAAGGATTGTATGATTTGGGTGAGGTATAAGTGTTAGGGGTCCTAGAAGAGCTATAGTTTTGACCTTTTCTTCCTCTATTTCTGTTTTGATAGGTCTTCTGTCTTCTTGGATATCCTTGATAGGTCTGCTGTCTTCTGGATTGTCCTTGATCGATCTGCTGTCTGTAGTTGTATTGACCAGTTTGATTGTTCTTCCACGTCTGAGATTGCCTTTTAGGGTTAGGATCATCATTTTTGTTGTTGGAATTAGTCTTTTGAATATTACTACTGGAAGCTTGGTCATGATAGCTGACCTCTTTCATTTTTCCTTTAGCCTCGTACACATCCTGTTTTGTTTGGACATGATAGATGGGTTTCCTTATTGTTTTGTCTCCCATTTTGATCAGTAACATTTTTTCAAATTTCCTTTCCCCTTCAGGTAATTTGTACTCAATCAAGGTTGGGTTATTTGCACCTAGTCCAGTTTTGTCAAAGGGATGCCTTTGAGAGTAGAGGAAATGAGACATAGCTGAACTTGATTTATTCCAAGATTCAATTTTTGCTTTGAATGCTTGGTTTTCATCATTCAGTGTCTCTATTCTAAGGTTGAGCTCCTTTAGTTGACTGCTGATTTGGAGGTGTTTATTTCTGGCATTGAATACATCAGCATGAAGGTCTACTATCTCGTCATCTTGCTGTTTATTCTGGTTTTGGAGGGTGAGATTTTGGTTTCAAGAAGGGTATTTTTGTTTTTGAGGCTTTCTAGATCCTTAGAAAATTGCAAATTTTCAGTTATTAAGACCCTAAGGCTTGATTCTTCTTTCTTTCTCTGAATAAATAAGGTGCAAGCTAAATTTTAAGACCTTCAAGATCAAGAGAATTAAAGTCACTTACCTCTCTCTGTTCTTCTACAGCTGCAAGGGCTTCAAGTTCTTCTTCACTTTCTGAGTCTTCTCCTTCATTTGCCATTAGACATATCATGGCATCCATGTCATTATCTGAGTCTGAGGATTCACTTTCATCATCACTGAATTTTGATAGGTCTGCTATCATGACCTGTTCCTTCTTTTCACCTAGTTTGGCTTTGGCACAGCTGAAGCAATTGCATCTAGAAACTGTGTATAATATCTTTAGAATAAGACAACTTCTTCTGGGTTGAGGAGTTTTTTGATTTCCTTGGTTCAAGGCACTCTTGAGAATAGTGACCTAATTCTTCACAGTTATAGCAAGTGACATCCTTTTTCTCAGTTTGGACTTGGTTAGAAGTGGATGTTGTGTTTCTTTTGTCAAACATTCTTTTCTGGTGTCTCATAGCATTTTTAACAGCTATGGTAATTAGGCTAGGAATGTCTTTTTGAGTCAATGGTTTGACTTCAGGTTTTTGAGACAGATTGACTTTCTGAATAGCATTGCAGATTAGGGAGTCAATGTCCTGTTGTTAGTAAGCTTTAGGAGCTTCTTGTGCAGCAAGGGCCATGGTGTGAGCATTGGCTAAGGATGAGGCAATGGTGGGTAATTTGACACTTCCTTCAAGTTCATATGCTTCCAATTTGCCAAAATATTGTTCAACAGTCATGGTAGGCCATTCAATACCTTCTCTTATTGGTAAGGCTACTTTTTCATATTCTTGGGGAAGGCTGGAAAAGATCTTTAGACATAAATCATATTGATCCAGTTTCTTGCCATGATCTGACACTAGTCTAAGTAGATCTTCAAATCTGTCTTTAGCTGCACTCACTCTTTCACCAGCAGCAAACTTGAAGTTGTCAAGTTGCCTTAATAGGTTATATAGGTTTTGTGCTCTTACACTTGTGTGCTTGGTAAACTTGGTTTTGATTAAAAACCAGGCTTCTTTAGCAGTTTCAACTTTCCCAATTTCTTGGGCCAAAGAGTCATTAACACTTTTTTGTAAGATGTTTTTAACTTTTTGATTAGCTGTTAGCAAGTGTTTTTCAGTTTCAGTCCATAAGTCTGGTGTCTTGTTTTTGTCCTCTCCTCCATTTGTGTCAGGTTGAGTTGGAATCTTGACTTCTTCATGAAGCACAAACCAGTTCCAAACACTGTTTGAATCAAGGTAAGTTTTGATTTTGGAGGAGAAAATTTCAAATGATCCACAGTCATCAACACGTGGAATGTCTTTCTCATTATTTCTTCTTGGTTGAGGCATGATGTTGGTGCTTCTGGATCCTTCACAAGATGTTAAGCTTGAAGACACTTAAGTCTTTTAGAAACCAGCTCTGGTGCCAATTGAAAGAACCCGTTCCTTAATATACACTGAAACAGGTAAAATATTAGTGCACAAGAGGTCGACTGTCTTGACAGAGTAGGTCGACTGTCTTGAGGTGCAGTGTGTGTATGTAGAGTTATGCAGCGGAATAAAAGATAAATAAATAGAAGAATTTAATGAGTAAATAATATGTGATAAGTGTGTGAATAAGTGTGAGATAAGAAGACACAAACACAACGATATAACGTGGTTCAGAGCTTTTAGCAACTCTCCTACATCCACGCCTCACTGTCCTCAACAGTGAAGAAGCAATCCACTATAATACTTCGTCAAGAAATTACAATAAATTGCAAGAAAATTCCCTCAGAATTTTCTAACCTAATTAGCGTCACTAATTAAGCTTTGTATTTGTTGCAAAGTACAGAAAAAGAAAAAAAGAAAAAGGTTTCACAAATGTGAAGGTTTGGTGATCTCTAAACTGGCTCTTATTTAGCTATGTGAGATCTATGTTTCTTTTTTATTAGCACAGATTTATAAATATCAAGAGTGCTTTGACAATTTGGATTTGCTTAGAAGCTTTTAACAAATTGTGTAATGACTAAGACAAGGTATTTGAAGGCTATTCTTCAGTTGTGCAGAGGTCTCTATTTATAGGTCTTCATATTATATCCGTTTGAGTTCCAACGGCCTTCAATATCTTGGAAATATATATGTCAGTCATTAAATTCTGTGAACAGTGCTTTTGACTTTTGACTTTATGTGTCAGTTTGACTGAGATGCTTTGAACAATTTGTTGAAGGTCTGCTATCTTGAAGGTCAGCTGTCTCGATATGATTATGAAGATAGTAGACCAAGACTGATGCACGTTTTGATTATTATCAGTTTGAGTGTCTTGATGATTTCCAGTTTGCTTCTTTGTTACTCCAAGATGTGTTCTTAATTTATTTGTCAAAACACTTAGTTAAGAACTAGGGTTCTAACAATACAATAATGAATAAACAACTTAAAAATTATTTCATAAGTGATTTTTTTTTTTAAAAAAAAAAGCTAAATCAACATTATATTGAAAAAACAAACATAGAAAAAAATAAAATAAATGATAGTATATAAAAGAAAAAAGGGACGGTACCCTTTAAATTTTATTAATTAAAGGCAAATTTACAATGAGGGGGACAACCAAATTTTTATTATTTTCATTCACTGAATTTGGCTAAAAAATCAGTCAAAACACAACTTTTCTTGTCAACCTTCCATTAGTAACGGTTAATTCTGATGAAACTGTTAGAAATCTAATGATTTTGATGGTTTTTTAACGGTTTTACTGACGGTTCAGACGGTTCCGGTTCACGGTTTGGTTGGGCGGTTCGGAACCGCCGATTCACGGTTTTTTTTTTGGGGGGGGGGGTTGAACCTTAACCGGCCCTTATGCAAAACGGTTCCGGTTTTTATGGCGGTTCATGACGGTTACGGTTTTTTGGATTCCGGTTCCGGGCCGGTTCGACGGTTCCGGTCCTGTTCGACGGTTCCGGTCCGGTTTGGTCATCCCTAATCATCAGGTCAGAGGGATGACATGTGAAAAAGAATGCTGTAGATTTATGATTGCTAAGGCGTTTCAGCGGTGGGATTTCTCTGGCAATATAATGGTGGTAAATATTATGGGATACATATTGTGCAAGGATGGGGATAAATTCTTGGGTTGTGGAGATTCATCACTATCTGTGCACAGGTGTTATTTTATATAAAATATATCTTGAGTTATTTTATTATACTTTTTCCTTGTAGATAATTCACCTGAGATCTATTTATTTCTTAGCCTAATAATGTGATAGAGAATGCCCATCAAATTATACAACAATCAGTACGCTCCCATGCCATTTCCAAATCATCAGCCTAGCCCACAAGTTCTAGCTGGTGCTGACTTGGACACCATGCTGATGGGGCAGCAACCTCTGTACTTGTTAGCTGCAAATAGCTAGCAACCTGATCTGTACTTGTTAGTTGCAAATAACTAGCACCTGATCTGTACTTGTTAGCTGCAAATAACTACTAAGAGGAACATCATCCTAATCTCCTTCAATGCGATACCATTTCCTTTGGCACCAAGAATTGACTATATTATCCATCTAGTCACGATGTTAAATAAATATGAATCTTAATCCAGTTTTATATTGATTTCAGTTTATTTAAAAAAAAAGATCTTGATTGTACTTAAATGCTCCATTTAGTCTGATCAGGTTGCAAGAATGAAATGTCAGAAAGCATGCAGCGGGATTTATGTTTGACTTTTCCTGGCATGTCGATGTTATGGCCTAATCATCATTGGGATCTCAGAAAAAATAATCTTCTCTGTGATTCCTATAGTTATGCTCTTCGTTAATGTCAAGGAGGCTCAATCATCTGACGACTCAATTATGCTGATGACTTTTTTTTTTTATTATTTTATTTTTCTTAGGGCTGTATCATTGTTCTTGAACTGTATGGCTGTAATGGATGTTTTTGGTTTTCAAGGCCTTGGCGTGATTTTTGTTTGGTGTGGGGTATAATTATCTTTTTGAACTATATTGTTGTAATGGATGTACATGTCCTTTTAGGGCTAGATGTAATCTTTCTTCAATCAATAAAACAAGCTAATAAAAAATAGATACGGAAAAAAAATACTTTCTACTTTATATGCTTGTGCTGTGTTCAAGGATCTCGCTAACTATTTATTAATGCCAAAACATGTTCAAATATAATTCCTGACAACATCCATATGTCAGATATATAAAGAGGATATCTGGAACCAAGGATTTTTGTTGCAATTGCATTGTAGGACCAATGCAATAGCAATTATATTTGAAGGAAATTAGCCATAGACTTGGTAAAAAGAAAGAGAAGAAGAAGTTCTTGGTTGGTTGCTTATAATGGAGTAAGTTCTAAGATATAGAAGTTAATAGTTGCAATAGCAATTATATTTGAAACTTTTGAAGCTTATATAGGTCCGCCCGGACCCTCCCCTTTTCCAGATTTCTCCTCTAAATTCCTAAAATCCCTTAAAGGCCCTTCGACCCAAATTCTAATTAAGTCCTTTAGGATTCGTTCTATTTGTGTGTGACCCTATAGGATTACACTAAGTTGGCAATGGGTTCAATCATAAACCCATAAGATGTGATTAGGTTCTAGCAAACCGTCATACCTACCCAAATAGTGTAACTATATACAAGTTCGTATTCCTTATAGAACATGTCACAATCCCTTTGTCCACGATGTCATTGAACACAAGTCATGGTCATTGAGTCAACTTGTATCTGTTCAATACTTTCTCGATTCCGAATATGTTGATAATCCAAATGACATTGATCCAATCAATTCATTTGAGTTTGGCCAAACATTTCATCAACATCATTCTACGAGGGGCCCAAGCTCGACATCTCTCCGAAGAGGGACAAATCCATTTAGCTTATTATTCTTCCCTACTTGAATATGATTATGCCAATTATACCCTTTATAACTTCCTGGTTAAAGGTAGCGTTTGAATATGTCAAACATAATGTTCATCAAGTAGAAGACTATAATAAATTCATTTCTAAGGATTCAAATGACATAATATGAGATCTATATATGACATTGACCATGTCATAAATATCATAGAGCGGGTCAGTCCAGTACCTTGTTCTCCAACAAGTACCCATAAGTCTAACATGATCATCCCATGAATATTTAGACTTATACTAGTGCTTCATAAGCTCTAGGGACGGAGATTATTATAATCAAACATAAACAACAATAATAATCAAAACATCTCTTTATTAATATGAATAAAATGATAACATACAAAACGTTTAAATAAACATGCCTTGGGCACCAACACTAACACTCACTCCTAGCAGGAAACCGATTCTTTCTTGGCCTCCCAGGAGGATGCCTCGTTATTGACGGAAGTATAATAGGTGATTCAGAACTAGGAGCTTGACCAAATGAAACATAGGCCTGGATAGGGGAAGCATAACACTCTTTGTAGTAACTGCAAAAGAAATACGGATCAATATATGAGAATGGATCGGACTTAACGCTGAACAAAGCTGAAACTGCATGCACACAAGGGAAACCTTCGTGCTGCCACTTTCCACATGAACACGTACAATCATCAACGTTAACAACCATTGGTGGAATGCAACGTATTTCAAACACATTGTCTGAAGATGAGTGTACCAACCATGTTCTACCATTTTTTTTTAAGTTCTTCATACTTTTTATGCATAACAGGACAAAGTTTTGTACTCCACTTTGTTGAGACTTCTTTGCGTTTTTCCATTTGAGCCATCAACTTCAACCTAATAGTATCAATTAACTCCATGATAGGTGATGAACGAGCACCTTTGAACTGAGAATTAAATGATTCCGAAGCATTGGAAGACATCTTACCATATCGACTACCGTTAAAGAATGCATTAACATAATTTTCAGCAGGTAGGTTATTCAAAAATTCTTCAACATTTGTCCCACCTTCACCTATAATTTCATTCAGAAATGTATTGAAAAGTTCTTTAGTTGGAGATTTTGCACACTGACTGAGTTTATAGGTCATCCTGTTCTTGAAGCTTATATGATAACCTCTCATCTTATCCTTCAAATTATGCTTTAGATGAACAATACAAAATGAATGGAAACACTCAGTCATCACCTCTTTAACTGCTGTAATAATTCCTTGATGACGATTCAGAAACAAATATGACTTGCCTACAATCTATGAGAGGTTTAAGTTGCTCCAAAAACCATTTCCAATTATCTGTATCTTCACCACCAACAATAGCAAAGGCAATGTTAAAAAGCCCTACTAGAACTGCTAGCACCGCAACTCATGGTGGAGGTAGATGATTCATATGCATAAATAGCACCACAACTCTCATTAACATGAACATCAACACACTTTTCCCCACTATAACCTAACATAATGCTCATATTTGAAAAATCCTCTCCACTCTCCAATAAACAACTTGAATTATCAGGTAAATCATATAACAATGAGATACCATCCTTATTCAATGAAGGCAATCTAGAACAAACAAACTCAACAACTGATAAGAATGAAGAAAACTGAGCAATTCTTGCTATTGCATTCAATTCACCAAATTTAAACTTAAGAAGCACCACACTATCCATCTCAGTACGACTTCACAAAGCTGCATAGAATAAACAGAACATATATCACAAAACTGATAAATTTATTTAACAACATATGATCATCATAGATCTAGATTGTTTGAAACAATTAGAAACTCATCAACACACAATGTATTACAGAAAATTCGAAACTACAATAGATTTCGTTCACAATAATAAGAAAATCAACAATATAGAGTTTGATATTACATACCTTAGCCGCAGATGAAAAAAAATCCACAAATCTGAGTTGAAATTTGAGATTAACAAATCTCAATCGATATTCAAGCCTTAACCAGCAGATCGAAACTCAGAATGCAAGGGAATAATTTGAATTATGAGAAATCGACAGAAGAATGCAAGGAGAATTGCTCCATATGTACGCTGTTTTTTTAAGGCGCCGACAATGAGCACTGCGTTATTCCTTGTCCGCAACGGAGTGGAAATAACTAACCCTAACGTATATATGCAGGGGCATTTTCGGCATTATGAAATGTCTTAAACGGTCATAACTGACCCGAGGGATGTATTTGTAAAATCCATTTTAACCCAGGGACCGTAAGGTAAAATATAAAAATCACTCTTTTTATTGGCAAAGTCGATTAAAAACGACTGCAGTTGCTGGAAAAACTGAACTTCACCGCCAATCTTTAAGGAGAGAGAGAGAGATATTCTTCAAAACAAATACTCCTTCCGTCTCAAACATATTATTTTAGGAATTAATTTTTGTCTCAAAATACTTGTCGTTTTACTATTTTCAATGCTTTTTTTGTTGTTGTTGTTGTATACCAATTATACCCTTATTAATGATGGTAAACCATCTCTTGCACAAACATTTAATTGCCTAAGTAATTGGATTACTTTAGGGGTATATGATAATTTTTAACATACATTAATTATACTTCTTAATATGTGTGAAAGAATCTAAAACGACGTGTATTTTGAGTCGGAAGGAGTACTGATTACTCTTTCCATCTCATTAGAAAGTTCTCATTTGTTTATAAGTATGGAAATTAAGGGAAAATGTTAGTCTTATGCTTCAGAATAAATGTCGATTTTTTTGTGTATTATTACAAAATAATTTTGAGCAATAAATTTATGTTGATTTAATTATCCTAATAAAATTATAAAACTTGTTATTGATACACAATTAAAATTTTTGTCAACTGCAATTTATAAATTTTATTATAATAATTCAGTTAACCTAAAATTATTGTATAAAGTTCCTCCATACTAACGTACAAATATGGAGGCAAATAGGAGCTTGTGAATCCTTCAAAGAAGTTGTCAGGTAATTAAGAATAGTACTTGTAAAGCACAATTAGTACTGAACATTCTTTGTCCTAAACATATTTGTAGCTTTTGTAGCTTATAATGGTCTATCTTTCCTCAGTAACACATCACATACATAAAAGAAAAAAAGAAAAAAGACTTTCTACTACGTAATTTTGTGCTCTTTAAGGAATAATTTGCTATGAAGTTTTGAAAATTTGGTTTGCACATGGTTAGATTGGGGCCGGTTATCATCAAAATTCACAACTGCACGATTTTCAGGTTGTTGATTTTGATCTAAAATGGTAAGGATTTAATTGTGGTCATTTCAGGAATTTCATGCCTCCATCCCTAATTAGGATTAAATGTGAGACGTTCAATCTATCCAATTATATTGTTGTTCGATGGCACGAAGAAAACCCTAAATCAAAGTGATCAAACGATACCGTCTTGGGGTTTTGGTGCATTATAAATAATATCATTCCACAAACCCTACTTGCATCCCATCTGAAAGGTCCTGTTTACTAAGATTAACAGATAGGTTAAAACTTGAACAGCTAACTGAGTTAGCTATTGAGAGATTAAAGGTAGAGTAATTATGCAGCGGAAAATAATTAAGTAAAGAAACAAAAATAGACAATGTGCAGTGTGTGTTTAAGTGTAGAGACAAGAGTGTACACAAGGATTTTCAAGTGGTTCAGAGGTATAGTTCTTCTCTTACATCCACCCCCACTGTTAGAACAGTGAGACCAATTCACTATAATCCGTTCTCTTCAAGAACTTACAAGAATTGATAAGGCAAGTTCCCTGAACTCCCTCTACTTAATTGACACTTCAATTAAGGTTGCTTCTTTCAAAGCAAAAAGAAAAAGAAAACTAAAAATGCACAAGTGTGTTTACAAAGAAATAGCTTGGCTGTTAGCTAGGTTTGAAGGGGGTTGTAACTGGGTGCTAAATGGCACAAGATTTGCAGGGGTGTAATGCAAATGAATCTGTAATACAGATTTGGGGTTCTTGGGGAGCAACAACGGTGGTTTAGGTTGCGTGTGTGTTGAAGAAGGGTCTGCGATAATGTTCCAGTGTGTTTTCTTATATAGGATATGAATATATCCGTTGGGGGACAAGAATAAACATGGGGAACATGTTTGCAGAAAGTAAGTCTTTGACTGGGTAAAGTAGTGTTGACTTAATACTTTATTTCTTTATGCAGGATGTCCATGCTGAAGGTGCTGGTGGAGATTTGCATGCTTGATTAATTACGTAGTTATTTTATACTAAAATAACTATTCCTTCAAGAATTTGGATCATTTAGAGTCAGCTGCTGGATTTGCAGGGACTTAGCTGTTGGCACAGGGAAGATAGCTGCTGGGATTGTAGATTTGATCAGGCAGATACTATAGGTTGTTCCAATCAGTGGAATAACTTATTCTTCAATCTTGTGAAGCTTTTCAGATGGCTATTGGACAGTAGGAGTCTTAGCTGTTGGTGAAAAGTCAGATAGCTGTTGGGATAGCTGTTGGGTTTGAACTGAATGATCTGCTTTAGCATGTTTACAAATAGGGTTTCTGTAATTCATATGAGTGTAAATGAATGTAGAAATGATATATATTCAGTTCATTTGATGTATATATTATTGGTTGATCTTTGAACATTCTTAGCTGTTGGTATATACATGAACTGAATAGATAGTTATTGAGGCTGGTCTTGGGTTGCCTGTGGATCAGGTCTTTGTAGGTTGTCAACTGGAATGATTATTTATTTATCAAAACACATTTACTATTATTAATCAGATTAATAACATAGTGAGGTATTAACAATTTCCCCCTTTTTGGTAAATGAATAACCATCTGAACAGGTACCTGCATACAATGTATGTAAAGAAAGAGGTACCAATGAAGAGAGAATCTTCTTGATTGGGTTCTTTTAGCATACAAAACAAAGAAGATGAAAAGATAAACAGGGAAATTATATACAGAAAAGGATTTGAACATATTACAGTACAAAAGTAGATGAAATCTAATAAAAATCTATACAAGCTAGAAATTCATAAGTTTTTCTACTTCCTCTCTCTCTTTGGTTAGAGCAGTTCTCCTTGCTAGATCATATCTTCTGTAGAACCATTCATTGTTCCATGCAAGGCTCATCATGTGGTTGTAATGAAAGTCCAAACTTTGTCTTTCCAGAAGTTGAGTTTTGGTGAGAGGTATTTGATTGGGCAGTAGCCTTTGTCCAATTCAAGCCTTTAGCTGCTGGGGAGTCATTGATTCTTCATTTAGAGCAACTCCCAAAGGGGTGTCCTTGTAAAGAGAAGAAAGTCTTTGCTTGGTTGTTTTGGTGGGTTTTTTATGTGGCTGATGGTGGAGATGAGACAAAAGGGATGATTGAGAAGGTGTGGGAGGTCTTGGATAGCTGCTGGAGTGAGGTTGAGGAAAGACAGCATGAGATGGCTGTTGAGGAGATGGGGGGATTGGATTCTCACCTTTTTGCAGGATGAATTCAGAGACATCATCAAGTTTTCTGAGTAAGGAGGTTTTGAGTTGTTTTATGAGGTTGGAAGAAAATTGATTGAAGTCTGTGAAGGTGAGATGGTAAGAAGGGGTAATGGATCAAAGTTAGGGGGTAGGTTTGAAAGGTGAGACCTAGACTTTTTATGGAATGAAGGAAGAGAAGGTGGAAGGTGTTGAGGATAAACAGAGGAGATGGGATAAAGATTTTTGACAATTAATCCCATGATACAGCTCTTCCTGGAAAGAAGGGAGTAATACACAAATTCTGCATACTGAATGCATAGAGCATAAACTAGGGAGGAGGGGGTATAAATGCATTCCAGAAGGTTGTTAGAAATGAGATGAGAGAAGATAAATTCCCATTCATGAAGATTTGTAAAAGAGAGGGGGTGAGGAAGTTTAGGTGCAGAGAATAAGAAGCAATATTGAATAGTAATCCTAAACGTCTTCCATTCTTCATAGGCATGAAAGAGTTGTCCACCCATGTTTTTAGAGTGGACACTCATGTGGGTTTTTGTCATTTACCATGGATTGGATAAATTATGAGGGTTGATGAGAGGAGGAATGACAGAAAGGGTGCTGAACTTTTTGAAGGGAGGGAGAACAGCAGGAATGGAGAAGTCTATATCACAATCTAAGGCCCAGAAACTAGGGGTGGGCATAGATGTGTTAAGAGCAATTTGGATTTGGGGATATTGGACAGAAGATGGGATAGCTGTTGGTATGGATGAAGGGATGGCTATTGGGATGACAGGAGATTTGGAAGCAGATGAGCCTCCTTCACCCATGGATTTTCTAGATTCCCTAAATCTTATAAAATCAAAGGCCTGAAGGTCTTCAGGAATTGAAAACTGAGAGGATAGCTGTTCAAATAAGAGGGATGTGTTCTCTTCAGAAAGATTAGAAATTGATGTGTCTTTGATAATTTCTAGGATTTTTGGATTGAGAACAGGAGGGATAAAGCTAGGTGGAAGAGGGGGAATGATAGTTTGAACTGGGGAAATGGGAACAGTAGAGACTTGTGGCTTAGCTGTTGGGACAGTTTCAAGAGCTGGAGAGTTCCCTCTTGACCTGACAGTAGTGTCTGGACTAGGTGAGTTCTCCCTTAAGGTTTCAACAGGAGGGGTGGTTTGGGGAATGGATTTTTTAAGGTGAAGCATGCTTTGAATAGTAGAGGCATGATCAGAGCTAGAGGTATGAGTAGGGGAGGGAGGGGATAAGACTCTTTGTCTTTTGGATCTTCTCTTTATATAGAATGGACCAGCAGACTCAGAAGAAGAGAGTACCTTAGCTGTTGGGACTGCAGGTGCCTTAGCTGTTGAAGAGGTGGTCTTAGCTGTTGAACTTGATTCATGGACTGGTTCCTCAGTTGCTGGGTCTTCATGCACTTGGACTGTTCCAGTAAGCTTTTCTCTTCTTGTTTCATCCAATAGCTGTTGAATGGTTAGTTGATCAGCTGCATCTACCTCTTCCAAACCAATCACTTCAGTTGATTGAGAAGCTTTTTGAACATCAGGTTCTCCTTCACTCTGAATGGCTTCATTATCAAGAAAGATTTCAGTGGCATCACTCCCTGCAGGTCTAACTAGTTCCCAAGAGGCAGTAGTGTGCTTATGGCTTTCAATTGGAGGAGTTGAGGCTTTAGGACCAGGAGTTTCTGACTCACTTGAGGATGAGGATGAAGGATCACCAAATTTACTCTTTCCTTTGCTTTTGACAGCTCTTTTCTTCTTTCTTGGTTTCTTAGCTGCTGGCCTTGTGTGTACTGGGGTAGCAGGAGATGGCTCAGCTATTGGGAGCCCAAGTATAGCTCTTAATCTTGTGATCCTCATAGGGGTTTGTACAGGTGCTGGGGGAGTAGTTTGACTGGCTGATGGTGAGATAGCTGTTGGAGTGTCAAACTTCTTCTTGGATCTATGCTCCCTTCCTGGTGATTGCTTAGCTGATGGGGTCCCTTCAGAGTCAGCAGAGGAGGATTCTTCAATATCATGTACATCCTTTGATCTGGTCTTTCTTGTGGTTCTAACCCTAGATGGCTGTTGGGTTGTCTTAGCTGTTCCCTCCTTAGTTCCTTTGAGAGGGGCATTTTTCTTGTTAAACTTCTTGGATTTGCTAAGTGAGACCACTGAACACCATCTTGATTCTAGGGAAGCAACCCAATGTGTTGCTAGTTTTCTAGCAAGAATCCCACTCATAAATCTGAAAAGGTTGGGCTTGGTTGATCTCACAGAGGGTTTTAGGGTTGATGGAGAGTTTAGTATGTTGAAGTTCTCTAGCATCACTCTGCACCAATTTATATTCCCTTGAATTAGGCCAAGGGCCACTTTCCATTCTGCAGAACTTAGTTGGTCTAATGAGGACTGTTTCCCAAACATCCCTTTGATTACCACATCACTAAGTGCAGAGTTGTTGATGGACAATTTTTTCTTGAATATTGCTTTGTTTTTCACAGAGTCATATTTCTCAATCCTTTGGCCAGTAAATTCTTCATACAGACCTTTAAAAATAATATCAAGATCTTTGCTCTAAGGGTTGGTCAGAAGATTACGAGTAATGAGCATTGCATAAGTGGTTTCGACATCTTCAGGATTGATGAGCATAATCACATCCTGGAAAACACAACGGATTGATCCACTATCAAGTCGGGTTCCTTTGGAATATACTTCCAAACAGGCATTCTCAAGGATTGGGTTTTGAGCAGTAGGCATGGTGATGAGGCTATTATTTTCAAGGATTCTTTTTGACAACTTGACCAACATCATCCTCGAAGAAATCAGATTCAATATAGTAACCATGACAATCATCAGAGAGAGCCATTGATTTTGAGAAGGAGAATGAAACAGAGTTTAGGGTTTATGAAAACAGAGTATGCGAAAGAGATGAAATTGAAGAAGAATAGTTGATGAGGGTTAAAACAGATTGAAGAGAGTGAAAAAAATCGTGGTTTAAGGATGTGGGGTACAACGGTTATTTTTATTAGAGAGTGGGGATTTATTATAGCCGTTATGAATAGAGACCGGCATACCCATTACTATTCACAGTAAGTGAGAATGTTGAAAAAAGAGAGGGATGTTGATTGCCTTTCAAAGTGCAAGGGGGTGATGGGAAAATTAGTTTAATGAAGGGCTGACCATGCGACATATATCCCTCTTACTTTATATTTGAACAGTAAAATGGATGAAAAATAAATATCAAAACATTTATTTCCATAAAAACCGGGTGGCTAATTAAGATAGGCATGGTGAAAATACAACCTTACACTCTTATGTTTTAATTTAGAGCAATCCCATCATAGGGTTGCCACACAAACTAACCAATAGTACATATTAGGATTGTACAAAAAGTCAATCTTAAAGCCTGGATTTGATTTGTCAACAGCTAAGTCTAAGAGTAGACAAAAAGATTTTAATATTACAAGGACGTGCTATAAATAGCATAAGAACAAGGCTGTTAAGAATAATCTTAACTGAAATAAGTTTAAAGATGGGTAGAACTCAGTCCAAATATAGTCCTAGCAAAATGTCTCAAACTGCAAAGAAGCTAATCTTTACTATCCCAAATGGTGAAGAGACAGATAGAGAGAGATTTGAGAGTGAATTTTGGTCCTATAGAGTACAGAGTGACCACATTGTTTTAGATGAGGTTGAACAGCTTTCAGTTGATCATCCTTTAAAAGAGCAGGAGATCAAAGAGAGAGAGAAAAGAAAGAGAGAGTGGGATATGAGAAGGCTATTGTACTTGAAGCTGAAAGAGAGAGAGTGCTTCAAAATACACAGAATAAGGGAAAAAGGAAGGAAAAAGTTGATGAAGGAGGGGAGGTGAGTTTCAAGTTATTTGGTAAGGAACTAAAGATAGGAGGAACTGAGAGGGGTAAGGAAGGAGTTTCAAGGCCAGAAATTCAGAGAGTTTATACTCTTGGAAACCTAATGAAGCAGGAAGGCTTCAAGATTCATGAGGGGGATAAGACAAGGAGAGAGGTAGGAGATTCTCAAAGTGTGAGACAGATCACTTTGAGGGAGTTGATGCACCAAGAGACCCACTTAGCTGCTCAGGCTAACCAAGTGAAAGCTGTTGAGGGACTTCCTCAATATACTCCGGTGACCAGGGATTCCTTGTCAATCAGCATGACAGTACTGGAAGGAGGAGGGGATAACTTTCAGGGAGTCTCACAATTTCCTTTGAAATCACATATCCAACTCTTCAAACAATACATGAAGTGTTGTAGTCCAGTACAAGTGAATCGGGTAGATGATGATGGGCCTGAGTCACAACTTTCCATGATAGCTGTTGAGAGTTTGCACTCTTCTGGTACTTTTAGCTTCATGTCTCCTCTAAATGATGATGCCCCATATAATGCTGTTGAGGAATGGTGGCCAAGGATAATGGGTCCTCCTCTGCAGTATTCAGTCACCTCAATTGATCCCTTTATGAAGAGGTATCCCATATGGTTGGAGAGGTATGGGGAGACAAGTCAACAAGGTGCTTCTAGGCCTTATGGAGGAGAGAATCAGCGTGACACTTCTGCAGAGGAGTCAGGAACAGGAGAGTAGGGGATTTGGAAGTGAACAGTTAACTGGATTGAGGGGTTAGCTGTTGAGAAAAGGTTTGAGATTTGGAAGGGTAATTGAGAGGGAAGGGCAGGGAAGGGTAGATAGGTAGTTTTGGTCCTGATGATGAAGGTTGTAACATCATAGGATCTGATCTTTGATGGTTCTGGATAGATGGCTATTGGGAGACTGTGAACAGCTATCTTTCTTTATGTACTGTTTTTAGCTTAAATGAATAAAGTTCAATTTTTCCTTTTACTTAGGCAAGTTAATCATTCCTAACATTGCTCTCAAAAGTTAAAATCTCTTTTCATCCATAGCCTTAGTCAGTATATCAGAGACATTATCTTCAGTACCAACTTTTGCAAGATTGATATTCCCTTTTTCAACATGATCTCTAATGAAGTGGTGTCTAACTTCAATGTGCTTGGTTTTAGAGTGTTGAACAGGGTTTTCAGTCATAGCAATGGTACTTGAGTTATCACAGAAAATTGGAATATTAGATAAATTCATTCCAAAATCTTGAAGTTGGCTTCTCAAATACAAAATTTGTGAACAGCAAAGACCAGCTGCAACATATTCAGCCTCAGCTGTTGAGGTTGCTACAGAGGTTTGCTTCTTGCTAGACCATGATACAATCCTTGATCCAATGAATTGGCATCCACCACTTGTTGATTTTCTATCCAGATTGCATCCAGCATAATCTGAGTCAGTAAATCCAATGAGTGAGAATGGTGATTCATTTGGGTACCACAAGCCATAATCTAGGGTTCCCTTGAGATATCTCAGAATCCTTTTAACAGCAGCAAGGTGAGATTCTTTGGGATTGGCTTGAAATCTTGCACAGAGACATACACTGAACATGATGTTAGGTCTTGATGCATTAACATATAGAAGAGATCCTATATAGCTTCTGTATAGTGTTTGATTAACACTCCGACCATCAGTATCAGCATGAAGTTTGGTTGTTGTAGACAGAGGGGTCTTAGCTGTTGAGGCATTCTGCATATCAAACTTCTTGATCATGTCTCTTGTGTACTTATCTTGGTTAATAAAGATTCCATCCTTCAATTGTTTGACTTGAAGACCAAGAAAGTAAGTTAGTTCACCTATCATACTCATTTCAAACTGTTTTTGCATAAGATCTCCAAATTCTTTGCACAGTTGCCCATTAGATGAACCAAAGATGATATCATCTACATAAACTTGAATGAGTAGAGTATCTTCTCCATATTTCTTAATGAACAGGGTATTATCAATGTGTCTTTTGGTAAATCCTTTATTGAGAAGGAATTTAGACAAAGTATCATACCATGCTCTGGGGGCTTGCTTCAGACCATACAAGGTTTTATCCAACTTGTATACATCATCTGGAAATTTAGGATGTTTAAATCTAGGAGGTTGAGAAACAAAAACTTGTTTATTTAGAACACCATTTAAAAATGCACTTTTGACATCCATTTGGAATACCTTCATTTTCTTGAAGGATGCAAATGCCAAGAACAATCTGATTGCCTCAAGTCTTGATACAGGTGCAAAGGTCTCATCATAATCAATTCCTTCTTCCTGTCTGTATCCTTGAGCAACAAGTCTTGATTTGTTTCTTACTACAGTACCATCTTCACTCATTTTATTTCTGAAGACCCATCTGGTACCAATGATAGTTTGATTTCTAGGTTTAGGAACAAGTCTCCACACTTTATTTCTTTCAAATTGTTCAAGTTCTTCTTCCATAGCTTCTATCCATTCTGCGTCTTGCAGGGCTTCATGGATCTTCTTTGGTTCCATTTGAGAAATGAAAGCACTCATGAAGATATCATAGAAGGGTGTGCCTTCAGGAATGGGATCTGTTGAGAAGGGCAGAGTAATAACAAGGTTATCATCATTAATGATTGGGATAGGAGTTGTAGGTTGAGGAGGAATGACTGAACAGCTTTCATTTTCTTCATCTATCTTGTTGAGGGTAGGATAGCTGTTGGGAGTGGGAAAGCTGTTGAGCTTTAGTTGGCTGTCTGGAATGTCTTTGGGCAGGACATATGGGAGATAGCTGATGATTTCATTTGAGGATGAGGGATTATTGCTAGTTGGAGTTGATTCTGGAAGGGTGTCAGAATTGCCAATGGATTCATCAAAATCACACAAGTCAGTGTTGCTTTGATCATTGTTTTCATCAAAGTCAACATGAATTGATTCTTCTACAACAAGTCTCCTTTTGTTGTATACTCTGTATGCTTTGCTAGTGATGGAATATCCAAGAAAGATTCCTTCATCACTCTTTGAATCAAACTTGTCCAGGTTATTCTTCCCATTGTTATGAATGTAGCACTTGCTTCCAAAACCATGAAAGTAAGATATGGTTGGAATCCTTCCATTCCATTATTCATATGGAGTCTTCATGTGGTACTTGTTGATGAGAGTCTTGTTTTGGACATAGACTGCAGTGGTTACAGCCTCTCCCTAAAAATACTTAGGAAGATTATGTTCTGACAGCATTGTTCTAGCTGCTTCACATATGGTTCTGTTCTTCCTTTCTGCTACTCCATATTGTTGGGGAGTTCTAGGGGCTGAAAAATTATGATCAATACCAATTTCATTGCAGTAGGAATCAACACCAGTGTTCTCAAATTCTGTTCCATGGTCAGAACTTATTTTCTTGATTGACAAGCCTTTAAAGTTCTGAATTTTATTGAACAGCTGAGATTTCTAAGGGTATCACTTTTGGATTCAAGGAGAATGATCCAAGTGAATCTTGTGAAGTCATCAACAACCACAAGTGAGTATCTCTTAGCACCTAGAGATCTGGTTCTGATAGGACCAAATAAATCCATATGCAGAAGGTCCAATGGCTGTTGGTGTCCAATCTGGTTTTGGCTGAAAAAGAGGTCTTCTTTTGTTTTCCACACTGACAAGCTTTGCAAAGATTATCCTTCTTTAATGGAATTTTGGGAAGGCCTTTGACTAGGTTGGAATTGGAGAGCTTTGAGATGGTCTTCAGGTTCAGGTGAGCAAGTCTTTTGTACCATAGCCATGACATGTCTGATTGGCTATAGGATAAGAGACATTGGGCAGTAGAGGTTTGTACAACTTCAAGGTGCAGGAAATAGAGGTTCTTCTTTCTTACTCCTGTAAGAATAACCTTATTTTTATTGTCCTTGACTTGGCAAAGGTCCTTGGTGCAGACAACATGGTAACCCTTGTCACAGATTTGACTAATACTAATCAAATTGTGCTTCAGGCCTTCAACATATGATACATCTATGAAGATGATCTCCTTGGTCACTAAATTTCCTGATCCTTTGACCCTTGCTTGAGAATTGTCACCAAAAGTAACATTGGGACCATTCTTTGGAGATAGCTGTTGAAGCCATTCTTTGTTATAAGTCATGTGCCTACTGCAGCCGCTATCTAAGTACCATATACCTGTACAGGAAAGCTACAAAAAAATTTTAAAAATTATGGTACCCTTTTATTCTTTTGGGTCCAAAGGATTAGATTTTCTTTGGGACCCTAGCCTTACCATCTGATCTCCTTTTGAAGAACTGGTTAAGGGTGTTGTAGTAAGACATGATCTGCATCATGTAGGGAGTCAAAGTGAAGGGTTGAGGGTTATCATATGTGTTTCTGGTATTGTATAGGGTTTGTTTTCTGTAGTTGGGTTTATGAAAGTAAGATGGCTGTTGAGAATGAAATGAATGGTGTGATGATCTGGGAGAAAGTCTTTGGGACTGATAGGCATGACTTTTTCCATTGGAATATTGCCAGTTTTGTCTATGTTGCCTTGGCTTATGCTGCCTAGCCTTTCTTGGCTGTCCAGCTTGTCTTAGCTGTTCAGCTTGTGTTCATGCCTTCTTTTCTGACTATTGGTGTTGTCAGTACTAGTAGAGGCTTGAGATTGAGAACTTGTGGGATGTTCCACACTTAACTCACTCTTTTTGGTACTTTCACTTCTCATTCTGTATACATCATCCTTTGTTTGAACAGGATATGATGGTTTCTTGGTTGAGAAAGTGTTGGGGCTAGCTAGGACCATTGTCTCAATAGCCCTATTACCAGTTAGGGGAGTATAAGTTTTGAGAGTGGGATTTTCAGCTCCAAGACCAAATCTGTCCCTAGGATGTCTTCGATTGAAGTGATACAAAGATAGATCTTTGCTTGATTTGTTCCAAGAATCAATCTTGCTTTTTAGGGCATTGTTTTCTTCCTTCAAGGTACTAATTTCTTGTTCAGGATCCTTTTGGGGTTTTGAACAATCAGTCCTAGCTGTTGAGCTAAGTATGTCACTTTCAAGTTTCTGACACTTGTTCTCCAGATCATTTTTGGTGGTTTCAAGGGTAAGAATTGAAGATTTGAGTTTTTCAATGGTTTTGATTGCACAAGGTTTTCAGTGATGAGCGAGGCAAAGCTGGAGTCTTGTTTTTTCTTTTGAATTAAAAGGGTGCAGACTAAACTTTTAAAGCCATCAATATTTTGTGAGTTAAAATTATGTACCTCTTTTAATTGTTTTGCAGCAGCTAAGGCCTCTAGATCTTCCTCATTGTCAGAATCTTCATCTTCTGGGCAACAAGACACAGTAGTGCTTCTTCTTCATCACAATCTGAGTCAGATGAGTCAAGATCTTCATCACTGAACCTAGATGACTCAGCAAGCATGACTTGTTCTTTATTTCTGTTATTTTTAGCTTTGACACAATTGTAGCAATTGCATCTCAAGCTATGAATAACTTCTTTAGAGTATGTCATTCTTTTTAAGTTATCTTTTTGTTTCTTAAGTTCAGTGCATTCAGCAGCAAAGTGATCTGGCTTTCCACAATTATAGCACTCCACACTTTTCTTTACAGGTTCTTGAGGTGGGTTGGATGATGAGGGAGTGTATCTTCTATCAAAGGCTTTCTTTTGATGTCTCATGGCATTTATGACAGCCATAGATATTAGGCTGGGAATGCCATCTTGAGAGATGGGCTTTGATTCTTGCTTGGGGGTTATGTTCAATTTTTGTAGGGCATTGTTTACCAGAACATCAATGTCCTGTTGAGTGAAAAAATTTTGGTTTTGCTCTTGTGCAACCATAGCAAGAGTTTGGGATAGAGTGGGTGCTGGTTGAATTTTGATCATTCATTCAAGCTCATAAGCTTCAAGTTTCCCAAAGTATTGTTCTACTGTCATGGTGCTCCATTCAGCTCCTTTTCTAATGGGTAGAGCCACCTTCTCATACTCTTGGGGAAGGTTTGAGTATATCTTTAAGCATAGGTCAGCTTGGGTGAATGCTTTGCCATGGTCTGAAATGGCTCTAACAAGGTCTTCAAACCTTGGTCTTGCAGCACTGACCTTTTCTCCAAGATAGAATTTAAAGTTGTCTAATTGTCTGAGTAAGTTATAGAGATTCTGAGTTCTGACACTTGTGTGTTTAGTGAACTTAGTGTGTATTAAGTCCCATGCAGCTATAGCACTTTCAACTTCAGCTATTTCTTGAGCAAGGGAGTCATTTACACTCTTTTGCAGAATATTTTTAACTTTTAGGTTAGCAGACATTAGTTGTTTCTCAGATTCAGTCCATGATTTAGGGGATTTGGTTTTGCTTGCTCCTCCATTTGTTTCAGCTTGAACTGGTGGTTCTATTTCATGTTTCAAGACATACCAGTTCCATATGCTATTAGCATCTAGATAGGTTTTAATTTTTGATGAATAAATCTCAAAAGATCCACAGTCATCAATATGTGGTATGTCCTTCTCGTTGTTTCTTCTTGGTTGAGGCATGGTGGGTTGAATAGATCTTTCACAAGTTGTTAGACTCTTTATGGTGAATCCAAGCTCTGGTGCCAATTGAAAGGTCCTGTTTACTAAGATTAACAGATAGGTTAAAACTTAAATAGCTAACTGGTTTGGGAGTTAGCTGTTGAGAGATTAAAGGTAGAGTAATTATGCAGCGGAAAATAATTAAGTAAAGAAACAAAAATAGACAATGTGCAGTGTGTGTTTAAGTGTAAAGACAAGAGTGTACACAAGGATTTTCAAGTGGTTCAGAGGTATAGTTCTTCTCTTACAGCCACCCCCACTGTTAGAACAGTGAGACCAATTCACTACAATCTGTTCTCTTCAAGAACTTACAAGAATTGATAAGGCAAGTTCCCTGAACTCCCTCTACTTAATTGACACTTCAATTATGGTTTCTTCTTTCAAAGCAAAAAGAAAAAGAAAACTAAAAATGCACAAGTGTGTTTACAAAGAAATAGCTTGGCTGTTAGCTAGGTTTGAAGGGGGTTGTAACTGGGTGCTAAATGGCACATATTGGTCCCAAAGGGCAACAAGGGTATGAAAAATAGCTAGAGGGGGGGGGGTGAATAGCTGTTTTAAAATTCTTTTCGTACCCTTGATAAACTCAATTACAAAGGCGCACTTTATCAAATAAGTGTTATGATATGCGCCTATGTGAGTGAGTGAAATGCACAGCGGAATTTAGTAATGAAAATTGGCGCAAAGTATGATAAAGGGGGCGCACACACACTCTAAGTATTTTGGCTCAAAGTGGGTGAAATAAGGAACTAAGGCAAATGATATAACCAATCACAACACAATTCAAATCAATCAATCTACAATGATAAACAAGCAAATAGTGAGTAAAGATAATAACTTGAAAGTAAATGATAAGTAATTAATACGCGCTATTTGGAGAGGTTCGATCAAAGGAAAGATCTACGTCCTCTACCAAGATGGTTAGTCTTGGATTTCTAATGAAGATCTTATATAATGAGTGAGTGTTACAAATTACAACTTTTGAGCTTATACACTAACTCAAGATCTAATATTCTATGAATGAACAAATCCAAAACAATAACCGGTGTATCTCTTACGGAAAGATCTAAGTGATCAAACTTAAAGAGGTGCGTGTGTGATTTTAGTATCAAGGCTCTTTAGATCTTTGAGATTGAGAGCACAAGAAAACTAAAGTGTTATAGCTTGAAGATCTGGGCTAAGGATGAAGGTCTGAAGATGTTCTTGAGGAATCTGGGAATTTCAAAGGCAATCTTCAAATCTTCAACAAATGCTTGAGAGAGAAATTTTTGGAAATCTTAGCAATTCTTTAGCAACTCAGCAACTTTAAAATGTTGAAGTTATGGGGTATTTATAGTGAAATTCCAAAAACTAGCTGTTGGAAATTCATGATGATTCTGAGCAAAGGACAAATGTGCTGTCGCTCTTGAGTGGAGCACGTGTCCTTTTATAGCCGTTAGACACATAACACAAATGTGACCGTTTGGACAGGTGTCCTCAATTGGGCGCACATGTGTTATTAACCATCGTTTGAATTCTTGGCGCAGGAGAATTTCTTCAACTCTTTAAGTCTTCAAAGAATCACTGAGTGTTGAATTAACATCCTTGAGGGGCGCATGAGCTTTGGGGCGCATATTACATTCACAGGCGCGTGGCGCATTGGTGAGAGGCGCATGGCGCATATGCTGAGGCGCATGATCCAATGGAGCGCTTGAGTTAATGCTAGGCGCATACTCATGCGCGCGCACCAAGAGGCGCTTGGCGCGTGGCTTGAAGGCGCATGGCTCAAACTCAAAATGTGATTTTCTTGAATCTTGATCTTCTTTCCCTATTCCTAAGCCTATTCTATTTCAATGGACAACCTAAAAAAATGAAGTATGAATACTTCTTACATGTGGGTCTAAAGTCCATGAAATAAAACTTAGGTGATGGATCAATCAAATCTAATAAATCCTATTACATTGAAACTGAGATATAAGTGGGCATACCCAACAATCTCCCCCTATTTGATTGATGCCATTACCTACTATATCAAGGACAAACATTATACTTGATAATAACATGTCTGATGGATCGATTTTATCATATGTTATCTCTATATTTTTGTTCTCATTTTATTGACTTTTTGATGTAATTTAGAATAGTTAATGTAATTTTGGTCTAATTGTGTTTGAGGAACTTTGTGAGATTATGTGTGTTTTGAGACACTTTTTAGTGTAATGTTGATGTATTAAAAAGTCTTAGAGATTTAAAGGATTGAAGACCAAGAATTGCTCGAGTCAAAGTCAAAGTCAAAGTCAAAAGTCAACAGTGGTCAACCTAGGCAAGGAGGTGAAGAAAAGAAGAAAAAAATAAAGAAAGTCAGAAAAACCTACCAGGCGCCCGCCCGACCAGTACCAGGCGCCCGCTCGTTGAGAATTCTGAAAAATCAAAGTTTCTGGCCAAATGAGCGCCCGCTTGGGTATGACCAGGCGCTCGCTCGCTCTTCCGTACAGAATTTCGGGATTCTTTTGCCAGACGGGTTTTAACCCAATTTTCCCTATTTTTGGCCCTAGTTTTCTCTCTGTATAAATAGTAGACTGCAGTACTTTATTTCTTTATGCTTTCTTTTAGGTTTTATTCAAGTTTCAAGGTGTAAACAAGATTTTGGGATTTATTCATCATCAAGCGTTTATCCAGGTTTATGGTTTTTAATCTTATACTTGTGATTCTTGCTATGTATATGAGTAACTAAATTCCTTGTTCATGGATTGGGAATAACTCTATTGAAACTTTATGCTAAATTGAGTTTAATTAAATATCATTCTTGTTCTTGTTCATTGATATTGATCTTCATTCATTTAGAGATTTCAACTTTATAGATAGATATTGTTGATCTTTAAATCATTAGGGTTTAAATTATTTCACTAGCGTGGATAGTTTTTACATTGACCTAGATTTCATTGAATAGATTTAATTGAGGACCTAGGGGAAATCAAAAGGATCTAAAATCAATTGTTCTTAAGAACTTAATAAATTATTTGTGTGTGTTGTTGACCTAGCGGAATTCATCACATAAAGATAATAATAGGGTTGCAATCTGGTGACCAGACCGTCCCAATTCTTAACTAAGTGAACGATTTCTTGAACAAGTTTGATAATCTTCATTTGAAAATAGCATAGAGTGGAAATAGTTGTGAACCCCAATCCGTGAATCTTTGTCATCTTGAATTCAATCCTTGCTTGCTTTGTGATCTTCAATCTTAGTTTATTTTTACTGTTTAGTAGTTAAAGTAGATTAATTAAAAATCAAATTACAAACCCCCCTTTGGTTACTCTTTTGCACTAATTAAATTTACTTGTTTGTCCAACCAGTCTCTGTGGGATCGACCCTCGCTTTCGCGCGTTACTACTACGGTAACTAGTGCGCTTGCTAGGTATTTATTACTTGGAATTTTATCCATCATGTTTTTGGCGCCGCTGCCAGGGACTTGTTTTGATTTACAAGTTAATTTAGTCGGTGTATGTTTGGTAGGCGTTCATTGAACCCCGAGTTGGTTCCTTTGGACGATAATATCGATAGACTCAACAGGGGCATTCCCCCTATTTCTGAGTCTGAGTCTGAAGCTTCTGTCACCAAGACAGAGGCAGTTTTAAGTGAATCTGAAACTTCTTCCATCGGGGGAGAAGAAATTGCATTTGTAATGGCTAATCCCTTAATGAAAGAATATGCTAGGCCTAAGGTTGACACATCGGTGTCATGTATTGTCTTGACTGAGGCCGCTAAATCTTATGAGGTGAAGGGGCATTACTTCAGTCAGTTGCCCAAGTTTCAGGGTCTTCCCGCTGAAGACTCTTTGAACTTCTTGAGAGAGTACATGATGATTATATCAGGATTCCCTGTAAAAGAGGGGGTTACTGATGAACAATTAAGGCTTAAATATTTTCCTTTCTCTCTTCAAGGGGCAGCTAAAACTTGGCTTATGTTACTTCCTGCTAGGAGTATCACTACTTGGGATGGGTTGCATGATGCATTCTTAAAGAAATTCTTCCCCCACACTACTTTGGCCACCTTTAGACAGAAAATCATAGGGTTTACTCAAGAGGTAGGTGAGCCATTTCATGAGGCTTGGGATAGGTTCAAAATGTTGCAAGTGCAATGCCCCCATCATGCTTTTCCTGAGGCCCTTTTACATCAAACATTTTATGGTGGGTTAACTGCAACAGACCAAGCTATGGTCGACAACGCAGCAGGCGGTTTTCTAGGAGCCAAAACTGTTGACCAAACCCAAGAATTATTTGAGATGTTGGGGGCCAATTCGCAAGAAAAAGGCTCTAGAAGGAAACCTAGGGGAGTGCATGAGTTGAGTTGTATGGATGAGTTCACTAGGTAGGTGTCTTTGTTAAACCAAAACATGGCTAAAATGAATTCTAATATGTCTCCCTCAAGTGCTAATGTGGTATCTGATTTCTGTGCTAATTGTGGATCTAACACTCATGCTACTAATGGTTGTCCAGTTGTTGTACAGTTTGATTCTGAACAGGTGAATGCGATGCAAGGGTACCCCCCCAAGGCAAAATCAAGGTGGTATGTATTCTAACACGTATAATACATATTGGAAAAACCACCCCAACTTTTCTTGGAGGGGTAACCCAGGAATTCTGTACCAGCAGCAGAAACCTCTCTATCCTCCTCCCCCACAAGGGAATCCAGAACAGCAGCCCAAGAAATCTCTGGAGGATATGATGAGGTCCATGATGCAAGAGCAACAGCAAATGAAAATGATGATGGAGCAGCGAGAGAAGCAGCAGGATGCTGTCAACAAAAAGCTGGAGACCCAGATTGGTCAACTAGCTGTGGGTCAGCAAGGGCATAAACCAGGAACCTTCCCTAGTCAAGGGGAGCAAGACAAGGCCATTATGAATCTGAGAAATGGCAAACAGGTAAGCAATGAGGTATGTCCTAACTCTCCTTCTGAAACTGCCGAACCACCTGTTGTTGAGAATGTTTTTGGTAAGAGTACTAATGGTATGGGGGAAATTCCTGTTACGGATTCTTCCACCCCCAAGCCATATGTACCTCCTGTACCGTTTCCTGGTAGATTCATGAGAAGTAAGCTGGATAGGCAAATGTCTGATTTATATGACATGTTTTCAAAAGTGAACATTAATCTTCCTTTGTGAAATGTCATTAAAAACATCCCAACTTATGCAAAGTTTTTCAAAGAACTTAACTCCAGGAAACCCAAGTATGGGAATGATGAGAAATTGGTTATGGGTGAAAGTGCCAGTGCCGTGGTACAATAGAACCTCCCACCTAAATTGAAAGACCCCGGAAGTTTTAATATTTCTATATCTATGGGGGGATTCTAAAAAGGTGAAGGCAATGTTAGATCTCGGTGCTAGCATTAATTTGTTACCATATCATTTGTATCTTGAGTTGGGTTTACCTGAGCTAAAACCCACCACAATGACCTTGCAATTGGCTGACCGTTCAATCAAGAGGCCATTGGGAATTGTGGAGGATGTTTTGGTGCAGGTAGCCAATTTGATTATCCCTGTGGATTTTGTTGTGCTTGAGACTGTGAATGGTGTTGGGAATAGTCAGGATTCTCCCATATTGCTTGGGCGTCCATTTATGGCTACTACTAACACCATCATTAATGTGGGTGATGGGACTCTATCTATGTGTGTGGCTAATGAGAAAATAGAAATATCTGTGTTTGATGTCATGCAAAGTCCCATAGATGATGAGTCTTGTAATTGTGTGGATATTGTTGAGGATTGTGTGAGTGAAGTTCTGTGGCATGAGAGAGACTGTGAGGAGTTAGAGTCTTTGTTTTCAACAATCGGTGAGAAACTTAGGGATAATGCGGATGTTCAACTGATGGCTGTGGAAAAGGCCGACGAACACCATCCTAGTGATGGCCCGTTTCACCCCCTAGGCCACTTCAATGAGAAGTCGGTGCCTTCTATTATAACCCCCTCCAGCTCTTGAGCTGAAAACCCTTCCCTCAAATTTAAAGTATGTTTTTCTTGGGGAGGGAGAGACTTTGCCGGTGATAATTGCCTCAGATTTGACCATAGAACAAGAGGCCAAGTTGATCAAATTGCTTCGTGAGCACAAGCAGGCCATAGGGTGGACCTTAGCAGATATTAAGGGTATAAGCCCCTCCATGTGCATGCACAAAATTAATCTCATAGATGGTGCTAAACCGTCTAGAGAGAGACAGAGGAGGCTAAATCCTCACATGGAGGAGGTGGTTAGGAAAGAGGTCCTAAAATTGTTGGATGCAGGCATTATCTATGCCGTTGCTGATAGTGAATGGGTGAGCCCGGTTCAAGTCGTTCCAAAGAAATCGGGTTACACGGTCACCATTAATGAGATGGGTGAGGAAGTCCCAACAAGGGAAGTGACTGGGCTTAGAATGTGCATAGATTTGCGCAAACTGAATGCTGCAACAAAGAAATATCACTTCCCTTTGCCCTTTATTGATCAGATTTTTGAGAGGTTAGCTGGACATGAGTATTATTGTTTCTTGGATGGTTTTTCGGGGTATAACCAAATCCCCATTGCACCAGAGGACCAAGCCAAGACCACTTTTACTTGTCCTTTTGGCACATTCGCATTTAGGAGGATGCCCTTTGGGATTTGTAATGCATCTGCGACCTTTCAAAGGTGTATGACCTCCACCTTCTCTGATTTAATCGAGCGATGTGTCGAAGTCTTCATGGATGACTTCTCTGTATTTGGTGACAGTTTTGATGGGTGCCTAGAGAATTTGACAATGGTGTTGAATCGTTGTTGTGAGACAAATTTGACCCTTAGCTGGGAAAAATGTCATTTTCTTGTGAGGCATGGTATTGTGCTAGGGCATTTGGTGTCAAACAAGGGGATTGAGGTAGATAAGGCTAAAATCGATGTGATTTCAAAATTGCCTCCCCCTGTGTCGGTTAAGGGTGTGCGAAGTTTTCTTGGCCATGCAGGTTTTTATAGGCGTTTCATAAAAGACTTTTCAAAAATTTGTAAGCCTTTATGTAACCTGCTGGCTAAGGACACTGAGTTCATCTTTGACCAAGAGTGTTTAGAGGCCTTCAATCTGCTGAAGGAGAAGTTGACAGGTGCCCCCATTCTATCTAGCCCCAATTGGTCTCTACCATTTGAGATCATGTGTGATGCTTCAGATTTTGCGATTGGGGCTATTTTGGGGCAAAGAGTGGATAAATTACCTCATGTGATTCATTACGCAAGTAGAACTTTAAATGGTGCACAACTGAATTACACTACCACTGAAAAAGAATTTTTAGCAGTTGTGTTTGCTCTTGAAAAGTTTCGTTCTTACTTGCTTGGGTCTAAGGTGATTATCTACTCTGATCATGCTGCACTTAAATATTTGCTGAATAAAAAGGATGCTAAACCTAGACTTCTTAGGTGGATGCTCCTGCTGCAGGAGTTTGACATAGAAATTAAGGACAAAAAGGGGACCGGAAATGTGGTGGCGGATCACTTGTCTAGGCTAGAGAACTTTACATTTACTAATGTGATAGATGGTGCGATTCCGGTTAATGAAAATTTTCCGGATGAGCAACTATTTGCTTTACATGTTCATGAGCCTTGGTATGCGGATCTTGTGAATTTCATTGTTTCTAATATTATGCCACCTAACTTCACTTACGATCAAAAACGAAAGTTTAGATCGGATGTGAAGCACTACATTTGGGATGACCCTTATCTGTGGAAAGTTTTCCCGGACAAGATAATTAGGAGATGCATTCCGGAGCATGAGCAAGCTAGCGTGTTGAGATTTTGCCACGAACTCCAATGTGGGGGTCACTTTAGTGGGCAAAAGACCGCTAGGAAAGTTTTGCAAGCGGGTCTATATTGGTCCACTTTATTTAAATATGCTCATGACTTTTGTGTGAGGTGTGATAGATGCCAAAGGACTGGCAACATAGGAAAGAGAGATGAAATGCCCCTACAACATAATTTAATTGTTGATATTTTTGATGTGTGGGGTATTGATTTTATGGGTCATTTTCCCCCTTCCCAAGGCTACTTGTACATTCGTGTTGCTGTAGATTATGTGTCTAAATGGGTGGAAGCAATTCCTACCCGGACTAATGATGCTAATATTGTTTGCAAGTTTGTGCGTGAAAATATCTTTGACAGGTATGGAGTGCCGCGCGTCATTATCAGTGACCAAGGGACGCACTTCACAAACAGAATGTTCAATCAAGTGCTAAAAAGATATGGGGTGGGTCACAAGTTGGCTACGGCTTATCACCCTCAAACTTCAGGCCAAGTGGAGGTGAGTAATTGCCAAATCAAGGCGGTGCTTGAGAAAACGGTGCGTCCAAATCGTAAGGACTGGGCTGACAAATTGTGTGATGCACTGTGGGCTTATCGGACTGCATACAAAACCCCCATTAGAATGAGCCCGTACCGGATTGTGTATGGAAAAGAGTATCATCTGCGAGTGGAATTAGAGCACAAAGCATATTGGGCAACCAAGCAACTAAACATGGATTTGACTCTAGCAGGGGAGAAAAGGTTGCTTGACTTGGATGAGCTTGCAGAAATGAGGCAGGGTAGTTATGAGAGTGCAAAGTTATACAAAGAGAGGACAAAAAGATATCATGATAAAAACCTTAAACCCAAGTTTCTCAAACCGGGTATGAAAGTCCTTCTCTTTAACTCCGCCTCAAAAATTTTCCCGGAAAATTGTGTTCAAGGTGGACGGGTCCTTATGAATTGGTTCGAGTTTTTCCCCATGGAGCTGTAGAGCTTAAAGATTTGAAAGATGGGACAATATTTAAAGTGAATGGACACCGAGTGAAGCCTTATTATGAGGGGCTGTCTATTTTGGAAGACATCAATGAGATTGATGTAATTGATTTGACGGACCCGGAGGGAGCCACTTAATGTTTATGTGGCATTATGTCGAGCCAAAGACTTAAAACAAAGGCGCTTGTTGGGAGTCAACCCAACCAGGTATCATTTTATTGCTTTATGTTTTTTCCTTTCAGTTTATCATCATTTTTGAATTGGGAGTATGTTGTTTTCTTCAATTCCATGAGGACATAGCACACTTTTGGTTTGGGGGTGGTGGTATTCCTATAAAAAAAAAAAAAAAACAAAAAAAAAAAAAATTAAAATTTTGCTTTCGTGTCTTTTATTTCTGGGTCGGTTCGAACTATGGTGACCTGAGCTCCTTATTGTCCTAGGGAGAACGTAGGCAACGAAAGTGCGGTCAAAAGTTTAGTCCGTGTCTTCCTTCATGGATCTCTCCGAGTTTGTGGGTTTATAGGGGAGTGTAAATAGTGTCACCCTCCAAAAAGATTTTCATTTTTTGTTTTTGAGTCGTTTTTATTTTTATAATGGATATTACGCTTGTGATGTTTGTTTGTGCTGATGTGCAGGAAATCAATTCAACCAAGTGATTGAGTGATCAAACCAGCAAAAAAAAAAAAAAAAAAAAAAAAACACATACCGAGCGCCCGCTTGGTGTACAGGGGGCGCGCGCCTGTTCAAGAACGCGAAAAATAGGAAGTTTCTGCCCAAATAAGCGCGCGCCTGGACCCTGTTAAGCGCCCGCCTGGTTGTCGGTTCAAGAAATCCTTGTTGGGTAAAAACGGGATTTTGGCGGAGGTTAACCTAAAATTCCCTATCTTCTCCAACCCCTCTCTCTCTCTCTAATTCGGCCCAAGCTTTCTCTCTCTAGAAATCCCACCATTGAACCACAAATTAACCACCCACAAACTATCAAAATCACCTCCCACCACAACCCTCTTCAAGAATTACTAAGGGGTTAGCCTCCAATCATCCTAAAATCAAGGGTTTTTGCAAGAAATTTTCAAGGTTGAAGGAAGGAGAATTTCGAGGAATTGGGAGTTTGTGATTAAGAATTGGGGGTAGTTGCAGAAGAAGAAAGTGTTTGCAAGGTTGAAGGTCATCTTCTCGGATCATCTTCTCCGTCTCCGGCAAGAATTTTCCGGCGACCTCCGACGAGATTTTCCGGCGAGTCCGGGTAAGAGCAACTTACTGATTTAAAATTTGTTAGGGGTTGTCGAGGTTGTTATCATGCCACCAAGACCAAGAGGTCGAGGACGTGGTCGTGGTGTTCCCCCACCCCAAGTTGAGCCAGATTTCGATAACACCCGTTTTGTATCCCGGGACTCACAAAATTACTTCGATAATAAGCAAAATAATGGGGTAACGGTGGAGAGAGGATATAACTTGACAAATTGTGGGTTAGATGCTATCATCGAACATTACAACTTGAGAAGATTGTTGGCCGTGCCGGCCCAGATGGGGTCGAAATTGCTTGTGCAAGAATTCTATGCAAATTTTCATGCAGCGACGGAGGCCCCCAATGTCTGGGTTAGGGGATTTAATGTTGATGTGACTGCGACGGCTATTAATAATTTCTACGGGTTGTCAGATGCTGTGGCGGAAGGGAACTGTGTGTATTGGGAGTTGAAGAGGAACATCCAGAATATGGACCGGATGGATGATACCTTAGCCCTATTTGCAGGAGAGTTTGGGGTGAATATTGATAGGGGGAACATCCGAAGTGGCTACTTGTTTCATATTAGTGAGTTGAGGCTGGACCTAAAGGCATTGTATCGCTTTATTTGCGAGAGGATCATGCCTTCCGCTCACTATCAGGAGGTTCACTGGTACAGGGCCCCTTTGCTCTATGCCATGATAAGGAGGATGCCAATAAACATTGGGGGCATCATGCATAGTGAGATGGGGGTCCGAGCCAGGTATTTGGAGAACAAGAATTATCTGTTCCCCATTATGATCACTACGATGGCACAGAGGGCAAGGGTACCTATGGAGGGGTTCCCCAGACTTTTAGCTCCAGGCACCACCGTGACTAAGGCAACCATAGAAAGTGGGCGAGTGCAGAGAGCTCGGGTCCCAGCTCCAGCTCAGGCTGCTGGCGGTCAGGCCATTGGTGATGAGGAGGAGGAGGATGATATCCCGGCAGAGATGACTCAGAGAGAGATGAATTACTATTTGTCGGGACAGATTCAGGGGTTAGATGATATGTTCAGAGATTTTCAGCAGCAACAATTCATGGCGAACTATCAAAGAGAGAGGAGGGAAGAAGAGAATGATCAGAGGATACAGAGGATGGAGGAGGCATTGTATGCCAACATTCGGGAGGATCAGTACTTCCGACAAAGAATGATGGTGCATCATTTTCCTGGTGAGCGGTACCCACCGTTGACTTACCCTCCACCACCTGAGTATGTACCACCTCCGCCACCGCCTCAACATGGATGGAATGCTTGGGATGATATTTTTGGACCTCCCCCGTCGTGAGTAGCTCGAGGTATTTCCACTCCCTATGTTTTTTATGCTTAGTTGTGACGAGCATTGGGGGCAATGCTCATATTTAGTTTGGGGGGTGGGAATATTGGTTGGTTGTTGATTGATGCACATGTTATCACCTGTTTTGCTGTATAGTTTTTAGTTAAAAAAAAAAAGAAAAAAAAATTGAAAAGAAAAGAGAGGCTAGGTGAAAACCCGAAAGGGCGCCTAGGCAAAAGGAGAGAAATTGAGTGAGTTATTGTTTTTACTTGGCGTGGCGTCCTAAGGGAGGTTCGGAGAATTGGGTATGATTCTTGTTTGGTGTAGGAGGTTTGGTTAGAGGCGAATAGGATAGAAAATCCTCATATTTCTTGTTGGAGTCATAAGGGGGCGTTGGAGCTTTTTATGAGGTAAATCATTGCTAAGGATTATCCTAGCTTTGATTTCTTTTTGAGGGAGACTGTAGTGAAAGATAAGCGTGGGGGAAACCTAGGACGTTTTAGATTCCCCTAGCTTTTTGAGTGGGCCCTAGTTGGATATGCGTATTACTTTCTTATTATTTGTGATTCTTGCTATGTATATGAGTAACTAAATTCCTTGTTCATGGATTGGGAATAACTCTATTGAAACTTTATGCTAAATTGAGTTTAATTAAATATCATTCTTGTTCTTGTTCATTGATATTGATCTTCATTCATTTAGAGATTTCAACTTTATAGATAGATATTGTTGATCTTTAAATCATTAGGGTTTAAATTATTTCACTAGCGTGGATAGTTTTTACATTGACCTATATTTCATTGAATAGATTTAATTGAGGACCTAGGGGAAATCAAAAGGATCTAAAATCAATTGTTCTTAAGAACTTAATAAATTATGTGTGTGTGTTGTTGACCTAGCGGAATTCATCACATAAAGATAATAATAGGGTTGCAATCCGGTGACCAGACCGTCTCAATTCTTAACTAAGTGAACGATTTCTTGAACAAGTTTGATAATCTTTATTTAAAAATAGCATAGAGTGGAAATAGTTGTGAACCCCAATCCGTGAATCTTTGTCATCTTGAATTCAATCCTTGCTTGCTTTGTGATCTTCAATCTTAGTTTATTTTTAATGTTTAGTAGTTAAAGTAGATTAATTAAAAATCAAATTACAAACCCCCCTTTGGTTACTCTTTTGCACTAATTAAATTTACTTGTTTGTCCAACCAGTCTCTGTGGGATCGACCCTCGCTTTCGCGCGTTACTACTACGGTAACTAGTGCGCTTGCTAGGTATTTATTACTTGGAATTTTATCCATCAATGTCCAAATAAATGAAATTGGTAAATCATGTCTCAAGTTAATGTACACACTAGTCCAAGATATAGATTTCTAATCTATTCCAATAAAGATAAAAACATTATAAATGGAAAGATAGAAACAACAGTTTATAACACATTCAAAATAATATGAATTTTAGTTTTGAAATGTGTTTAAACAAAGTTTAAACTCAATGCATGAAATATGAAGTAGTTCAAATATGATGCATATGATTTTAAACAAACATTCAATGTTCTTCAAACAAGAAGTTTGAGTGAACAAGGTTTGAGATAAACGTGATGCTTTGTTCTCATTAATACTTGGGATGTAGGAGTTACAAATTACAAGTATTGAACAGAACAAAATCAAAAGAGGTGCTAAAACATGTAAGCACGAAAATCACTATCTTCAGAAGGGGTTTTACTAACAACAAAAAAAATTCTAACAACTTACAATCAAAGAAAACTAAGGATTAGGAGGCGCGTCTTCATCCTTCAATCCTTCTTCAATTTCTGAAACGGAGCGCTGGATTTAGTTGGAAAGTTGATAGGCGCGATTGGCATTAGCATGAGTGTCAGTGACAAGAGTATGAGTTTCAGTGACACCGTCTCTGATGTAGCGCAAGTGATCAACGTTGATGTTTTGATACTCATCAATGGTGCGTTGAATAGTTTGCTGCTGCTGAGAAACATTTTCTTCTATTATTTGAAGATGAGCTTCAATAGCATTCTGAGCAGTGATAATATCAGAAGAAATGTGATCGGCGCGTCTGTCTGAGCTTGAGTGAGCAGCAGTGAAGTGAGTGACAATCATTTCTTTCAACACATCCAACTTTGAAACTAACACATTCATGTTGGACTGAGATGCAGCAGACTGAGGTATGAAGGTAGGAGGCGCAGCAGATGAAGTATACGCCTGATCAGGTTGAGCTTGTACCTGAGTCTGTGTCTGCGCCGGAGGAGTAGAAGAGAGTTTGGCCTTGATTGAATTCATCTCCCCCTTAATGGCAGCAATCTCCTCAGACTGATCAGTGAGCATGGAAGTGAGGATCTCAAATTGAGATTTAATATGAGTCTGGCCTTGCTCCAAATTGGTCTGCCCCTGCTGCAAAGACTTAAGAACAGAGAGTACCTCGCTCAATTCTGAGGGAGCAGAAGGAGGAGGCGCAGGGGTGCTGGGAGGTGATAGACAAAATTATAATACCTCGCAAGTGCACGAGCTATCGTCATAGCAATATGCAAAAGACAAGGGTCGAACCACAGAGACTTGGATTAATTCTAAGTTATTTAACTATTTTAAAAACAATAAAATAAATGATCAACATGAACTACCATATTATGATAGGATGGCGGAATATAAATTCACAATCATCTCCCCTATGCTATGATAATAATAATAATCAAGTTATCAATCTCAATTCATGGATTCGTTCACTTATGTAAGAATTGGGACGGTCCGATCGCCGGATTGCAATCCTATTATTTCCTTTATGTTAATACTTTCTGCTAGGTCTATACAACATGCAAGAAATTCATGAAGCCCTTAAGACACATGAACCTAAATGCTTTTGACTTCCGCTAGGTCCTCAACTGAATTTAATCATCAAAATAATGGTCAACGTATTATCACCCACGCTAGTGCAGCAATATTTACCCAATAATTCTAAAGTCAATTTATATCTTAAATTATAATTGAAACTAAAGAATTTAGCAAGAAGAATATTTTGATGAACAAGAATGAGAAAGAATACAAGAATTAAAATTAAAACATAGAATTGATAAAAGTTACCTCCAATTCATAGTTGGTGAAATTGTTCTTCATAGACAAAGAACAAGTTTCTCCAACCTTGCAAACCTTACAAAATATTTACTAGCTACATGATTGATAAAAAAATACTAAAAACCTAATCTAGTATTTATAGGGAAAATTAAATCTAAAACCTAAACTAAAAAGGAATTCTAAAAGAAAAAGGAAATCAAAAGAAAAAGGAAACTAATTAAAAAAAAAGTCCTAAACAAAATAGAAAAACAATTTAATGCCTTCTTGGGGTCGGCTGACATTTAGGGGAGGAAACCAAAAATTGCACCTTAGTCCCTGCAGTTTCATAATTTTGCAGTTTAGTCCCCAGACTTTAAGTTTGCTGCAGTTTGGTCCTCCAAGTCTTAAAACTGGCAGATTGGTCCTTAAGCTTCTACAGTCTTTGCCCAGCAGCCCCTAGCCTTCATACCCTTGATTCATTAAGCTCTTTTTCTCCCTTCTTTATTGTAAATTGAGCACATAACCACCCTACACAACAAAAACACAAAAAGAACCTAATCAAATAACAAAAGCTTGAGAACAAAGCAATAATTAAGCCTAAAAAGTATCCAATAGAATGAGTAAAAACTCATTCATCAAATACCCCCAAACTTAATCATTTACTTGTCCTCAAGTAAAAAAATAAAAATAAAACTAAACTATTAAACAATAAACATAAATACTACTATGACACAAAATAAAGAAAACTACTACAATATTTTTGAGTCTCTCCCGTAGTTAACATGAAAAACATACTACCATACGTCTCAACACGGGTTAGGAACAAAACCATGCAAATGACTATACACTTGGAATAAATTAAATATTTTTCTTAGGCAAAATGATCAAGCTATAAATCTCTTGTGCATATAGAATATAAAGACCATTCCTTAGCCTATCAAGATATGAATAACTTTATAAAGCATAGTACCCAAACATTCTCTTGTTGAATCCGTATTAAACCAAGGCATAAGAAAAATTCAACACATGATTCTCCTTTGATGAGCTCCCATACAATTTATCGCTTGATTCCCCTTTATATTTATTTATGTGTATATATATCCATATTATTTCTGGCCATTTAGGTCTTCGTAGGTACAAGAATTTTTATTTATTCTTGGAATGGGGATTGGCACCAAGGATTGAGAATTATCGTATTACCACATATCCCTTTTATTTTTGGCCTTTATCGCATTTTTGCGAGCATTCGATTCAATGCTTTCATTCCTTGCCATTTCTCCCACTCTTCTTAACGAAGACCATTTTATTCGGGGATTTTTCCACTTAATTGAGACTCACTTCAAGGAGACTCAAAGTCAAATTTAACTCATGCCTACCCTTTAATCACACAATCTCACATAAGATAATGTCAGGGTACTATAACTCGATAAAGATAATCAAAGATTTTAACACCCAAAGATATGGTATAATTTGAATAGAGCACTAGGGAGTTATAACTTAATTATGGAACCTAAGTTAAATATTTAATAAATTCCACATATACAGAAATTCACAAGCTTTTTATCCCTTTTTGCAAAACAAATTATCATTTGAGGTAGTAAACTAGTACAAGAACTACGAGAGATATTTATTTTTTATTTTTTTTCAAAAGCAAAAAAAAAATGAATTTGACCGCACCGAAGTTGCCTACGTTCCCCCTATGACAATAAGGGGCTCAGGTCACCGTAGTTCGAACCCGACCAAAAAAAAAAAAAAAAAAAAAATAGAAAAACAATTAATAACTAAAAAAAACAAAAACAAAAAAATTAAATCCCACCCCCAAACTTGAAACAAACAATGCCCTCATTGGGTTTAAACACAAAGTAAGAAGGAGGAATAAAAACACGTAACAATGGGTGATTACGACTCTCTATACTAACATCTTACCATCTGCACCACCATAATTCCCATAAAAACAATAATCTAAAATCAGAACATTACACCCACACTAATATTCATAGTCCCAAAGCAATTCCCAGTCAAAGTGATGGCCAAACACAAACAATTTATACTGTACCATAAACCCCAACAAACACACAATATTAAAATGAAAATTGGAATTGAGTACCTTTGTTGGAATCCAATATGCAGCAATTGCACCAGAATTTGGCCGGACAGAGGGTGACTCCGGAAGCGGAGATGATGGGTATGGCGCTGAGAGAGACCAAAAATAGGTGAATGGCGGCGGTGAGGGTGATAGAATCGGGGAGGATGATTCGCCGGTGCTAAGATGAGCCGGTGGCTATGGAGGGTGTGTGCCGGAGATGGAGACCAAGGAGAGAACGGAATTGAGGGTGTGAGGGACGTTGTCTGAGGTTTGGAGTTTGCGGAGTAGCTGGGATGCTAAGCAGATGGGGCGGATGGAGGTGTAGTGAGAGACCGTATAGGTGGGCGATTCGACGAAACTAGAGAAGGGGACAGCAGGTTAAGGGCCGCCATTGTTGAAATCGGAGAGAGCAAGAGAGAGTATGGATGGGCTCGAGAGGGACAAAATGGTGTTTCGGGAAGGATGACCGGCCTTGAGAGAACCGCCGGCAAGGGAGGGGCGATGGTGGCCTGATCTGATGAGAGAGAAGGGGATCAAACTAGGCTTAATTTGGGGCCTTCTTGAAGTTTGAAAGCACAACCTGACTTTTTTTTTTTTTTTTTTTTTTTTTTAACCAACTCCCCCGTGCATCTGACTTTGACCCCTAGTAAACCTCTTTGTTTAATCTTTTTGGAGGGTCCCTGCTAAGTTATTTGAGTTTGACCCCTAGTAAACCTCTTTGTTTTCCGTTTGTCTCATCCGCTCCTTCCTGTTATGCACCCTGCAATTACACCAAGAGGTGGTCTCTCATGAGAACAAGGGGATCCGTCTCATGCATGAGACGGGTCGCCCTATGACCCATGGGCCGAACCCGCCACGTGGCAACCCACCATTGGCCGATTTTTTTTTTTTTCGGCTTTTCAGTGGTTTAGCAAAAAATAATAGTTACCATCTCTTAAAGTAACATTGTTCATAAGTAAACGTAATAGTAGTACTTGTTTTAAAAAAACAAAAGCTCGTTTTTACCCATTTGAAAAGTAATAACTTATGTATATGAATGTAATAGTAAGTTTATACAAGTAAATGTAACACTTTGATTGACGAAATTGTAACAGATTTCTATAGATAATGTAATACTTTTACATGTATCATGATAAATTTGACCCCATTGTAACTTATTGTTTGAAAACAAATAGATATCTATACATATGTATTACAATTATTTACAAATACTATTACATATAAATAACACGTTTGTTACATTTTAGTTATAATAAGTATTACTTTTGGCAAACGAAGAAAACATAGGAATAACACTATTACTTTAAGAGATGATAACTATTACTTTAAGAGATGGTAACTATTACTTTTCACAAACCGAAAAAAAACCAAAAAAAAAATATAAAAATTTAAAAAAAAAAATTTTTTTTTTTTTTTTGGGGCCAATGAGGGGCTGCCACGTGGCAGGGTCCCCATGGGTCCTGGAGCAGGGTTGTGGGTCGGGTAATGGGTCAAAAAAATGACCCGTCTCACCCATGAGACGGGTTGGAGTGTTCTCACACAAGTTTTTGTCTTACACCAAAAGCTACCACAAGCATAATATCTATTGAAAATAAAAAAGAACTAAAAATAAATAAAAACAAATTAAATTACAAGGTTGAAAACAACAAATTGGAGGCACTTTAAAAGAAAACTAAAAAAAAAAAAAAAAAATTTTGGAGGGTGACACTATTTACACTCCTCTATAAACCCACAAACTCAAGGAGATCCTTTCGGATGACGCAAAACAAAAACTAAGATAGATATATTTTTTTTTAAGAAAAATAAATAATAGTCAAATAACTAGAATTAAAGCGCAAGTCCCCTGCAGCGGCGCCAAAAACTTGATAGACAAAATTATAATACCTCGCAAGTGCACGAGCTATCGTCATAGCAATATGCAAAAGACAAGGGTCGAACCACAGAGACTTGGATTAATTCTAAGTTATTTAACTATTTTAAAAACAATAAAATAAATGATCAACATGAACTAGCATATTATGATAGGATGGCGGAATATAAATTCACAATCATCTCCCCTATGCTATGATAATAATAATCAAGTTATCAATCTCAATTCATGGATTCGTTCACTTATGTAAGAATTGGGACGGTCCGGTCGCCGGATTGCAATCCTATTATTTCCTTTATGTTAATACTTTCCGCTAAGTCTATACAACATGCAAGAAATTCATGAAGCCCTTAAGACACATGAACCTAAATCCTTTTGACTTCCGCTAGGTCCTCAATTGAATTTAATCATCAAAATAAATGGTCAACGTATTATCACCCACGCTAGTGCAGCAATATTTACCCAATAATTCTAAAGTCAATTTATATCTTAAATTATAATTGAAACTAAAGAATTTAGCAAGAAGAATATTTTGATGAACAAGAATGAGAAAGAATACAAGAATTAAAATTAAAACATAGAATTGATAAAAGTTACCTCCAATTCATAGTTGGTGAAATTGTTCTTCATAGACAAAGAACAAATTTCTCCAACCTTGCAAACCTTACAAAATATTTACTAGCTACATGATTGATAAAAAATACTAAAAACCTAATCTAGTATTTATAGGGAAAATTAAATCTAAAACCTAAACTAAAAAGGAATTCTAAAAGAAAAAGGAAATCAAAAGAAAAAGGAAACTAATTAAAAAAAAGTCCTAAACAAAATAGAAAAACAATTTAATGCCTTCTTGGGGTCGTCTGACATTTAGGGGAGGAAATCAAAAATTGCACTTTAGTCCCTGCAGTTTCATATTTTGCAGTTTAGTCCCCAGACTTTTAGTTTGCTGCAGTTTGGTCCACCAAGTCTTAAAACTGGCAGATTGGTCCCTAAGCTTCCACAGTCTTTGCCCAGCAGCCCCTAGCCTTCATACCCTTGATTCATTAAGCTCTTTTTCTCCCTTCTTTATTGTAAATTGAGCACATAACCACCCCACACAACAAAAACACAAAAAGAACCTAATCAAATAACAAAAGCTTGAGAACAAAGCAATAATTAAGCCTAAAAAGTATCCAATAGAATGAGTAAAAACTCATTCATCAGGAGGCGCGTCATCAGATTGATGCGCTTGAGTTGATTGGGGCTCAGGAGTAGGAGAAGGAGGAGGAGCATATTCATCTTCAGAATCATCATCAGCAACTGTTTCCACTCTGAATAGTTCAGATCCAGAAGAGGGAGGAGGTGCGTCGATGCGCGAAGAAGGAATGCGCGGAGGAATAGTCTCTTGCTCCCCCTGAATTTGTTCATCCAAGTCAGAAAAATCATCACCAAAAAGGTCTGTATGAAGTTGAGTCCTAAATTTGGTGAGCCTTTGAAGTTTGAGTGCGGGAGGCGCACGGGGAGCGGGGGCGCGTACTGAAGGCGCGCTTTGGGTTGGCGCAGGATCAACTGAGCTTTTCTCAACATCTGCGCTTGAACTAGCGCCTTTCTTGCGTTCTCGTTTTTCTAACTCAGCTGTTTGCTTGGCTCTAAAGTCTTCATCTCGTTTCCTTTGAGCCTCAAGCCTGCTAGCTTCCTGCGCGACCCTTAGATCTCTATCCTCATCAGATTCAAATCTAGAGCGCTTGATAGGAGGTCTTGGAGGTTCTTCAACAATCCTCTTGCCTTTACTCTTTTCCTTGCCTGCAACGTGCTCTGCGCGTTGATTTACGCCTTCGGGATCTGTGCTCTTCTTTGTTGGTGCGCCTTTAGGAACTGGCGCATCATCTGATTCAGTATCTTCATCTACTAAAGCTTCAACAGTATTGATCCGAATGCCCGTCTTGCGCTTTACTGGCTTCTTCCTGCGCTTTTTGAGATCCAAGTTAGCTTTTCCAAAAATTGGAACATCGTCAGTCTTGTACGCAGGGTTCTCATTCAAAAATTTGACTAACTCAGGATAAGTTAGAAATTTTTTTGTGAGAAGACGGCAGTGAGAGCGGAACTTGGTCTTTCCTTCATTCTTATTCTTCACATATTTGTCAATTTGTTCACTCAAGGTTTTGAACAAAATGTGAGGCCAGTGAAGCTTTGCCTTAGCCATGATGGCAGCGGTGTATTCCCATTGTTCCACCGTGAATCTGTTGACATTACCAGTTTTGAACACGATAGAGGTACCAACTAGGTGCGCAATATGTGTCAAGAGATCTCCACCATCTCGAATTTCAGTGGTTTTGATATTATTTTGAAGAGTGGGAATATTTAGAAGTGCAGCAGCCATCCGATTTTGATCCTCGTTAGAGAAAGTCATTGGACGCCCAATTATTCGATCTTCACCCGTAGAAGGAAAACCGAGTAAATGTTGAATCACTGTTGAGGAAAGAATGATGTCTTCATTCTGAACGCGGGCCTCAATTCTGTAGCGAGTGCGTCCATTGTCATTTATTTCCACTAGATAAGCGGTGGAAAAGAATTCGTTAACTAGGAGCGGGGAAAAGTATCGCTGATCCATTGTGAATAATGGAAGCAGACCAGCAGCAGTGAGGGTCTCAATGATCTCTCTTCCAATATCTTCACCAGACAACTCGAAGAGATCAATGGTTTCTTCTAGTTTAAAGTTAGTTAGATCTTAAAAACAAAACAGAAGAGAATTAGTATTGTAAGTGGCGCATAGAATCATGTAAATGAGAAAAGTAAATAGTAGGCGCAGAACAGAATATAGGCGCATGATAATAGTAGGCGCATACTATTACTAGGCGCATATATGTTGGTAGGCGCATAGAATGATTCTATGAAAAGTACTAAGAAAAATTTAGACATAAAAATTTGACCAAGTATGAATTAAGGCGCATAAGATTTTAGGCGCATAGTGACTTTAGGCGCATGAATGATTGAGGCGCATAACACTTGTAGGCGCATACAATTGTTAGGCGCATGAATCAATAAAGGCGCATAAGGTCTTTAAGGCGCATAAAATACTAGGCGCATAAAATGATATTTAGGCGCATGTCTATGTAAAAATTGAACTTAGTATAAAAGCACACAAACAATGAAAATACATAAGCATGCAAGCAAACACGATCAATCATGAAGATTTTGAAAAACAAGTTTTGAAAATTTTGAAACCCAAGTCATGCAAAAATAAACGAAGAACATGAAGAACGTGCTTGAGTGCTTGAAGAACATCAAGAACACCAAGAACACTTAATTCGTGAAACTTCACCAAATCAAGCATACAATATATCAAAATGACCGCAATGAGACAAGGATAACAAATATGTAAATCAAAACAAGTAATAATCCACAACAAAAACAGAAAATGGATTTGAATGTCCGAAAATTCAAAAGTTTTGAAAATGGAAATTCTCAGATTTGCAACATATATAGCATTGATCGTTACAATGTTGGATTCAAAAGACTCGAAATCACAAAAATGAACAAAACCCAACAAACGATTTCGAAAACGGATCACCGAGTCAAGATTAAACAAAGAAAAGTTGAACTCGGGTTTTTTTTTTTATTTTTTTTTATTTTTTTAAGAGCACGAAAACCCAGAAAAACAAAAAAAATGCGAAAATTTTAAGAGTTTAAGGTTCAAGAGATCATACAATTTCGTCTTGTGATGCTTTGGATGATTTCTTAGGACCCATATATGAAATGTATAAGAACAAATAAAAGAAATATATATAGAGAGAGAAAGAGAGAAAACAAGAGAGAGAGACTGAGAGCGGATAGAGAGTTGGAGTGAGAGTCTGGTGAGGAGATGAGGAGAGAGATAGAGTTGGTAGGATTTTATAGGGTAAATGATGAAAAATGGAAATGAGTGTGTCAGGGTTAGTATATATATAGGGTGTTTATGGAAGATGAAAGGATGGGTAATAAATGGTGAGGTGAGGTGCATTTATGGAGGATTTTATGATTTGACGGCTAATAAATGCTGAATGACCCAAAGTACGCTTGACGTGAGATTTTGGGTTAAAAAAGAACTGCTCCACTTTCCCTTTAAGTGTATGAGCAATTTGGACTAATTTTTGCACAAACCCCAAAAACATCTGTTTTGGAGTAAGTTTGGGGTGCAAGAAATATATCCCCAGAAAATAAATTTTTTAAAAAACGTAAAACGAGGGAAAAATTTATTGTACAAGTACCCTTGAACAATTAATGGAATGTCAAAGGACAAAAATTCTCCATAATAAATGAACAGAATAAACATACCTGGTACTTGTGAATTGAATACGCTTAATCATTGAGTAATAACTTTGAAGCATTGAATACTCGTTTGCAATAAATGTGCGCGTGAACTTGCATTTTTGGCGCGCTAGATTGCTTGGGGGCGCGCATAGAATTATAGGCGCAGTACTCATCTAGGCGCGCAATGAGAGATAGGCGCGCATTGATGTTGGGCGCGCAAAGTGAGGGGCGCGCAGGGGTGTGAGGTGCGCTTTGATGTTGGGCGCGCAGAGTTTCCTTGAAACTTTGAATTTTACCCATCATTTAAACCTAGTATACTCATACCTTAAAACAAAACATTAGTATTGACAAAACTATATTGAATTCTAGTTGAGTTCAAGCATACCCATTTCACCTCTAAAAAATATGAACCGTTTCACGTCAAGTGCTTTCGTTAAAATATCGGCGATTTGATAGTCGGTTCCCACGTGTTCCAAATGTATATTTCCTTTCTCCACGTGGTCTTTGAGGAAGTGATATTTGATGTCGATGTGTTTGGTCTTTGAGTGCATGACAGGATTTTCAGAAACCGCAATTGTTGATGTATTGTCACAGTAGATCGGACAATTTTCTTCGATTATATCATAGTCCACCAATTGCTGCTTCATCCATAGTATTTGACAGCAACAACTTCCCGCAGCGATATATTCGGCTTCGGTTGTTGAGACAGATACTGAAGCTTGTTTCTTACTTGCCCATGACACAAGTCGATATCCGAGGAAATGACAAGTGCCACTAGTGATTTTCCTATCAATTGTGCATGCTGCATAATCCGCATCTGAATAACCTACAAGTTTAAAATTCGAATCTTTGGTGTACCAAAGTCCAAGGTTAACTGTGCCGGAGAGATATCTTATAATACGTTTCACAGCAATTAAGTGTGCTTCTCTAGGGTCAGATTGATAACGAGCACACACACAAACACTAAACATAATATCGGGCCTACTAGCAGTAAGATAAAGGAGTGAACCAATCATACCTTGATAGAGCATTTGATCAACACGTTTACCTTTTAAATCTTTGTCGAGTTTGTTGCCGGTAGCCATTGGAGTATCGTATGCTTTGGCATTGTCAAGTCCAAACTTCTTGATTAAATCCTTTGTATATTTGGCTTGATTGATAAATATGCCTTCACTCATTTTCTTGATTTGAAGCCCGAGGAAGAATGTGAGTTCTCCTATCATGCTCATTTCAAACTTGCTCTTCATTAGTTTCTCAAAGCGCTTGCACAACAATTCATTAGTAGAACCAAATATAATATCATCAACATAAATTTGAACAAGTAATTTATGACCATTATGTTTGGTAATGAAAAGAGTTGTATCGATTTTACCGCGAGTGAAGCCTTTTTCAATGAAAAACTTTGATAGTGTATCATACTATGCCCTTGGTGCTTGTTTGAGCCCATACAAAGCTTTCTGGAGTTTGTACACATGATTGGAAATTGTGAATCTTCAAACCCAGGTGGTTGAGCAACGTAGACTTGTTCTTGGAGTTCACCATTTAGAAACGCGCTCTTCACATCCATTTGATATAACTTGAAGTTCTTATGAGCGGCGTAAGCTAGAAAGAGTCTAATTGCTTCAAGTCTTGCTACGGGCGCAAAGGTTTCATCATAATCAATTCCTTCTTCTTGCCTATAGCCTTGCGCAACCAATCTTGCTTTGTTTCTCATGATGGTTCCATTCTCATCCATCTTGTTTCTGAACACCCATTTCATACCAATCACTCCTTGATTATTTGGTCTTGGAACAAGAGTCCAAACCTTACATCTTTCAAATTGATTGAGTTCTTCTTGCATTGCAACAACCCAATTTGGATCTTGGAGCGCTTCATCAGCCTTCTTAGGTTCTACTTGAGAGATAAATGCAGTGTAAGCATCAAAGTTTGTAGCTCTCCTTGTACGAACACCAACTTGTAGATCACCAAGGATATTATTAATTGGGTGACCTCTAACTTCACGAATTTCAGGAGGTAAGTTAGGTTGAGTAGTAGAGATTTGAAGGTCTTCAATTGGTACATCTTCACCAGATTCGAGATCCTCAAAATTTGGGGGTTGAATTGGTGTAGAGTTGAAACTAGGAGCAACATCAGGAGCAGCAGAAGGAGGCGCAGGAGTGTGAGCACTAGGCGCATGAGGTGAAACTGAAGCTTCACTCGGAGCGCTATTATTTAAGCTTGGCGCAACTGATGTAGATGGATTTCCTTGAGTTGATGCATTCTGATTTTGTGTAGGCGCAACATTAATAGGAGCACCTGTATCATTAAGCTCAACAAAATCATCAGCAACATTTGGAGCCAAATGTGGCTTAAGGAGAGAATGTTCATCAAATGTAACATGTACAGATTCAACTATCACTAATGTAGATCTATTAAAAACGCGAAAAGCTTTAGAATGTTTGGCATACCCAACAAAAATACCTTCGTCGGCTTTGGCATCGAATTTACCTCTATGTTCGTTTCCGTTGTAGAGGATATAACATTTGCAACCAAAGATCTTGAAGAATGCAATGTTGGGAGTTCTACCGCGCCGAAGTTCATACGGAGTCTTGTTGTGAAGTTTGTTGATGAGGGAATGATTTTGAGTAAAACATGCTGTGTTGATAGCTTCTTCCCAAAAGTACTTAGGCAATTTCGTTTCAGCTATCATCGTCTTTCCTGCTTCAATCAACGTTCTATTCTTTCTTTCCACAACCCCATTTTTTTGAAGAACTCCAGCGGTTGAGAAGTTGTGATCTATTCCATGATCATCGCAATATCGAGCAACACCGTTCTTCTTGAATTCTGTTCCATTGTCGGATCGAACACTAACGATGTCATCTTCTTTTTGGGTTTGGAGCAGTCTGAATAAGGTGGTCAAAATGTCGTAACAGTCGTCTTTTGAGATCATCATTTCCACCCATGTGTATCTTGAATAATCATCCACCACAACTAGAGTATACTTGTTCTTTCGAATACTTGCTGTGGTGACTGGTCCAAATAGATCAATGTGGAGCAGTTGCAAACATCTAGAAGTTGAAGGATTGGTCTTGCTGGAGAAAGATTTCTTCGGTTGTTTGCCAAGTTGACATGCGGCGCACTTCTTGTCATGATGATCAATAACCTTGGGAAGTCCTTTAACTAGGTTATTCCTGCTGAGTTTAGATAGATATTTGAAGTTCAAGTGACTTAAGCACTTGTGCCACAGCCAACTATTTTCGCTCACACTTTTAGCTACAAAACAAAGATTAGTACTAGAGTTCATACTATGGAAGTCAATAATATAAATATTTGTCTTACGATATCATGTGAGTAATGTAGCTCCAGTTTTGCCATTCTTGATAAGACATTGCGTTGAAGTAAAATGGCATTCTAATCCTTTGTCGCAGAATTGGGATATGGATAATAAATTGTGCTTGAGCCCTTCGACGAGAGAGACTCTTTCAATGCACACTTTGTCTTTCTTGAGTTTTCCATATGCAACAACTTGACCTTTATTGTTATCTCCAAATGTTACTGAGGGACCTCTTTCTTCATGGATATCTTCTAATAAGGATTCATCTCCAGTCATGTGTCTTGAACATCCACTATCGAGAATCCATTCATACGTTTTAGCTTTTGAAGATCCAGCCATGAAACAAAGAACCTGAAATATAAACATTTAAAAACTGGTCCCCTTTATTCCTTTTGGGTCCAAGAGTTATCAACTCTTGACAACCCACTCTTGCTTGACCTTGGGATTTTTAAGTCCTTTGGCATTGGTAGTGAATCGCAAAAGGCATTCCACGGCCTTGTGTCCAGAACAATCACAAATGGAACAATGATGAAAGCCACCAATCACATGAGTTTTCACAAACTCTTTACTTTTCTTTGGGATAGCATTCTTCTTTGGGTCAGATGGACTAGCCTTAACAAAATCCTTCTTTTGAAATTTTGGAGCGCTTGATCTAGGAGGGCGCATAGGGCTAGGAGGCGCACGGCGATGAGGCGCGTGGCTCTTAGGCGCATAATGAGCACTCGGAGAAGGAGCGCGCTTTGTTTCAAGAGGGATTTTACTAGAGGATGATTCATCTGTAGCTATATCTTTCCCATTAGCTTTCCCAAATTGCTTCGTTGGGTAGACATAATGGAATGTTTGTCTCTTGACTTTTTCCTGTCCTTTACCCATTGAATTAGAATGTTTTTCCTTGGGAATTTCAAAAGTTTGCTGGTTAGTAAATTCAGTATCTCTTTCAGCACAGACATCAAATATATTCTCCATAGTGACACGAGAATTAGACCACTCATTTGTAATCTTTTTAAGATCAGTAATTTGAGCAACCAATTCATCGTTTTGAACTTTAAGAAGTGAGTTCTGTTCTGTTAGAAAAGTGTTTTTAACTGTAAGAGGAGTCATGCTCTTTATCTGCTCCTTAAAGAGGGTGAGTTCAGATTTAAGTAGAGATTTCTCGGTCTTAAGCTGGGAAATTTCATCACATGATAGTGCTAAAGCTTCCTTCATACTATCAAATCTAGTGATTACCTTTTCAGCCTTTTTGAACAATTTTTCTTGTTCAGCAATCACTTCATCATCATTGATTTTGGAGATTGGAGCAGTTGGTTCAACTTGAGGTCTAATGTAAGCTCCTTTTCTCAACTTGTTCCTTGCACTTAGATCACATCGTGAGAATAACAATCCACCGTCGCTTTGAGCCGGAGTGAGAAATAATTGTTCAACGAGCTCGCTGATGGTTGGTCCTTTCTTCCTTTTCACTTCTTGAAAACCTGCAGATTTCTTGATAGGTTTATTCAAGACATTCATATCAGGAACATCCTTGGAGAAGTCATCATTAGAATCATAAGTATCAACTTCATCATCATTTACCACCAAACAAACGAGTGCATCAGCAGAATCTTCATCGCTCTCATCTGAGTCTGTTTCGATCCAAGTGTTCTGCTCATTTCTGGTGATTCTTCTTCAGCAACCATTCCCTTGTGACGAGTGAATTTGGGAGTGTGGATGCTCTTCTTCTGCATATATTCAAATTTTGGAATTGGGCAGCTTGAAGCAAAGTATCCTGGTTTCCTGCAATTAAAACAAACAAGGTCTTCTTTTCTTTTAGTATCACTGCTCCTTGTGAATTTTGGAGGAGCTCTGCTGGTAGATCCTTGAAATTTTCTTGTTGAGCCGGGCTTGGTGAATTTTCTGAATTTCTGGAATCTCTTCACAAATAAAGCGAAGTCTTCATCGTCCATGTCCAATAGCTCAGAAGTAGAAATTTTGGGATCGGAACTTTTCTCATCATGAGTAGGCGCAGGCACAGAAACATGCGCCTCTTCTCTTTGCACCACCATTGCTATGGATTTTGATTTTCCTTCAGTTTCATTAATTCGCTGAAGTTTGAGCTCATAAACTTTGAGATTTGCGTAAAGGTTTCTTAAAGTCCATACATCTAAAGTTCCAGCGTCTTCGAGAGCGCTAGATTTATGGAGATATCTTGAGCCAAAGCTTGGAGGAAATTTACATGCAAATCTTTGTTGGAAAACTTCATGCCAAGTGAAATGCATAGATTGATAATTTCACAGTAGCGTTCATAAGTTTGTCTTAAGGTTTCACCGGGAGTTGAGAGAAATTGTTTGAATCTCTTTGTACTTCATATTTCTTGTTCTCCTTGAAAATGGTGTCTCCTTCTATATGCTCTTCAATAGCATCCCATAGCTCATTAGCAGTAGCACAATGCATGACTTGTTGTTTCATAGCCGTGCTTAGAGTGCTTAGAAGAATGTTTCTTGCTTTGCCATCATTTGCAACTCTTCTTATTTCTTCCTCGGTCCATTCTTCTCTTGGTTTTAGAACGGTTGGTTGAGCAACATTGGTGCGTGGATTTGGATTTGCTTTAACCGGAATGTAAGGTCCATAAACCACGGTGTCATGAAGCCTTTCATCGATTGAGGTAAGATGAGTCAAAATGCTGAATTTCCACACGTCAAAATGATCTTCATCAAAGACCGGAACGTGAGTGTAGTTTCCAGTTGCCATAGGTTTTGAGTTTGCCATTTAGAATCGGCACCCAAGCTGTTAAGCTTGAAAAAAAAAAGAGTTTTATATAGGTTTTTGCTCTGATACCACTTGTTGGTCCCAAAGGGCAAAAGGGTATGAAAAATAGCTAGAGGGGGGGGGTGTGAATAGCTGTTTTAAAATTCTTTTCGTACCCTTGATAAACTCAATTGCAAATGCGCACTTTATCAAATAAGCGTTATGATATGCGCCTATGTGAGTGAGTGAAATGCACAGCGGAATTTAGTAATGAAAATAGGCGCAAAGTATGATAAAGGGGGTGCACACACACTCTAAGTATTTTGGCTCAAAGTGGGTGAAATAAGGAACTAAGGCAAATGATATAACCAATCACAACACAATTCAAATCAATCAATCTACAATGATAAACAAGCAAATAGTGAGTAAAGATAATAACTTGAAAGTAAATGACAAGTAATTAATACGCGCTATTTGGAGAGGTTTCATCAAAGGAAAGATCTACGTCCTCTACCAAGATGGTTAGTCTTGGATTTCTAATGAAGATCTTATATAATGAGTGAGTGTTACAAATTACAACTTTTGAGCTTATACACTAACTCAAGATCTAATATTCTATGAATGAACAAATCCAAAACAATAAACGGTGTATCTCTTAAGGAAAGATCTAAGTGATCAAACTTAAAAAGGTGCGTGTGTGATTTTAGTATCAAGGCTCTTTAGATCTTTGAGATTGAGAGCACAAGAAAACTAAAGTGTTATAGCTTGAAGATCTGGGCTAAGGATGAAGGTATGAAGATGTTCTTGAGGAATCTGGGAATTTCAAAGGCAATCTTCAAATCTTCAACAAATGCTTGAGAGAGAAATTCTTGGAAATCTTAGCAATTCTTTAGCAACTCAGCAACTTCAAAATGTTGAAGTTATGGGGTATTTATAGTGAAATTCCAAAAACTAGCCTTTGGAAATTCATGATGATTCTGAGCAAAGGACAAATGTGCTGTCGCTCATTGAGTGGAGCACGTGTCCTTTTATAGCCGTTGGACACATAACACAAATGTGACCGTTGTGGACAGGTGTCCTCAATTTGGGCGCACACGTGATATTTAACCATCGTTTGAATTCTTGGCGTAGGAGAATTTCTTCAACTCTTCAAGTCTTCAAAGAATCACTGAGTGTTGATTTAACATCCTTGAGGGGCGCATGAGCCATGGGGCGCATATTACATTCACAGGCGCGTGGCGCATTGGTGAGAGGCGCATGGCGTATATACTGAGGCGCATGATCCAATGGAGCGCTTGAGTTAATGCTAGGCGCATACTCATGCGCGCGCGCCAAGAGGCGCATGGCTTGAAGGCGCATGACTCAAACTCAAAATGTGATTTTCTTGAATCTTGATCTTCTTGCCCTATTCCTAAGCCTATTCTATTTCAATGGACAACCTAAAAAAATGAAGTATGAATACTTCTTACATGTGGGTCTAAAGTCCATGAAATAAAACTTAGGTGATGGAACAATCAAATCTAATCAATCCTATTACATTGAAAACTGAGATATAAGTGGGCATACCCAACATGACAAGATTTGCAGGGGTGTAATGCAAATGAATCTGTAATACAGATTTGGGGTTCTTGGGGAGCAACAACGGTGGTTTAGGTTGCGTGTGTGTTGAAGAAGGGTCTGTGATAATGTTCCAGTGTGTTTTCTTATATATGATATGAATATATCCGTTGAGGGACAAGAAAACACATGGGGAACATGTTTGCAGAAAGTAAGTCTTTAACTGGGTAAAGTAGTGTTGACTTAATACTTTATTTCTTTATGCAGGATGTCCATGCTGGAGGTGCTAGTGGAGATTTGCATGCTTGATTAATTACGTAGTTATTTTATACTAAAATAACTATTCCTTCAAGAATCTGGATCATTTGGAGTCAGCTGCTGGATTTGCAGGGACTTAGCTGTTGGCACAGGGGAGATAGCTGCTGGGATTGTATATTTGATCAGGCAGATACTATAGGTTGTTCCAATCAGTGGAATAACTTATTCTTCAATCTTGTGAAGATTTTTAGATGGCTGTTGGACAGTAGGAGTCTTAGCTGTTGGTGAAAAGTCAGATAGCTGTTGGGATAGCTGTTGGGTTTGAACTGAATAATCTGCTTTAGCATGTTTGCAAATAGGGTTTCTGTAATTCATATGAGTGTAAATGAATGTAGAAATGATATATATTCAGTTCATTTGATGTATATATTATTGGTTGATCCTTGAACAGTCTTAGCTGTTGGTATATACATGAACTGAATAGATAGTTGTTGAGGCTGGTCTTGGGTTGCCTGTGGATCAGGTCTTTGTAGGTTGTCAACTGGAATGATTATTTATTTATCAAAACACATTTACTATTATTAATCAGATTAATAACATAGTGAGGTACTAACACCATCCATTAAATGACACCCCCGACACCCATCGGCGATTCTCTATGAAAATCTCTCTCCCAATTGTTCTTTAAGTTATTTCTTCTGCGATAATCTCAAGTAAAGAAGGTAAAATCTTGCCCAATTGGATCTGATTTTAATCATTCTTTTGATTTAATCTTCCTCACTAACTTGATTTGATTTGAATTTTGAGAGATATAGGCTTAGAAAAACTCTATGATCACTTGATGAATCAAATGTCACTGACACTGGTATGATCTTTACCATATGAGTATTATAAAAATTAATCATCAAACTCTATATGTACTTGTTTGGATGCTTTGTAAATATTTTGCAACCTAAATCTATGTTTTCGGTTCTTGAAATGTGAAGTACTGGAAAGTATCTAGAGTGATGTTATCTTAATTTCATTACTTTTATGTGAAACTGCAAAAATGTTTATGAAAAAAAAATTCCCTTTTCTTCTTATGGGATGGTAAACCAAACCAATTTGGAGCAATTTTGAGAAAATTTCCATTGTGGATAGTTTTGATGAAAATGGTGATAATAAATATTTAAGCGATGTGACACGACACACACACACACTTAGGCTCCGTTTGTTTCGCGTAAAACAACTTCCGCAAATGTTTTCCACATTTTCCGGTGTTTGTTATGCAACAGAAAATGGGGAAAATATTTTCCGGAAAAAGGGTTTCCCTCTTTTCTAAGTAAAATGACTTACGGATTTCTACTCCGTAAGTCATTTTTCAGATAATGTTAACTCTCTCACTCACACACCCAACTCCCCGTACAACCCCACGCTACACACTCCATCTCTAACACCACCCCTTCCATCCTATCCCCTACCCCACCCACCCACTCACCCCTTCCCCCCAAAAAAAATCACTCATACTCCCTCCGTTCCAGGTAAGTTGCAACAATTTGCCATTTTGGGCATTCCACTTAAGTTGCAACAATGCCAAATAAGGAAACTCTTTTATCATTTTATAATCCTCCACTAATTCTCTCTCTTCCTCCCAACCACTTATTATTCTCAACTCATTCTCTTTCCTCCCCCACTAATTCCCTCTCATCCTCACCACATTTCATTCTTAATAAAATATTATATCCTTAAATCCTACAATTTTTTGTCTATGTTGCAACTTAAATTAAACGGAGGAAGTATTAAATTATTTTTTTTAACACCTACTCCACTCTCACCCCCACCCCCCACCCCCACCCACCCCATTTTTTTACATTTATTAAAATTAAAATTATTTTCTGACAACTCCCTTACTCCCGCTCCTTACCCCCACTCCACCACCCACCACCACCAATTTTTTTTTTTTCACTCATATTAGAATCATTTTTGAACACCTCCCCCACCACCCACCCACCCAGCCCCACCCTAAATTTTTTTTTTTTTTCAATCATATTAAATTATTTTTGAACACCTCCCCACTTCCCCACCACTCACCCACCCACCCACCCCACCCTACCCTACCCCACCACCCCACCCCACCCCCACCCTCTAAAAAAACTTCTTTTCACTCATATAAAAATTATTTTTGAACACCTACCCTACCCCACCTTGCCCCTATCCCCCTACCACCCCACCCCATTCAAATTTTTTCTCATAATTTTTTTTTTTCAAAATCTTGGGAAAAAGCGTTTTTCCAACGCTCAGGAAAACGCGTTTTAAAAAAAAACGCGGTGGCTTTTTGTAAATAATCAGAACTTTTCAATGGTTCTTGAAATTATAAAACCTTCTGGATATGATATTGATAGCCAGAACCTTTGAAAATGATAGCCAGAAAGGTCATTTTTATAAATAATCGGAACTTCGCAACGGTTCTGGATATCAATATAAAGCCTTCTGGATATGAGATTGGCCGGAACCTTTGAAAGTGAAAGCCAGATGGGTCCTAGATATTAATATAAAGCCTTCTCGATATGAGATTGATAGCTAGAACCTTTGAAAGTAATAGCCAGAAGGTCCTGGATATCAATATAAAGCCTTCTGGATATCAATATAAAGTCTTCTGGATATGAGATTGATAGCCAGAACCTTTGAAAGTGATAGCAAGCAGGTTTTGAAAAAACACGTTTTCCTAACCAGTAGGAAAAACGCGTTTATAGGAGACCAACTTTTTTTTTCATTTCCCGAAAAACATTTTCCGAAAAATTATTTTCCGGAAGTTGTTTTACCCGAAACAAAAAAAGCCTTAGTGTTTGTTTCCAAATTTTTAGAATGCGTATAGGGATTAAATGAATATTTTGGTCCCTGAAGTTTTGTGTAACGACCCAGATTGTCATAAAGTAGACAAATCCATAAAAACATGGAAATACCAATAGTTATCTTACAAAATCCCACTTAAACAGCCCAACGGCTAATCTCAAACCATCAATTCAACAATAAATGCGGAAGCGAATTAAATGCTAAGTCATCAAAGCCAGTACAACCACTAGCTAAACAAAATAAACCATAAAGTCTTAATATAACTGACACGGACAGCTTCATCTAGCGATCCGTCTACCTCTTAAGTCGTTACCTGAAAAAGATTATTAGAGAAAGGTGAGCGAACAATGCTCAGTAAGTTCATACGGACTTCTCCGATAGCTAAGGAGAAGTGACCGAAAGAACGGACTCAATTAATAATTTCAAAGATCGGACATTATTTAAAATACTAACTGCATGTAACGAATGCAGTTAACTATTCAAAGATTTGTGGTCCTAATTCCATTCCGTCAATTCCAAGTTCCAAACACCTTTTCAGGTGTGTCACACCTTTTCAAGGTGTTAAGTGAATAAGAGACCTTACACCTTTTCAGGGTGCTCCCTTATTTAGAGTTATCATGATAATCTAGAGTTCCACAAAGTCTAAGTTACACGTAGTTAACTAGACTTATTTCCATTAGTCCGTTTCCTAGGACCGTTTCCACATTAGTCCTTTTCAGGAACTAGTTAGTCCTTTTCAGGGACTATACAGCTACACCTGTTGTAATTAGATATAGCATACTTTCCAAAATAGTGTTCCCTAAACGAGAGCACATGCAAATTCAAATGTTCTAAGATTCCCTACGACCAAAACACGTTATAGGTAAGATATACAAAAGACGTTCATCAACGTAGAGTTCAAGTGCTATGGACCATATAGCATTCATGAAAGAATTATAGAGTTCCAATGAATAAAGAATTCAAGATACTTAGGAACGTAATCCCTTACCTTGCTAGCGTTGACTTCTAGCGGGTTCTTGCGTACAATCTACAAACACGCAAAGATACTACTTTTAGGGCAAAAGCAATATTTAACCTCGTCCCCCAACTTCATTTTCTATCTTTAACCTTATGAGTTTATTTCCTAAAACCCTTTTTAAGGTCTTTCTTTAGTTTATGGTTTACATTACCCTTCATAACTTTCCCAACATACCCTTAGGTTTACGTAAAAGTCTACTTTCAACCCAAATGTCTTAAGTTGACTTAATTTCATGAAAACACTATTCACAGCGTTGACTTTCACTATTCCAGCATTGACTTTACTATTCACAGTTTGACTTTCACTATTCACAGTTTGACTTTCACTATTCACAGTTTGACTTTCCCTATCCCAGTTGACTTTCAATATTCCAATTGACTTTTCACACACTTGGAACACCATGAACACACACACACAAAACCCTAATTTAGAAACCCTAATTTGTGACACACACTTTACACACAGACACACACACTCTCGGCATACACACACTGCACACACACACAAACACACACACTGCCCAAACACACACACTGCACACACGCACTACACACACACTGCACACACACGCACAAACACACACACACGGACACACACACACACTCCACTGCCGCCAGCCGCCGCCGTCGTGGTGGTGGTGGTGGTGGTTCATGCATGCATGTCTATTCCATTCCAACTTCCTCCATTAAAGAGGTTTTCAAAGATTAATAATAACCCTAGTTTTATCACTTTAGGGTTAGGGTTCTAAGTTTCGTTTCAAAATTCCTAGGTGATACCCAACCCAAGAATTAATATTTAGAGATGAGGGAATTACTTTCGAAGGGGGGGGGGGTTGAATCTTCTTCTTCCTCCTCTCTTTCTCCTTCCTTCTCCTTCTTCTCCCTCTCTCGGTTCTCTCTCTCCCCGCCTCCTCTCTCTTTTCTTTAGGGTTTGTGGTTGACACAAAATAGTAGAGAGAGGTTAAAGAGGATTTAAATACTTAGGGTTCTCCTTTTCCTATTCCAAAAAGGTTTTCCAAAGTTTGACTAGATTGGGCCCTTCCTTACTAGCCCAAATTCATTAATTATTTAATGAGCCCGATCACAAAGCATTAATATAAAAGAAAAGAAAGAAATAATAATAATAATAATGGCCAAAAAGGTCGGTTATTACACTCTTCCCTCCTTAAAAGGGTTTGGTCCTCCAAACTAAACGTACCTTAAGCAGCGAATAACTCAGGGTATGCTTCTCGCATCTAACTCTCGAGCTCCCACGTCGCTTCCCTTTCTGAGTGATTGTTCCATTCAACTTTTACGTAAGGAATCACCCTTCTTCTCAGGGTTTGATCCTTGCGATCCACGATCTTTATCGGTGCTTCATCATAGCTCAGGTCGGCACGCATCCTCAGTTGCTTGTACTCGATTGCATGACTTGGGTCAGGAATATACTTCCTTAGCATAGATACATGAAACACATCGTGAAATCCTGCTAAAACAGGCGGTAAATCTAACTTGTATGCTACAGTCCCAACTCGTTCTAAGATTTCAAATGGTCCCACATATCTTGGACTCAGCTTCCCACGGATTCCGAATCTCATCACTCCCTTGGTTGGCGAAATCTTCAAAAAGACATGGTCGCCTAGTTGGAACTCTAAATCACGTCTATGATGGTCAGCATACGATTTATGTCGGCTTTGCGCTGTTAGTAACCATTTTCTAATTTGTTGAACCTTGTTGGCAATTACTTGCACAAGTTCCGATCCGGTTATCTTTCTCTCACCACTTCGTCCCAACACGTCGGTGATCTACATTTCCTCCCGTACAGTGCTTCGTACGGTGCCATACCGATGCTAGCATGAAAGCTATTATTATAGGCGAACTCTACTAATGGCAAGTGTTCATCCCAAGTCCCTTGCCAATCCAATGACGTCGCTCTCAACATATCCTCCAGCGTTTGAATAGTTCTTTCTGATTGTCCATCGGTCTGCGGGTGGAAGGCTGTACTCATTGACAACTCGGTACCCAAAGCTCTTTGCAGACTCTTCCAAAATTTTGATGTGAACCTAGCGTCTCTGTCGGACATAATCGAGACTGGTATCCCATGCAATTTTACAATCTCATCTATGTAGAGCTTTGCCAACTTTTCTAGCGAATCATTTACTTAATTGCCAGGAAATGAGCAGATTTGGTGAGTCGGTCAACTATCACCCATATTGTGTTATACCCTTTCAGCGTCTTTGGCAAACCCACTACTAAATCCATCGCGATATGCTCCCACTTCCATTCGGGAATAGGCAGTGGCTGAAGCAATCCTGCCGGTCTCTGGTGTTCGCTCTTTACTTGCTGGCATACTAAACATCTTGAAACAAAATCAGCTACTTCTCCCTTCATATTGCTCCACCAGAATGATTCCCTTAGATTCCTATACATCTTCGTGCTTCCGGGGTGCACGAAGAATCTTGAACAATGGGCTTCTTTCAAAATTCCCTCTTGATATTTCATCATCAGATACACATATTCTAGACTGATATCTCAGGATTCCATTCTCCAACACAGAATTCCTTCGCCTTCCTATTAGCTATACTCTCCAGTACCTTCCTTAATTCTTCGTCTCCTCCTTGAGCTTTTAATCCTATCCATAAGCGTTGGCTGGACGCTCATTTGTGCCAAATACCCTTTAACCTCAACCTCTAGGTTAGTAATCTCCAAACGATCCCAAACATTCTTCTCCTTAGAAATCAATGTGGCTAGCGTCCCACGATTCTTCCTACTCAACGCGTCTGCCACCTTATTGGCCTTGCCGGGGTGGTATAAGATCGTACAATAATAGTCCTTTAGTAGTTCTAACCATCTCCTCTGCCTCATGTTGAGCTCTTTCTGCGTAAAGATATACTTAAGGCTCTTATGATCCGTGAAAATCTGACATGTAACCCCATACAAGTAATGTCTCCAAATCTTCAGGGCAAATACCACAGCTGCTAATTCTAAGTCATGTGTAGGGTAATTCTTCTCATGGTTTTTCAACTGCCTGGATGCATAAGCTATCACCTTATCATTTTGCATCAATACGCAACCTAGTCCTTTAAGTGAAGCATCACTATAAACCACGAATCCTTCGGTGCTTGATGGTAGTGCAAGAACTGGTGCAGATACCAAACGTCGTTTTAATTCCTTGAAACTTGTTTCACATCATTTAGACCAAACAAACTTGGCTCCTTTCTGCGTCAACACTTGGTTAGTGGTAAGGACAACTTAGAGAACCCTTCCACGAATCTCCTATAATAACCTGCCAGTCCCAAGAAACTCCTTATCTAACTTACTGACGTTGGTCTCTCCCAATTTACAATGGCTTCTATTTTTCTTGGATCCACAGCAATCCCATCTTTCGACACTACATGCCCTAGGAATACCACTTCCTCTAACCAAAATTCACACTTCTTAATTTGGCATACAACTTTTGCTCCCGTAGGATTTGTAATACTAACCTCAAGTGTTCCTCATGTTCCTCCTTAGTCTTTGAGTACACCAAAATATCATCGATGAAGACAATCACACACGTATATTAAGAACTTTTGAAATATCCTATTCATTAGTTCCATAAACGCTGCCGGTGCGTTAGTCAATCCAAACGGCATCACCACAAATTCATAATGACCATATCTAGTTCTAAAATCCGTCTTTGCTACATCTTCCTTCTTTACTCTTAGCTGGTGATAACCAGATCTCAAATCTATCTTGGAGAAGTAACATGCTCCACGAAGCTGATCGAACAAGTCATCAATCCTCGGCAACGGGTACTGGTTCCTTACCGTCACACGATTCAATTCCCTATAGTCGATGCACAACCTCATCGTCCCATCCTTCTTCTTTATGAATAAGACCGGTGCGCCCCATGGCGAAACACTTGGTCGAATCAATCCTTTGTCCAGCAATTCTTGTAGTTGCTCCTTTAATTCCTTTAGTTCTAGGGGAGCCATTCTATACGGATCCCTTAGAGGAACTTGTGGGTTCTGCTGTGGTTGAGTTAGTGCCGTCATAACTTGCACGATACTGGCCACGGTTTGATTCAGTGTTCTAAACAAATTTGCCATATCAGGGTCAACTCGTCCTCGGCGTTAGCGTTTCGTCCGGATCCTTTTCCAGCCATCTGAATAAAGTTATTCTTAAGTTAATATCGTAGGGGAGAATGCATTACTTACATTACACATGCATGGCTACTATGTCTAAATACTATCATACATAGGGCCGTCCCCAAAAGATAAGTTTCCACATTAATTCCAGGTTCTAGCCATTTACTAGGCTACATTCATTCATTAGAGGTCAATTCACTAGACCTATTACCATACACAATTGGCCATCAAATCATGCCAATTACTTTTACAGTTAACTACTACTATGAAGTTATTCACAGTTTTGTTTCAGTCATTCCACTAGACCAAAACTATTTCCACTTGGCCGTTTTCATGAGCCATACTTTCTAATTAAGGTCTTTTCTCGACCTACACTTCTTGTTCTACTAGAGCACATTCCATAATTAGACATAACGGATAACAAAGGTCAATTACTAATGAATAACTTCAATACTTTTATTAAATGAAACTTCCAAAATCCAATAGTTAAGAAGGAAAAATTCCAACTAAACTTCTAACTATAACTACTTACTAATACTATGAAAGAAATAAAAGAATATCCAACTTCTACTTTTTCTTCAAAGGTTCGCATTTTTCCTTGGTCTTCCCCTAGGTCTTCCACTAGGGACCTTGGGTGCCTTCTTCAAACCTCTGGGCCTTCCTCTAGGCCTACGAACAGGTACCTCCACTATCTCTTCATCATCCTCAACAAGCATTGGGGCAGCTTCATTGCCCTCCATGTTAAACTCCATTTCCTCGGCTTCTTCCTCGACTACCACGTGTTCCTCAATTAGCTTCCTCCTGCCTCTTTCCACTCCTTTCCATTAGAGTGGTTGCCAACTGCGGGTCTATCTCCTTCAATGCAAAGTAGTAGCTTCGCACATCATCACATAATATTTCATCCCACTCTCTAAATCCATTTAGTTCTTTCTTACTTTTCTTTAATTCCTTGCTAGTGTCTCTTAGTGCTTTTTCTGCAAGCAGCCACTTATTCAAGGTAATCCTTCCCTTAGCTTGTTCCTTCTTCAGAGTCTTGTTCAATTTCCTTATCCGAAGAGAGTACCTCTTAACCACTTTGGTCACGTTCTTGCCTAACGAGTTCATCTTCAAGTTCTTCTCAACTCCGTTCATGACCTACAACCATGACATTACCACAATTAGTGACCATAGTCTTAATGATATAAATGATTACCAAAATATCTTTTAAACACCAACACAATGCATCAATGTATTACTTAAGGTTCATTCATATGTATTTCTTAGGATCCCTAAATTGATTTCAGATTCTTTCTCAAAATAGAAGGTTCCCAATTTAGAAAGTTTTCCAAAATAGAAAGTTTCCTAAAATAGAAAGTTTCCTAAAATAGAAAATTCTACCTTAAGCAATCCTAGTACTCCTAGAATTCTCAATCAAGCCTATTCAATATCAGAGTTTCCTATCCCTTAAGTTCTAAAACCTTAGCTCTGATACCAACTGTAACGACCCAGATTTTCATAAAGTAGACAAATCCATAAAAACATGGAAATACCAATAGTTATCTTACAAAATCCCACTTAAACAGCCCAACGGCTAGTCTCAAACCATCAATTCAACAATAAATGCGGAAGTTAATTAAATGCTAAGTCTTCAAAGCCAGTAAAACCACTAGCTAAACAAAATAAACCATAAAGTCTTAATATAACTGACACGGACAGCTTCATCTAGCGATCCGTCTACCTCTTTAAGTCGTTACCTGAAAAAGATTATTAGAGAAAGGGTGAGCGAACAATGCTCAGTAAGTTCATACGGACTTCTCCGATAGCTAAGGAGAAAGTGACCGAAAGAACGGACTCAATTGATAATTTCAAAGATCGGACATTATTTAAAATACTAAATGCATGTAACGAATGCAGTTAACTATTCAAAGATTTGTGGTCCTAATTCCATTCCGTTAATTCCAAGTTCCAAACACCTTTTCAGGGTGTCACACCTTTTCAAGGTGTTAAGTGAATAAGAGACCTTACACCTTTTCAGGGTGCTCCCTTATTTAGAGTTATCATGATAATCTAGAGTTCCACAAAGTCTAAGTTACACGTAGTTAACTAGACTTATTTCCATTAGTCCGTTTCCTAGGACCGTTTCCACATTAGTCCTTTTCAGGGACTAGTTAGTCCTTTTCAGGGACTATACAGCTACACCTGTTGTAATTAGATATAGCATACTTTCCAAAATAGTGTTCCCTAAACGAGAGCACATGCAAATTCAAATGTTCTAAGATTCCCTACGACAAAACACGTCATAGGTAAGATATACAAAAGACGTTCATCAACGTAGTGTTCAAGTGCTATGGACCATATAGCATTCATGAAAGAATTATAGAGTTCCAATGAATAAAGAATTCAAGATACTTAGGAACGTAATCCCTTACCTTGCTAGCGTTGACTTCTAGCGGGTTCTTGCGTACAATCTACAATCACGCAAAGATACTACTTTTAGGGCAAGAGCAATATTTAACCCCGTTCCCAACTTCATTTTCTATCTTTAACCTTATGAGTTTATTTCCTAAACCCTTTTTAAGGTCTTTCTTTAGTTTATGGTTTACATTACCCTTCATAACTTTCCCAACATACCCTTAGGTTTTACGTAAAAGTCTACTTTCAACCCAAATGTCTTAAGTTGACTTAATTTCATGAAAACACTATTCACAGCGTTGACTTTCACTATTCCAGCATTGACTTTACTATTCACATTTTGACTTTCACTATTCACAGTTTGACTTTCACTATTCACAGTTTGACTTTCCTATCCCAGTTGACTTTCAATATTCCAGTTGACTTTTCACACACTTGGAACACCATGACACACACACACACAAAACCCTAATTTAGAAACCCTAATTTGTGACACACACTTTACACACACACACACACACTGCACACACACACTGCACACACACACTGCCCAAACACACACACTGCACACACGCACTACACACACACTGCACACACACGCACAAACACACACACACGGACACACACACACTCCACTGCCGCCAGCCGCCGCCGTCGTGGTGGTGGTGGTGGTGGTTCATGCATGCATGTCTATTCCATTCCAACTTCCTCCATTAAAGAGGTTTTCAAAGATTAATAATAACCCTAGTTTTATCATTTTAGGGTTAGGGTTCTAAGTTTCGTTTCAAAATTCCTAGATGATACCCAACCCAAGAATTAATATTTAGAGATGAGGGAATTACCTTCGAGGGGGGGGGGTTGAATCTTCTTCTTCCTCCTCTCTTTCTCCTTCCTTCTCCTTCTTCTCCCTCTATCGGTTCTCTCTCTCCCCGCCTCCTCTCTCTCTTTCTTTAGGGTTTGTGGTTGACACAAAATAGTAGGGAGAGGGTTAAAGAGGATTTAAATACTTAGGGTTCTCCTTTTCTTATTCCAAAAAGGTTTTCCAAAGTTTGACTAGATTGGGCCCTTCTTTACTAGCCCAAATTCATTAATTATTTAATGAGCCCGATCACAAAACATTTAATATAAAAGAAAGAAAGAAATAATAATAATAATAATGGCCAAAAGGCCGGTTATTACATTTTGTAATTCTTATGTTTGGTCTCTGAACAGAATAAAGAAATATTTATATGCATGGTTTATGAGTGAATTTCCCTTCCGAGTACTCTCTTGCTCAATCAACATTACTTTTTCTGTTAAAATTTACAAGAAATGGCTGCACACATAGTATTTTAAGTTTGAGAACCACTGGAAAAAAAATTCACAAAATGCCTAGAGAATAAATTAACATTTACTTAATTAATCATGTCCATGTTATTTTTTTTCTCTAAGCTCGTTTTATGCTTCTGATTTTATTTTGGCTTCAATAGGTATGTTTGATAATTTGAGCATGAATTCCAATGTGATTCAGATCACCGACCAATATGCAACACAAGAAGTCCGCCTGCATCTCTGTACCATCTCCTTTCGCAACAAGAAGTGAATGTATTCTCCATGCAGTCATGATGGTAAATGAATAGTAATCCTAATTATATATATATATATATATAATTAGGAAAAAATGTTCTTAATTTTATTTAAAGGCTTCATTTACTCTTATCATCGGTAGCGATGGCCAACGCCGGTTCCGGTTCGGCTTTATGGGAACCTTAACCGGCCTTTGGTTACACCGGTTCCGGTACGGTTCCGCGGTACCTTTTTTTTTTTTTTTTTTTTTTTTATCTTACAATAATGAATAAACAACTTAAAAATTATTTCATAAGTGATTTTTTTTTAAAAAAAAAAGCTAAATCAACATTATATTGAAAAAACAAACATAGAAAAAAAAAATAAATGATAGTATATAAAAGAAAAAAGGGACGGTACCCTTTAAATTTTATTAATTAAAGGCAAATTTACAATGAGGGGGACAACCAAAATTTTATTATTTTCATTCACTGAATTTGGCTAAAAAATCAGTCAAAACACAACTTTTCTTGTCAACCTTCCATTAGTAACGGGTAATTCTGATGAAACTGATAGAAATCTAATGATTTTGATGGTTTTTAACGGTTTTACTAACGGTTCAGACAGTTCCGGTTCACGGTTTGGTTGGGCGGTTCAGAACCTGTTAGTACCTCACTATGTCATTAACCTGATTAATCATAGTAAATATGTTTTGATATATAAATAATCATTCCAGTTGTTTATACAAAGCATACAAAGACCTGATCCATAGGCAACCCAAGAACAGACCCAACAGCTATCTATTCAGTTCATATATAAAACTATTTAAGGATAAACCAATAATATATACATAAATGAACTGAATATATATCATTCCTACATTCACTTTTCACTCTTATGAATTACAGCAATCCCTTTTGCAAACATGCTAGAGCAGATCATCCAGTTCAAAGACGAACAGCTATCTCCCCTGTTTCAACAGCTAAGTCCCTGCAAATCCAGCAGCTGACTCCAAATGATCCAGATCCTTGAAGGAATAATTATTTTAGCATAAAATAACTATGTAACTAATCACCACTGCAAATCTCCACCAGCACCTCCAGCATGGACATCCTGCATAAAGAAATAAAGTATTTAGTCAACACTACTTTACCCAGTCAAAGACTCAACCTTCTGAAAACATGTTCCCCATGTGTTTTCTTGTCCCCCAACGGATATATTCATATCCTATATAAGAAAAACACACTGGGCTGTTAACTATGCTGCTTCTACTACAACCCAAAAATCCCATTGCTGCTAAAACATTAACACCCTTTACCCCTACAGCCATTTGCATTACACCCCTGCAAATCTTGTGCCATCTAGCACCCAGTTACAACCCCCTTTAAACCCATCTAACAACCAAGCTAATATTCTGTAAACACACTTGTGTAATTTCTTTTCTTTTCTTTTTACAGCCTTAGTCAAAGGCTTCCTTAATTGTAGTGACAATTAAGTAGAGGGAGTTCGAGGAACTTGCCTTTATCATTCATTGTAAGCTTATTAAGTAAGTGGATTATAGTGGATTGATCTCACTGTTGACTACAGTGGGGGTGGATGTAAGAGACGAGCTAACCTCTGAACCACTTTAAAACCCTTGTGTACTCTCTTGTCTTTACACTTAAACACACACTGCACGCTGTCTCTTTTGTTTCTTAACTTAATTATCTTCCGCTGCATATTTTCTCTACTCTTTTTATCTCAACAGCTAACTCCCCAAACCAGTTAGCTGTTCACTTGTGTTAACCAATCTGTTAATCTTAGTAAACAGGACCTTTCAATTGGCACCAGAGCTTGGATTCACCATAAAGAGTCTAACAGCTTGTGAAAGATCCATTCAACCCACCATGCCTCAACCACGAAGAAATAATGAGAAGGACATACCACATATTGATGACTGTGGATCTTTTGAGATTTATTCATCAAAAATTAAAACCTATCTAGATGTTAATAGCATATGGAACTGGTATGTCTTGAAACATGAAATAGAACCACCAGTTCAAGCTGAAACTAATAGAGGAGCAAGCAAAACCAAATCCCCTGAATTATGGACTGAATCTGAGAAACAACTAATGTCTGCTAACCTAAAAGTTAAAATATTCTATAAAGAGTGTAAATGACTCCCTTGCTCAAGAAATAGCTGAAGTTACAAGTGCTAAAGCTGCATGGGACTTAATACACACTAAGTTCACTAAACACACAAGTGTCAGAACTCAGAATCTTTATAACTTACTCAGACAATTAGACAACTTTAAATTCTATCCTGGAGAAAAGGTCAGTGCTGCAAGACCAAGGTTTGAAGACTTGTTAGAGCCATTTCAGACCATGGCAAAGCATTCACCCAAGCTGACCTATGCTTAAAGATATACTCAAACCTTTCCCAAGAGTATGAGAAGGTGGCTCTACCCATTAGAGAAGGAGCTGAATGGAGCACCATGACAGTAGAACAATATTTTGGGAAACTTGAAGCTTATGAACTTGAAGGAATGATCAAAATTCAACCAGCACCCACTATATCCCAAACTCTTGCAATGGTTGCACAAGAGCAAAACCAAAAATTGTTTAGGGAACCTTTTTGACTTTGTATTTGGTACACTTATTAAATATAAAGTTTTCGCCTAGGGCAATCTCAAGTTATATTTATATAACTTGAATCTCAAGTTATATTTATATAACTTGAGAAAAATATATCTCTTGTGCTATTTAATTTTCCGCTGCAAAACTCTTTTATTTTTGTGTGTGTGTTTTCTGTCCGTCGGGTGTGTTACCTGGGGTGTTACCTAACACTTGAGGTAACATCTGTTCTCAGTAAGCTTTTGACAAACAATTTCACAAGCTAATAAAAAATAGATACGGAAAAAATTACTTTCTACTTTATATGCTTGTGCTATGTTAAAGGATCTCGCTAACTATTTATTAATGCCAAAACATGTTCAAATATAATTCCTTACAACATCCATATGTCAGATATATAAAGAGGATATCAGGAACCAATGATTTTTGTTGCAATTGCATTGTAGGACCAATGCAATAGCATTATATTTGAAGCAAATTAGCCGTAGACTTGGTAAAAAGAAAGAGAAGAAGAAGTTCTTGGTTGGTTGCTTATAATGGAGTAAGTTCTAAGATATAGAAGTTAATAGTTGCAATAGCAATTATATTTGAGACTTTTGAAGCTTATATAGGTCCGCCCGGACCCTCCCCTTTTCCAGATTTTCCTCCAAATTCCTAAAATCCCTTAAAGGCCCTTCGACCCAAATTATAATTAAGTCCTTTAGGATTCGTTATATTGTGTGTGACCTATAGGATTACACTAAGTTGGCAATGGGTTCAATCATAAACCCATGAGATGTGATTAGGTTCTAGCAAACCGTCATACCTACCCAAATAGTGTAACTACATACAAGTTCGTATTCCTTCTAGAACATGTCACAATCTCTTTGTCCACGATGTCATTGAACACAAGTCATGGTCATTGAGTCGACTTGTATCTGTTCAATACTTTCTCGATTCCGAATATGTTGATAATCCAAATGACATTGATCCAATCAATTCATTTAAGTTTGGCCAAACATTTCATCAACATCATTCTATGAGGGGCCCAAGCTCGACATCTCTCCGAAGAGGGACAAATCCATTTAGCTTATTATTCTTCCCTACTTGAATCTGATTATGCCAATTATACCCTTTATAACTTCCTGGTTAAAGGTAGCGTTTGAATATTTCAAACATAATGTTCATCAAGTAGAAGACTATAATAACTTCATGTCTAAGGATTCAAATGACATAACTAATATGAGATCTATATATGACATTGACCATGACATAAATATCATAGAGCGGGTCATCAAGTACCTTGTTCTCCAACAAGTGCCCATAAGTCTAACATGATCATCCAATGAACATTTAGACTTATACTAGTGCTTCATAAGCTCTAGGGACGGAGATTATTATAATCAAACATAAACAACAATAATAATAAAACACATCTCTTTATTAATATGAATAAAATGATAACATACATAACGTTTAAATAACGTGCCTAGGGCACCAACACTAACACTCACTCCTAGCAGGAAACCAATTCTTTCTTGGCCTCCCAGGAGGATGCCTCGTCATTGACGGAAGTATAATAGGTGATTCAGAACTAGGAGCTTGACCAAATGAAACATAAGTCTGGATAGGGGAAGCATAACACTCTTTGTAGTATTTGCAAAAGAAATACGGATCAATATATAGAGAATGGATCGGGCTTAACGCTAAACAAAGCTGAAACTGCATGCACACAAGGGAAACCTTCGTGCTACCACTTTCCACATGAACACGTACAATCATCAACGTTAACAACCATTGGGGAATGCAACGCATTTCAAACACATTGTCTGAAGATGAGTTGTACCAACCATGTTCTACCAATTTTTTTAAGTTCTTCATACTCTTTATGCATAACAGGACAAAGTTTTGTACTCCACTTTGTTGAGCCTTCTCTGCGTTTTCCATGGAGTCATCAACTTCAACCTAATAGTATCAATTAACTCCATGATAGGTGACGAACGAGCACCTTTGAATTGAGAATTAAATGATTCCGCAGCATTGGAAGACATCTCACCATATCAACTACCATTAAAGAATGCATTAACATAATTTTCAGTAGGTAGGTTATTCAAAAATTCTTCAACAATTGTCCCACCTTCACCTATCATTTCATTCAGAAAAGTATTGAAAAGTTCTTTAGTTGGAGCTTCTGCATACTGACTGAGTTTATAGGTCATCCTGTTCTTGAATCTTATATGACAACCTCTCATATTATCCTTCAAATTATGCTTTAGATGAACAATGCAAAATGAATGGAAACACTCAGTCATCACCTCTTTAACTGCTGTAATAATTCCTTGATGACGATCAGAAACAAATATGACTTGCCTACAATCTATGAGAGGTTTAAGTTTCTCCAAAAACCATTTCTAATTATCTGTATCTTCACCACCACCAATAGCAAAAGCAATGTTAAAATCCCAACATAAAAAAATACAGGTAGAAACAATTCACAAACAAACTGATAACTACATTTTACTATTAATTAAAAGAACAATAATACCAGTGTTGCCATCTTTGGGTGTTGCTGCAAGTAGAGTCCCCTTGTATTTTCATGTAAAAATTACCATCTACAAACAACAAAGGACGACAGAACTGAAAAACCTCTTATACACGCCCTAAATGTAACAAAACATCTTCGAAAGTGACCCAATTTATCAGACTCAAGCACAAACTGGCTAGTCTCATCCAACTCCTTCATCTTCTTAAAGTAACCTCTCAAATTATCATAAGATGCCGATTCTTCACCTTAAAGTACTGCCCTAGCTTTCAACAGCTCTCCAAGCAACTTTGTAAGTTACATCAAGCCCATAACTATTCTTAAAAGTCCTAAGAATTTCAGTAGTACCAATCGAAGGCGAAGAACGAATAACATCAACTATAGTTTCAGCAAGCATGTCAGACGTAACCCTACTACCCTTTCCACTATTATGCACATCACCACATGTATGACTTAAATTAATGTTTTTATGTAAACAAATCCATTTGATTTCTCACGGACGCATGGATCCTCCAAGGGCAGCTTAAAGTAATTTTATGCTTGCATTGTGCGGTAACACGTGTGTTTTGTCATTTTTGACAAACACAAAACTAAATCCAACCTCAAAGCATACTTACACAATTGATACAAAACTCAGTGTCTCCTCCTTAAAAAACCTATCCGATACCTATTATTTCCTTAGACCACTTTGGTCATTAATAATTCTTTTTCTCCATGATAAAAAAAGTTAACATCCATCT
>JAOWBW010001331.1:265027-343437 GCA_026119855.1 Campanula takesimana
ATTGCCTTTCTTTTAGATTGGCCTCTAGTCTTTCTGGGCTGTGATTCTCCCTCCTCATCCTCCCCTTCTTCCTCTCCTCTCTCCTCGTCATCATCTACGAGGATTTTTCCGCATTTTTCCTCTTACAATCCTACTGGTGCCCTGCTCTTAGAGCCTGTTAGATCATGGGTTTTTGACTTTTCAGTGGGGCTTCCAACATTGTCCCCTCGCGTTGAACAGCTCCTCCAGGGCTAGATTCAACTGAAGCCCTTCCGGTACCATATTTCGCCTGTCCGTCAGGATCTGGATTTTCTTCTGGATTTGATCAGGGGTGAGGGGAGTGACGGAGTTTTTTGAGTTTGAGAGCTTTAGAGGTTTCTATACGATCTCTCAGATCTGCCTCTCTCCTTGCCCTTTGAGAAGGGGTATAGGAGTTGCCACTAAGAGTCTTATTTTCCCAGTCTGGCAAAGACTGATCCCTGGGGCACTTGTCCCGAAGGGCTAGCATTTGGGTTCACTTATTTCCCAGTCATTGTGAAGATTTTGTATGTCAAGAATCACAGAAAAGATGGGATACCCTTTTAGAACCGTGAAAGACGGAAGAGCTAGATGAGGATTTGGAATGAATTAGATTGGAAAAGCAAACGAAGCAAGAAGATTGCACTAGGAAGATTTTCGATTCCTGGCAATGGAACCACTGATGACGCCCTGTGAATCTGGGGTCACGGAGATGGAACTCCTATTTAGCTGTCTCTTGATCCTGATCACAACACAGACAAGAACACCGTTAAGACCAAGGCCGGGTTGGAATCCGGCTTAGGCCCTCGGGTGTGAGAGTAAGATCTCTGAGGAAAACCTAAGTAGAAAGCTTGTGAAAGCCTTGTGTGTGTGAATAGGATAGAGCACGTACCTGGCCCTTGGGGGCGGATAGGAGTATTTATATGAGTAGAAGGAGGAGGTAGGTTTAAGGTACTAACCGCCCTTGTACCGGATGGACACGCGGCAGGTCTTCATTGGTTCGGCCAGGGGAGTGGCTGAGAACGTGGCGTGTTGTCAGGGAATCATGGTTCCACCACCAACCGTTATGGTATGTCAGGTACGAACATGTAACGTCTGTTGTACGTTTGTGACAGCTGGCTACCGCGGGCTCCGGGCAGGAGGTTGAGTGATCAACACGGGACCCTTAGGATAGCGGGAGGCAGAGTTATCTCGGTTATGGTTATCAGGGAGCCCGGAGTTCTCGGGCTTGCTCGCTTGCGGGCTTATCCGGTTTGGTGTAGTCGAACTCGCTTGTACTGGCTTTGAACCGGGTCCGGTCTGGTCTGTGATGCTCGGTCTTATCACAAATAAGTTTTCACGGGATTCATAGCCGAAAAGTAATATTGATAATATCACATGGTCCAAAAATATAAATATTTAAATTTATTCTAAAATAAATTTGAGTTGTTATTTTAAGAGGAAGAGTGAATTAGTTATAGTTATAAGGAAAAGCATTTAAAAAATACAAAGTAAATGCCAAAAGCAAATATTTGGTATTTTCAATCTTTCTGTAAGGGGGAGTGTGGGACTTGGGAGTGGCCGACAATTGCATTGTCAAAATAACTGCAAGGTATGATTCCCACTTTTCAAATTGATACTACTATCATATTAGTATGAACTTTCATTGCATTAAGCTACAAGGGAGTAAACTAAAGGGGGGGAAAGTAAGTGTTAAAGAATTTGGTCGACTCAAAAAGAAAAAAGAGAAGAAAAGGAAGCCCAAACGGGCCAAGACTCGAGTCTAACGCCTTTATGTTTGAAAACTTTTTGGTTAAAAAATAAAAATAAAATAAATAATCATTCATTTTAGGACAAAATTAATATTAAATAAAGGGCAAATTGCAATTTAGTTACCTGAGTTTTACACGTTGTTTCAATTGGTTCCTGAAATCGCTTTTTGACTATTTGGTTACCTGAGTTTGACAATTTGTTGCAATGTGGTATAAAAACGGATGAGATGTTAAAAAAAACTAACTAAAGTGGACGAAAAATATAACAAGCATCTTTTAAAATTACAATAATCACCCCTGTAACTTATATTATCCAACTTCGCCCCCTAAATTCTAACATTGGTTTTTATACCCATTTTTATTAAAATATTTTTTAATAAATTTATTCAATAATTAGAATTTTCATTAAATTATTTTTTAAATAAATTTATTTTAGGGTACTAAATAAAAAAGATGTTCTCATTGAAAAATGATTACTGTTCATATTTTCAAATGACATTTAAAAAAAAAAAAAAAAACCTCCCAATTTAATGACTAATTATTGCTTCAAGAAAGAAAAAGAAAAAAGATTAATCATCATTACCAAAACCCAATTCATCTCCTCCAGACTCCATCTCTCCTCCCAATTTGACAACGGAATAATTCCTTGAGGCCCCCTCAGCCCAAATCACTCTCCATAAAAACCCAAGCAAGATCCAAAAGTACACTTAAACCCAATGCTCAGATCAAAATTCCATACAAACCCAACCCAAAAACCCATGCCCACTGCTGCCAGGTAGGGGTGTTCACGGTCCGGTCCGGTCCGGTTTTTGTCAAAATTTCATAAAACCGGAACCGAACCAACAATTCGGTTCTACGAAAATTTGGAACCAAGACCGAACCAATACGTACAAGAACCAAAACATCGGTTCCGGTTCCATTGGTCCGGTTCCGCTAAAATATACATTTGTTATTAATTTTCCTTTTGTCATAACTTTAGCAAGAGATTAAGAGAAAAATTATTTAGAAAAGAAAATCTTTCTTTCACTAGATGCACATAATTGATGGGCAGAACTAAGAAATCCCAATCTGCAATCTAGAATTACATGAACTTGAACAGAACATTAACTTTCATGATATATTTATGTTCAGTAAAAAAATATACATGTATGTATGTTTCTTGATTAGCAAAAAGAAGACCAACAACAGTAGGCTTGTAATTTTTGTTAACAAACAGTAGATATTGTTATATAACTAGAAAAATACAATTTTTATATATTAGCATTTTATATAAAACTATATGTGTTATATTATTGGTCCGGTCCGGTCCAAAACCGATGTTAAATTTATGAAATCCGGAACCGGACCAATTTGTCGGTTCTTAAGAAATTTAGAACCAGGACCAAACCAAAAGTATTGGTCCAGTCCGGTTTTCATTGGTTCGGTCCGGTTCCTCCGATCCGGTCCGGTTCCGAATTATTTTGCTCAGCCCTAGACGTGACCAAAAAAAAACCGGCAACCGGGCCGTAACCGGCAACCGGCTCACCCGTCAACCGTAATTCCCCGGTCCGGTTTCGGTTAGGCCTTTCTCAAAACCGGTAAACCGCCGGTTATAACCGGATAACCGCCAACCGGATAACCGGCGGTTAAACCGTTTATAAAACCGGAGGTTAACCGCCTAACGGCTACTTTTCAAAAATTTGCACCGCCCCCCCCCCCATTTCCCCATGTCTGACTGACCACCACTGTCCAAAAACGGCTAGTTTTCCAACTAGCCGTTAGTTCAGTTAACTTTCGGCCTTAAATGAAAATTAAAAAAAAAAAAAACCAAAAATTGCTTACATATAAATACCCCCTCCCTCCTACCATTTTAGTTCCACATCTTCTCTATACTCTTTCTCTCTCTACTAATTCCTAAGTCTCTCACACTCTCTCATATTTCCAGTTAGATTGCATAATTCCAGTCAGTTTTTTAACGCTTTCCAGTTAGTTTTTTAACGAAATCACTTTTTAATTTATTTAGAAAATTCCAGTCACTTTGTTAACCATTTCCAGTCAGTTTCAAATCGTTTTCCAGTTAGTTTTCAGAATTCCAGTCAGTTTTTGAGAGTTTCAGTCAGTTTTTTGACAGTTTCAGTCAGTTTTTTAACAAAATCTGTGTTTTTCATCATTTTCAGTCAGTTTTTTAGCGAGTTTCAGTCAGTTTCTAAACAGTTTCAGTTAGTTTGTTAACAAAATGGCCTCATCTCGAAGGAGCGGCAAGGAACATGTTGATTCTTCCTCACTTAACCCGGAAATTGAGTCACATTTTGAGGAAAGTGAGCAAAATGTTGAAGAAAATGTTCCTCAAAGTGGTAGGGCCTGGGCCGGCCGAGCTCGGGGCGTGGGAGGAGGTGGTCGGGGGCAACGTCAAGCACGAGAATCCAAATCCGACACTTTCACGATCCATTTCCGAAAAGTACAAATTGACCCCAACGACTTTGTACATTTTCGAGCGTGTTGCAACTATTGCACCAAATCTTACCCGTTCGCAAAAGGTAATGGGCATGGAACATTGAACCATCACTTGAAATCAACACATCCTGAAAAACTTGGGATTGATAGTGATCAAGCTCAATTACAATTTGCTCAACCTAACACCCAAGGTACGTCTTCGGTCTTATTTAAGTTTAATAATGTCGTTTATAGGAAAGAATTGTGCAAATTTGTGTGTGTTAAAGGGCTTGCTTTTAACTTTGCGGATGATGAATTTTATGAACGGTTTATTAGACTTTCTTTAAATCCGGCCGCCTCCAAAGTACCACGTACGACTCTCGTACGCGATATTAAAAAAGTGGTTTTGGAATATAAACATTTTTTAATTGATGTTTTATCAAAATTAGATCAAAGAGTTTCAATTTGTGCCGATGGTTGGAGTGATCATTGGCAAAGAAATAGTTATTTGGGTGTTACATGCCATTGGATCGATAATTCGTGGACTTTACAAAAAAGATTACTTGCATATGATAGTTTTGAACCACCTCATTCCGCGGAAAATATTTGTAGAAAGTTGCACGCCATTTTGGCAAAATATGGTCTTTTGCAAAAAATATTTTCTATTTCATTCGACAATGCTAGTGCTAATACCGCTAGTATACCGGAATTGATGCTCATTTGTCAACCGTCACTTGGGGGTAAGTATTTTCATATTAGATGTTTATGTCATATCATAAATTTATGTGTTAAAGATGGTTTGGATGCTTTAGATCAATATGTTAAACCCATTAGAGAGGCTCTTTATTTTATTGCAAAAAAAAAATAAAATTACAAGAAAATGGATAAAATATTGACTAAATAAGGGTCTTCCCGAAAAATATTTTTCTATGGATGTTCCGACTAGGTGGAATTCTACCTACAAAATGTTAATTGATGGTTTTGAGTATAAAGAGCATATCATGGATTTTTTTATTAGTATGGGCTATGAAATTCCTTTATTTGCGTATCAATGGAACGCTTGCACTAATTTATGTCAATTATTAAAGATTTTTAATACCGCTACTTTGGCTTTGTCGGGAGTTTATTATCCAACTTCCGTTTTGGTACTTGATCAATGTATTGCAATAGTTCTAAGTTTTAAAAATTTGCAAAATTGCACCATTTTAAACGAAAGCATTGCTTCCATGAGGCAAAAGTGGGTCAAATATTTTGATAACATTCCGTCTCTATTTTTGCTTGCAAAGATGTTGGATCCCCGTATTAAATTGAAAGATCTAGTCCGCATAATAACGTTTTATTATGTAAATTTATACCCCAATGGGGACGGATTACACGAAAACCCGGCGATTATTGTTGAAAATACAAAAAAAGATTTGGTGACTCTTTATAATGAGTATAGTGCAATTCATGGAAATGTTTCTCAATATGGCTCAAGTCCTAATGAAGAAGATATTGGTATTGATACACAATATGATGTGAATAACGATCCATATAGTTTTGTTAATGATATTTATTTTTCAAAACGTCCTAGAACTTCTCCTTCTTCTTCTTCTACCTCTAGCATTCCGTACGAGTTGGAAGCATATTTCTCTACTAGACATGAAGTTGTACAAAACACTTCAAATCCAATTTCTTTTGATATTTTGAGGTGGTGGTCACAAAGGCAAGAAACTTATCCCATACTCTCTTTAATTGCAAAAGAAGTCTTAGCTTCTCCCGCTTCAACCGTGGCCATCGAATCGGCATTTAGTGTGGGAGGAAATGTTTTGGATGCAAGACGTTCCCAACTAACTTGTGAAAATTTGGAAAATCAACTCTTGCTTGGTGATTGGGTTAGAGCGGAAAAGAGGGAGCAAGATATGCCTTATGAAGAGGATTTAGTAAATGTAGATCCACAATATCAATACGACTTGGAAGATTCTACGGGAAGTTCGGAAGGGGACGGAATGTAGATAGTTTTTATTTTAATTTTTAGAATAGGTTTATTTTTATTTCATTGTAATAGTTTAGTTGAGGTAATAAGGCTCCATTTTTTCCTCCCTTAATTATAAAAGGGCATGGATTGGTTGTCCCCCTCTTTGTAATTTTAATTTTAATTAATAAAATTTAAGGGTACCGTCACTTTTTTTACTTAAAAAATTTGTGTTATTATACATTATAGTTATACACTTATACATTTTAAGTTTTTAACTTAAAAACAAAAAGACAAAAGAAAACTGTTTAATATATGTATGACTCATACATATACTCCCGTTTTTTTTTTTTTATAAAAACTGTTTAAAAAAAAAAAAAAAGTTAAAAAATCTGTTAATAAAACTGTTAAAAAAATCTGTTAAGAAAACTGTTTAAAAAACAGTTAAATTTTTTTTTTTACTTGAAAAAAAAAACTTTACTTGAAAAAAAAACCCTTTAAAAAAATGAAGTGTTTTTTTATTTTATCTTTTTTTTTTTTTAACAAAAAACTGTTAATAAAACTGTTTTGAAAAAAAAAAAAAAAAAAAAAAAAGGTAACCGGTTTAACCGCATTAACCGGTTAACCGGTAAACCGTAACCGGACATCACGGTTAGACGGTTAGGTTACGGTTAGCATTTAACGAAAAACATAACCGGCGGTTATAACCGTCAACCGCCGGTTATAACCGGATGGACACGTCTACTCAGCCCTACTGCCAGGGTCACAAACAGCCCGCACCCAAGGCTTACTACCAGGCCCGATCCACAACCTGTCCCAGATCCAGATTTAACAGCCCGCCCACCCGCCTGTTTTATAATCAAAACAAAATCTGCTGGTGATGGGAATCAACCTTGGACCTATCTTGTGAAAACATCTTGACCACTAAGCCAATGTACTACATGTTTCTTACTTTACAGTATTTACTATTACGATAATCAGTTTGGACGAAAATAAATAACAAAATTTAAGATTTCACAATCAATTAATGAGATTCTAGAATATTCAATAAAACAATAACTTTTGTAAGAAAAAACATATAAAATTAAAAAAACACGCTTTAAAAAGTATACTAGGTCTAAATCTTTTATTAGAAAAAAGTATGAAAGAACTAAAAAATAAATTAACTTATAATCGTGCAATATAGTATTTGAGAATTTTTTTATATTTTATTTATTATTACCCTTCAGTTAAGACACTTATTTACATAAATGACACCAGTTAAATTCCTTATTTACTAAAAATGTGATAATTATGAAAAAATAAACTAAATAACTCTTATATCTTAAGCATAAGAATAATTTTAGACTTATACCTTATAAGAAATTGAAAAATATGACTTCTTTTTTACATTTATAATTTAGGTATAAGAGTGATTACAATCTTATATGCTAGTTAAATTATAAGACTAAAATGGGTCTTATAGTTAAACTATAAGAGTCAATTTTAATTAAAAAGACACTTTTTTATGGCTTTTGAAAGAAACTTTGAAAAAATGAGAAAATAATGACTCTTATATCTCAAGTATAAGACACGAACTAGTCTTGTGCTTCTTGTATAAGAGATAATATTAACAAAATATGAGACTTTTTAAATGATTTTTTAAGAAAATGTGAAACATTGTGAAAAAATAATAAATACTCTTATACTTCAAATATAAGAGAAAACTAGTCTTATACCTAAGTATATGAACAACCTGGTTAATATTATACCTAAGTATATGAACAGTCTGGTTAATAATGTATGAGACTTTTTTATGATTTATATTTTTAAAAAAATGTAAAAAAATTATGGAAAAAAATAATATTCAGTTACAAGAGGGAATTAGTCTTATACCTCATTAAATGAGCGTACTCGTAGATAAAATATGAGACCTTTTATAATTTTTTTAACAAAAGGTGAAAAGTTATGAAAAATATATCACTCTTATACCTTGGGATTAAGCGTAATTCTAGTCTTAAACCTAACAATAGGAGTAGACAAACAAGTTAATAAAATTTAAAAAATTGATTATCTAAAAAATGTTAAAATTTGTGATTTTTTTTACTCTTATACCTAAGTATAAGAGTCACTCAAGTCTTATATCTTAGTTATAGGATTTTTAAGAAAATGTGAATAAATATGAAAATAATGAATCTTATAACTCAAGTATAAGAGACGAACTAGTCTTATACTTCCAGTATAAGAGTTAATATTAATAAAATATGAGACTTTCTTAAATAATTTTTAACATGTGATAAATTATTAAATATAAATAAATAAATCTTATACTTAAAGCATAATAGTAATTATAGTCTTATGCCTAATTATAGGAGCGGAAATGTTAATATAATATGAAACTTTTTTATAATTTTCTTTTAAAAAATGTAAAAAACTGTGAAAATAAATTACTCTTATACCTTAGGTATTAGAGTAATAATAGTCTTATACCTAAGTATAAGAGCGGACTAGTTAATAAAATATGAGACATTTTATGTTTCTTTAAGAAAATTTGAAAAAATTGTGATTTTTTTTGTTTAGTAAATTAGGTATAAGAGTAATTCTAGTCTTATATATTAGGTATATGATCAGTGTAATGGCAATTTTGTAAATAAATGCCTAGGCTGACATTTCAGTAAATAAGGGAGTTAACTTGTGTCATTTATGTAAATAAGTGTCTTAACTGGAGGGGTATAAAGAAAAAAATATAAAAGTTTCTCAAATACTATATTTCACAATTATAATTATATTTATTTTTTAGGTCTTTCATATTTGTTCTAATAAAATATTTAGATCTTTATATTTTTTTAAATCATGATTTTTTCTTTTCTGATATTTATTTTTACAAAAGTTGATTTTTTTGTGAACATTCTAAAATTTAATAAATTGCTTGTAAATCTCAAGTTTTTCATTTTTTTTGTGTGCTTATTATTTGAACTAATATTATACTATTGTGAAGTTAAGAACAAATAAAGTGTTAGTTTAGTGGTTAAAGCTCACTTTTTCAACAGGGTGATCCCAAGTTAAATTCCCACTCTCTACATGTATTTGATATTTTTGTTATTATTCTAGGGGGCTTTGGACTCTAGGACCCCTCACTACCAACTTATATTCTAAATAAGGACTCAACAGATCACTCTAGGGCCCCTCACTACCAACTTATAATATTATTAGCTAATACTATTATGCAAATAATAGTTAAATATTAAATGGTTAATCATTATTATAGTTTTTTTTTGAAGGATTAATCATTATTATAGTTAATATTTATATTAACTATTATTGATAATTATTAAATAAATTAAAAAAATACTATTAATAGTATTAGTTAATCATAATAGTTACTGTATATATTAATTATTATTTTTAATTGTAGTATAACTTAATCATAATAGTTATAATATAAATGAACTATTATTAGTAGTATTAGTTAATCATTATACAATACTCCCTCCGTCCCATTTGAAGCTTCACTTATTACCAAAATGGATGTCCCGTTGATTGCTTCACCTTTCCTAAAATGGTTATAAATTTAAGCCCCACTTGTCATCCCCATTCACTTTTTCCTTTCACATACATAAATTGTGGTCCCCACTTGTCATACCCACTCACTTCTTCCCTCTCACAACCCATTTCCCACTCATCACTTTTCTTAATTCTTGTGCACTCTCAAAATGGTGAAGCTTCTACCGGGACGGGGGGAGTATATGTTAATATTTACTATTAATAGTACTCACTCCGTCCGAGAGTAAGAGTCCTACTTTCTATTTTGGTATATCCAAGAGTAAGAGTTTCTTTATAAAATGACAAATAATGAGCAATAATGAATAGTGTTTTTGACAATTTTATCTTTCTAATGCTTCTATAATTACAAAAAGACCAAACTAACTAACTTATACTCCCTCCGTCCCAGCAGAAGTGTCACCAATTTTTGGGACTCGGGGATTAAGAAAAGGTAGTAGGTGTGTGGTAGAAAATGAAGAGAGAGAATGAGTGGGATAAATAGTAGTGTTGGTTGAATAAAATGAGTGATGGAAAATGAAGAGAAAGAATGAGTGGGGTTAAATGGTGTGGGGTTGGTTGAATATAAATATATTAAAATATTTCCATTTTAGGTAGTGACACTTGTGCTGGGACGGACCAAAAGGGAAATAAGTGACACTTCTGCTGGGACGGAGGGAGTATATATATATATATATATATATGTAGGTAGGTGCTCAAATGAGAACCTAAATATCGTGAGAACCGTGAGAACCAATCATAACCATTAGATTAGAAAAAAAATCAAGGGTCCATATGTTAGATACAATTGATACACTTAGATACATTACTAAAAATTCGATATTACACTTGGATACGATAGGTTAATAAGTATTGTATCTAAGTGTTGCACTTGGATACACTATGTTATATCCAATTGTTTTTCGAAAATCAACTAATGTATCCAAGTGTATCCAATGTATCTAACATCTGGACCCTTGATTTTTTTTTTCTAATCTAATGGTTATGATTGGTTCTCACGGTTCTCATATAAAATGGTTCTCACAGAAGCGCGACCCTATATTTATATATATATATATACTCCGGGACCCTTACTCCGGGACGAATGGAGTACATAATTATGCCCCATTTTTAAATGAAAGGACTTGAGTAGTCATTTTAATATTTAATTTTTTTTTTGAAAGATAATATTTAAAAATTGTTGGGCATCCAATTCTTATTTATTTTTATTTTGCAAACTTTAAGGTTTTTTAGGTGTGAAGGGGGTGGGACTCTAATGAAATTGCAAAGTTAAGTTAATGTTAACTATTTCTCTATTTTTATTAATGACATTTTTGTTGTTTGTTTTTTTTTTAAAAAAAACTATTTATCAATTGACAAATTCTCAGGTGCAACCGGTGCACGGGCGTGCGGCGGGCAAACCCGCTCCGACCCGACCTGATCCACCAGCCCCATCCTCCAGATGACGCGCTGTGAGCCACTCGCTGGTTCACCCACCCGCGCGCTGCTACGTGTCCCCTTAAAAAAAAAACCATTATCTTTAAAATGCTATATCTTGAGATTTATAACTTCGATTTTTTTTAAAAAAAATACCGTTGTGTTCGTCTCGACGAGACGAATAAAACTACATATGTCATGATATTGTTTGTTTTTTTTTTAAAAAAAAACATATTTTTTTTACACACACAAAGTTTGAGTTGCTTTTTCAGCTGAAATGTAACACTCTGTTTTGATAAAAGTAACAGTTTTATATTAAAAAAGTAACACTTTTTACAGTCAAATGTAACAGCAATTTTACAAAAAAAAAAATAAATTGGGTTTGCATTTCAATTGTTACTTTCTCAATAAAAAATTGTTACATTTCAGATATAATGTTACATTTAAGAATATAAATTGTTACAAATTGAGAAAAAATATGTTACATTCATTTTTTATAAAATGTAACATTAGTTTAGTTTGTCAATCCTATTTTAATTTTGGGAGAAAAAAAAGTGTTACATTTGAAAAAATGAGTGTTACATTCCTTTATAAAAAGTGTTACATTAGTTTAGTTGCCAATCTTTATTTTATCTTTTATCTATTGCATCAAATTGTGGTACATTTTTTTAAAAAAAGTGTTACATTTGAAAGAAAAAAGTGTTACATTTCGTTATAATAAGTGTTACTTTTGTTGGGAGGAAAAAAGTTAGGGGTGGCAAAAAAAAAAAAAAAAACCGGCTTGGCTCGCCTGGCGCCGTCGCACGACGTGCGGCGGTTGCACAGGAGACCGGCTCTTATCAATTTTGGTCTATTTTTTATCCATTATAACAGCCGATTAAGGTGCACAATCGAAATGGATTTATATGTTAAATGTCATGCTGTATTTCTTTATTTACATTTATTCAATTGTAAGTGAGTGTATGAATATATTAAAAAAATTATTGTGAATAAAATAATACTTTTATGCATCATCATGTTGATTTTGTTGGAGTAGAGATTCTCAAAGGAACAAAAAAGGGAATTCCAGGCGGAGGAGCGAGCGGGCGCTCGAGGCCTAGCAGGCCGGCGCTCATTTGGACAGAAGGTCTGGTTCCTCGAAAATTAAAGGCAGGCGGGCACTTGGGGTTGGCCAGGCGGGCGCCTGGTCCGCTGACGGGATTTCGGGACTCCTTCTTTGTTTAGGTTTAGATCTTATTCCAGGGCTTATATTTAAGCAATGTTCCGCCCGCAAACTCATTGTAACTCAGATTTAACATATTATAGTGCAAGATCCTGGCTTGGTAGTGCCCCCAGACGTAGTCAAACATATTGACGAACTGGGTAAACAATTTCTGTGTCTTTTCTTGCTTTGATTTCTTGTGCTTTGTTTGTGTGCTCTTATTGTTCTTGTGATTTGCTTGGGTAGTGGAGGGCCATATCCACAATAACTGGTATCAGAGCTCTGGTTTGGAGATCAGGGTTTAATCGTAAGATTGGTTTATCGAGCGATTGGGTGTTGTCAAGCAATCAAGAATGGGCAAGGACAAACAGGCGGTTGAGAAATTTGATGGTTCTGACTACAGTTTTTGGAGGATGCATATAGAGGATCTCTTGTATAACAAAGATCTCTATAAGCCTCTAAAGGGTGTCAAACCGGAAGGAGAAAAGCAAGAAGATTGGGATCTCATGGATCGGAAAGCCCTAGGGGTGGTTAGATCTACTTTGTCAAAGTGGATCGCGAAGACTACCAAGAAGGCGAAGACCACAAAGGAGCTATTGGATTATCTTACTAAGAGATTTGAAACTCCATCTGCTGCAAACAAGGTTGATTTGATACGCAAGATGGGTAGTCTCAAGATGCAAGAGGGAGGATCCTTAGCTACACACATCGATGAGTTTATGTACGTTATAGACTCATTGACTGCGTTGGATATTACATTTGATGATGAGGTTCATGCGTGCTTATTGCTAGCGTCTTTACCAGGAAGTTGGAGCGGGACGGTGATAGCGATCAATGCTTCAGCGGGTAAGAACAAATTAAAGTATGATGATGTTAAAGACTTCTTGTTGGGCGAAGAAAATCGTTTGAAGAAATTGGGGACATCGTCTACTTCGGGATCGGCCTTAGCTACTACTAGCAGGGGAAGGCCGGGTACTAGCAATAAAGGAAGAACTGGATCAAGGGAAAACGTAGTGGGTGGTAAGGGCAAGGCCGTGGAGATCAGAGATAAACCAAGGGTTGCGAAAGGATCCGTGCAGTGTTATCATTGCAAGGAGTTAGGTCACTACAAGAAGGATTGTCCCAATCGTGGGGACAATTCGGTGAATGTGACAGTCGAAGGTGATGATGTACTGGTTCTGAGTGTTAGTAGTGCACTAGAATCATGGGTGCTGGATTCGGGGGCATCATTCCACTCTTGCGGGCATGCAGAAGAGATGGAGAATTATACTTCCGGTGATTTCGGTAAGGTCTATCTGGCGGATGGCGAGCCTTTGGAAATCAAGGGGAAGGGGGATGTCAGAATAGGAGCATCGGACGGGAAGGTCTTACATCTGAACGGGGTCAGGCACATTCCAGGTTTGAAAAAGAACCTATTATCAGTTGGGCAGTTGGACGAAGAAGGTTACAAGGTAACATTCGGCTGCAGGAACTGGGTTATTACCAAGGAGGATTCTGAGATCGCTCGGGGTAATAAGGAGGGGACATTGTATTTGGCGAATAACACCAAGGACAGTATCGCGGTGGCGTCAGCCAAGGGTGATACTGATTTGTGGCACTGTCGATTGGGTCACATGAGTGAGAAGGGGATGAAGGTACTTTGCTCAAAGGGACTACTACCGGGTTTGTAGACAGTCGACGTGGGGATCTGCGAAGATTGTGTGTTTGGCAAACAGGCGAGAAGTAATTTCTCGAGGACAGGTAGGGCTTTGAGAGAAGCAAAGTTAGAACTGGTTCACACGGATTTGTGGGGACCATCTCCGGTAACTTCTCTGGGTGGTGCGTCATATTACATGACTTTCATTGATGATTCAACAAGGAAGGTCTGGGTCTACTTCTTGAAGGGGAAAGATGAAGCTTTCGAGGTATTCAAGAAGTGGAGGGCCTTGGTGGAGAATCAGATGAGACTTAAGCTTAAGTGCTTGAGATCAGATAACGGAGGGGAGTATGAGCTCGGGGAGTTTAAGGAATATTGTACAGCGAATGGGATTCGTATGGAGAAGACTCCAAAGGGCACACCACAACACAACGGGGTTGCAGAGAGGATGAACAGGACATTGAACGAGCGGGCTAGAAGTATGAGGTTGAAGTGTGGACTTCCGAAGACGTTTTGGGCATATGCAGTTGACACGGCGGCTTTCTTGATCAATAGGGGACCATCGGTACCATTGGGGAATGGAATTCCAGAGGAAGCATGGAGTGGCAAGCAGGTAAATCTGTCCTTTCTTCGCATATTTGGCTGCGTTTCATTTGGCTGCGTTTCATATGTTCATATTGATTCTGCTGATAGAACTAAGTTAAATGCAAAATCTGTAAAATGTACGTTTATTGGGTATGGTGGGGATGACTTCGGGTATAAGTTTTGGGATGACCAAAACCATAAAATTATTCGTAGTCGAGATGTGGTATTCAATGAACAGGTATTGTACAAGGACAGAAAGGGGGCATCTGATGATATTAGTTCGGAACCGGAGGTTGTAGAGGTGGATATTCCAGACTCGGGTGGGAGCAGGATGGTTCATGATGACCAAGGTCAGGGGGTCACTGAAGATGAACCACATACTCCGGAACCGGATATTCCGCTGCGTAGATCCAGCAGATTGCGTGGATCACCTGACAGGTATACTCCTTTAAATTACTATTTGTTGCTGACAGATAGTGGTGAGCCGGAATGTTATGCGGAGGCTGTTCGTAGTGCACTTTGTAATAAGTGGAGAGCTGCGATGGATGATGAGATGGACTCATTGAAAGCCAACAAAACTTGAGAGTTTATTAAACTGCCTAAGGGGAAGAAGGCATTGCATAACAAGTGGGTTTACAGGATCAAGGAGGAAGCAAACGGCAGTAAGCGTTACAAGGCAAGGTTGGTTGTAAAAGGGTTTCAGCAAAAGTACGGTATTGACTACACCGAGGTATTCACTCCTGTTGTGAAGATGACCACTATCAGAATGGTTGGGGATAGTAGTGGCGGATAACTTGTTGCTGGAACAGATGGATGTAAAGACGGCCTTTCTTCATGGTGATTTGGAGGAAGAAATTTACATGGTACAACCAGAGGGTTACTTGTCTAAGGGTAACGAGGAACTGGTTTGCAGGTTGACTAAGAGCTTGTATGGCCTTAAACAAGCTCCTAGGCAGTGGTACAGGAAGTTTGATTGATTCATGCACGATATTGATTTTATCAGATGTGAGGCGTATCATTGTTGCTACTTCAAGAACACGGACAATGGGTATATAATCTTGCTGTTATATATGGATGACATGTTAATAGCGGGCTCCAGCAGTAGAGAGGTAAACAGATTGAAGGCTCAGTTGTCAGAACGGTTCGAGATGAAAGATTTGGGGGAGGCCAGGAAAATCTTGGGCATGCGGATTGACCGGAATAGGGAGTTGGGTAAGTTGGTTCTTCACAAACAGAATACGTTGAGAAAGTCTTGACAAGGTTTTGCATGGAAGAGGCGAAGCCAACAGGGACACCATTGGGTATGCATTTCAAGCTATCCGAGAAGGACTCACCTAAGGGCAAGGAGGAGCGTGACAAGATGGAGAGGACTCCATATGCTTCGGCAGTGGGGAGTATAATGTATGCAATGGTGTGTACAAGGCCGGACATTGCACATGCGGTGGGAGTAGTCAGCCGGTACATGGGCAATCCAGGGAAGCAACATTGGGAAGCGGTTAAATGGATCCTGTGTTACTTAAAGGGTACTGCTGGTAAGGCTCTGTGTTTCTCAAGCAAAGAGGTCGTGTTAGCGGGTTATGTGGATGCGGATTTGGCATCAAGTGATCTTGATAAGAGGAGAAGTACTACGGGTTATGTTTTCACATTGGGTGGTACGGCTATCTCCTGGGCTTCTAAATTGCAGAAGATCGTGGCTCAGTCGACTGCGGAAGTAGAATATGTGGCAGTGACAGAGGCAAGCAAAGAGATGGTATGGTTGCAGAACTTCTTGGGTGAACTTGGGAAGACGCGAAGTGGTAATGCCCTCTACAGTGACAGTCAGAGTGCAATTCATTTGGCTAGGAATCCGGCGTTTCATTCTAGGACGAAGCACATTGAACTGAGGTTTCACTACATCAGGCATCTCTTGGAAAGGAAGTTCTTAAGGCTGGAGAAGATATTGGGATCGGAGAACCCGGTTGACATGTTGACCAAGGTGGTAAACCTTGAAAAGTTGAAGCTATGTAAAGCTTCAATTGGGCTTAGAGAATAGGAGAGGAGGAAGGCACTACCATGATCGAGGTGAGCACTAGAACGACACCAAGGATGAGTTGAAGACGGATACGGGGCTTGTATACGCGGTTGATCTCTAGGTGGGAGATTGTTGGAGTAGAGATCCTCAAAGGAACAAAAAGGGGAATTCCAGGCGGAGGAGCGAGCGGGCGCTTGAGGCCTAGCAGGCGGGCGCTCATTTGGACAGAAGGTCTGGTTCCTCGAAAATTAAAGGCAGGCGGGCGCTTGGGGTTGGCCAGGCGGGCGCCTGGTCCACTGACGGGATTTCGGGACTCCTTCTTTGTTTAGGTTTAGATCTTATTCCAGGGCTTATATTTAAGCAATGTTCCGCCCCCAAACTCATTGTAACTCAGATTTAACATATTATAGTGCAAGATCCTGGCTTGGTAGTACCCCCAGACGTAGTCAAACATATTGACGAACTGGGTAAACAATTTATGTGTCTTTTCTTGCTTTGATTTCTTGTGCTTTGTTTGTGTGCTCTTATTGTTCTTGTGATTTGCTTGGGTAGTGGAGGGCCATATCCACAACAGATTTGACGTATATTACATTATATGAAAAACGATAAAATAGAACATTGCATTAAGTGGTCACTAAAAAGTACATTGCATTAATTAAAAAAAAATGGAAAAGTACGGTGCATAATTTGATCTTTCGGCAGAAACGATTTTTTTTTTCCGTGTGTCATACTGTATCTGACCCTAAATGAATGTCCAAATTTCATTTTAAGAGACACTCTGAAAATGTGTGCGTTTTGTACATTTTAATGGCGAAAATGAATATATATCTTGTTGTCCACTTTCTAAACATATTTACGATAATAAAATGAACAACATAATTTTTTTTTGGTAAAAAGGCGTTTAGGGACATACTTTTTAAGAAAAAAAACATTCATTTTGAAGCGAAAATTTCTTGAATTTGGACATTTAAAGACAAAAGAGTAATATTTTATAATTCAACACTTGGATACATGTGAAAACGTATCAAACACTCATACACAGCCTCGGTCACAATGGGAAGAAGCATTGGGATTCACCAAGACTGGACTCCACTTTGACAAAACTTGTGTGAGACGGTCTCACACATGAGACGGGTCTCGTTGAGAGAGTAAATGGTCTGTCGGTCTGTCCCCTAAGGGCGGGGCGGGAAAGCCCATTCTCTCACTCATCGAGACCCGTCTTAAGCAGTGGCGGAGCCAGAAAATTTTTGAAAGGGGGGTAAAATTAGTTTTTCTAAGTAAAAGGGGGCAAGACTAAATTTTAGTGCAATTTTCTTCTCACAATTCACTTTTTTGCACCAATACCTCAAATTCTTGGAAAAAAAAGTCACCAATAAAATTGTTATTTTCTTAAACTAAATGGGGGTAACCGTCTCACACAAGACTTTCTCCTCCAGTTTTACTAGTAGGTTTTTTAACCCTATTTTTTTCATTGTGTAAGAGATTTGTCCAATTCTTAGAGAATAGTGATTCGAAGTTGTTGGATGGGATGATTGATGTCTCTGATACAATAAAAGGCAAGAATAACAGTTACACAAAAAGTGGCCAGGACTTTTAGAAAGAAAAATAAAGTGGCTGAGATTTATTTTTGGAAAAATGATCCTACGGCTTAAACTAAAGCAACCATTTCCCTCCTTGCATACAATTTTTCTTTCTGAAGAGCCCACACCAGATGGACCGGGCTCAGAAGTTAGACCGGATACTTGCGAACCGGAATCGTCCCTGGAAGCGGTTCAATGCCAACCATTTGGTCAACCTCGTCTTTCTTCTGACGATATCGAGATCACTCAGATATTACGAGCCGAAATGAGCTCTTGGATCACCTCTCAGTCTCTGGGATCCTCCACCTCGGCGAGCTCGGAGCCTCCTCGGCGAGTCCGGAATAAAGGCAGCATTAATGACTGGGTCAGAGCCCTCCTATCGAATTAAATGCGCTTGGAATTCCTTGACCACCTACCATGTTCGGCGCCGGCTGTGTCAACATCACGACATCCCTTGGTCAGAGCCTGTCAAGTCCGAAATGCTGACCTATCGCAGGGCGACATGTGGCTAAGTTGGCAAAGTCTACTCCTAGACCCGCGGTCGGACCGTTGGATAATAGGGGGGGATATATAAGCCTCTTTTCTATCTCTCCCTTAGGTATGAAAACCCCGTACACACACTCAAAACACACAGAGAACTCTAAACTTCTCTCCCAAGGCATTCTACGCCTTGTTCTTAGACTCTCCAGAGAATCTCACTCTTACGCCCGAGGGTCTAAGCTGGGATAAAACCTGGCCTTGACCTTGACGGTTTCATTGGCTTTGTTGTGTTAACAGGTGAACCGGATAACAAAAGCCAGATATCCATCCAATACATTGACCCCAAATTCCGTGGCGACATCAGTGGTTCCATTACCGGGAAACGTATCTTACTACCTTTAGTAATCTTTTTCGCGAGAAACTAGTGTCATTTGATACCAATAAACGACTGTCAGTTCCTCACGAACATAAAAACAACTCTTCATTACTAAACTCGAAATGGCTGGAAATGGAAAAAAGCCAACTCAAGATCACGAGATAGTAACCCCTTCAGCCAACAGGCCTAAGGCCGCATCTGAGGGCAAGTCAATTCATGACCGCTTGGGAAACAGGAGTGGGTTTTATAAAATCCCAACTCGAAAAAGAAGAGATTCAGATCTGAGAACACAGATCACCGCCTCCAAAGGCGCAAAAGCACCACCGCCCGCGACGAACCAGAGGTAGCTCATGTTAGCCGCCCTCCAGGAACAATCGCGTCTGGTGGCCCAACAGTTGAATATTAACACCCAAACCATTCAACTATTGGAAGAAGAAAACAGGGCCCAAAAGGCTGGGAAGTCATACGTAGACAAGCCAGGCCCTAGCAAATACCAGAGCAAAAATGTTGAAGACATCTCTGACGATGATGACGACGAATACTATGATCAGGAAGATGAAGAGGAATCAAGAGGGGAACCTGAAGGCGAGGGAGAGTCCCAACCTAAAAGGAATCCCCCCTCCTCAAAGAATAAAAATCATAGGACTCCCATCAAATCCAATGCGGGAGGAATCACCCGAGCAACCCAAAGCGGCAAGACCACGGGAGCTCAGGGAATAACCCCCTCTATAGAGAAAATGATCAAGGAACTGTGGAAAGAGCAGAAAGGGAGCCCAAAAAAGTCTACCTCGGCCCTAGATGCCTTCATTGACAAGATCAAGAACTCGCCCATCACTAATCGTCGCCTCCCTTCCATGGATTCATATTCCGGTGCCAATAGTGCGAAGAGCCATGTGGGACGATTCGAGGTCCAGATGTCCTTATTTACAGAATCCGAAGCCATCAAGTGCAAGGCACTGGCCTTGACCTTTCAAGGAAAAGCCTTATCTTGGCTCCTGGCCCACCATCGAGGCTCCATCACCAGCTACGACATGTTGAGAAGCAATTTCCTCAATTCGTTTGCCGGGGCCGGAGTAACAGCAAGGCCGAAAGAGGACTTGATCCGAATCCGCCTGCAAACCCAGGAAAGCACTGCATCCTATATCACCCGCTTTCAAAAAATGACAGAGCAGATAGTCGATCTGGAAAAGAAGGGATATTGAGTTATGTTTTATGGGAGGTTTGACTTGCCAAGCCCTCAAAACAGAATTCTCACTTCGCAAACCAGGCGGAGTTGAAGAGATGTATGAGAGAGTTATGGCAGTGGTGGACTCGGAAGAACCGTATGTGCCTGAGATAACACGGAAACCAGTGAAAGAACGTATCGAATCCAAGGCAGAGCCTAAAACGAGCTCGCGGCCGGGAAGGAACCGCACTCGCCGAACTAACACGTTTAAGGACTTCACTCCATTCGCTGCCCCTAGAGAGGTGGTAATGAGGTCGGTGGAATCGCCGGCTCCCCCTCCATTAAACAAACCCGCGTGGCAGCTGACCCGAACCAATACTGTACGTATCACAGTGACTACGGGCACTCCATAGAAAATTGCATGAACCTGAAAAGGGCATTACAAGGTCAGGTAGATCAGGGAAAATTGAAGGAGTGGATATCAAAAAGAAAGAGTACGGGGAACAACAAAGGTCCCGGAAAGAGGACCACCGAGCCCGAGCCCGAAGGAGATAGCCGGCGACTCTGCATCGACTTTATCAGGGTCGACCTGGCTAGCAACGCCCAGCTAGAAACTCAGATCAGGAGGCTGGAAAGGATATACTTAATTCCCCCAATTCCTCAGGAAGAGGAAGAAGTAATATCCTTCAAACGGTCCGAGCTGGCTGCCACCTTGTTTCACTCCACTCAACCACTCACTATTGACATCGCTGTGGGGCGCGCCGACATCGGAAGGGTCCTAATAGACACTGGTGCTTCAAGGGAGATCCTCTATTATCACTGTTTAAAGAAGATGGGAATGGAACATGCAAAAATGGCTCCCTACGCAGGCCTGTTGGAAGGTTTTACCAACCACACCGTCAAAGTCATGGGAATGAAGGAGTTCGAGGTGACAATTGGTGAGAAGGAATTCTCTAAAACCGCCAAAGTAAATTTCATTGTGATTGATCTAAAGTCACAATTCAACGCCATCTTAGGAATGACGGCCCAGGCTGCTTTGGGAATTGTAGCATCCATCCCCATCAGAAAGTGAAATTCAGTACCCCTGCCGGAGTGGCCTGTATCAAGAATAAACCAGAGGATCTACTGAACGGAATCCTTAAAAGGAAAAGAGCAGAGGCGGCGGTAACCAACTCGATGAAGCCAAAACTCAGTGAAACCACGGTAGTAGTTGCTCCCGAGGTCAGCGCGAAAGAAACAATGCACATCGGTACCATCTATTTCCATTCCTCCCGGGCCGAAGTAAGAAAAAGCCGAAGACAGAAGAGGAATGAGCCGCAAATCGAGCTCGTCCTCGAATCCCTAATAGACCGCGAGACACCGGAAATACGGCCAAACGATGAACTGGAAGAAGTCATCATCAATCCAGAATACCCCGAGCAAAAGATCAAGGTGGGCCTGGAAATTGACCCCCAAGAGAGAAAGCTGATCATAGAAGTCCTCCGCAGTAACTTAGATATTTTCGCGTGGAAAGTAGAGGATATGGAAGGGATCAGTGAGGAAGTGATTGTGCACAAGCTTAATGACAGTGATGCCTTCACTCCAATCCGGCAAAAACCTCGCTATTTCGCCCCGGATAGGAAGGCAGCCATAAAAGAAAAGGTGGAGCGATTGGTCAAAGCAGGAATTATCGAAGAGATCTTATATCCTAAGTGGCTATCGAACGTCGTCATGGTTGCTAAAGCTAACGGAAACCTTTGAATGTGCGTTGACTTTACCGATGTGAACAAAGCATGTCCCAAAGACTGCTACCCTCTACCTCGCATAGATCAGTTGGTAGACTCAATAGCAGGACATCGGATTTTGAGCTTCATAGACGCGTATTCAGGCTATCACCAAATCAAAATGGCGCCGAAAGATTACGCCTCGACCTGTTTCTACGCTGCTGACAAAACCTACTGCTATCTCATGATGCCATTTGGACTAAAAAATGCCGGTGCAACGTACTCAAGAATGATTGCCATTGTCTTCAAGAATCAATTAGGAAGAAACATTGAAGCGTACATAGACGACATGGTGATCAAAACCAAAGAGAGCTCCCACGAGATCGACCTCAAAGAGACCTTTGAAAACTTGCGCCGTAATAAAATGAAGCTAAATCCAAGCAAGTGCGCTTTCAGAGTCCGGGCTGGGAAGTTCTTGGGGTTTATGGTTAATCAAAGAGGCATTGAAGCCAATCTGGAAAAGATCCAGGCACTCGTCAACATGACTCCGCCCCGATCCATCAAAAGCGTGCAACAACTGAACGGGAGGATCATAGCTTTGGGTCGATTCATTTCAAGATCCGCGGAGAAATGCTTGTCGTTCTTTAAAATTTTGAAAGGAGGTAAAGGCTTTGAATGGGCCCCAGAATGCGACGTGGCCTTCGACGAGGTCAAGAAATACTTAGGCCAGCTACCACTTTTAAGCTCCCCGAAGTTAGGAGAAGAGCTTTTTCTTTATTTAGCCGCTACTGATCTGGCAATAGCTGCTGTTCTTGTAAGGGAAGATCATAACTCCCAAAAACCAGTTCATTATGTATCAAAGGCATTGTCCGCCTTAGAAGGACGTTATCTTAATGTTGAAAAGTTAGCATACGCCTTGCTTGTTGCAGCTCGGAAATTACGAGCTTACTTTTCTGCTCATCCCATAACTGTGCTCACAGACTCACCATTGAGAAGGGTTTTGCATAAGCCTGAATCCTCAGGAAGACTTATGGCATGGGCAATTAAACTTACGGAGTTCCAAATAACGTACGCCCCAAGACGAGTAATCAAAGCATAAGCCCTGGTCGACTTCATCGCGGAGACTTCATTCTGGCTCGAGGAAGCCCAGCTCGTCAAAGAAAAGGGAAAAGACAAAAAGGCGGGCTCGATAAGTGATAAAGCGTCCAGCTCACAGTCGAGCAGGCGAAGCCAGTGCTGGACCCTATATGTTGATGGTTCAGCTAGCAAAACAGTTAGTGGAGCAGGAATACTACTAATTTCCCCGGAGCAAGATTGGTTCAAAAGGGCGTTAAGGTTCAAATTTGAGGCCTCAAACAATCAAGCAGAGTATGAGGCTTTAATCGGAGGAATAGAGTTGGCCAGTGACATGAATATACCCAATATAATCATAAACAACGATTCTCAGCTGGTGGTTTATCAAGTCAAAGGGGAATATGAGGCAATACACCCCGTCTTAGCCCAGTATAGAGACATGGTAAGAGCCCTCCTTCGAAACTTTAAATACTACGAGCTGAATCAGATCTGCCGAGAAGAGAATTCCGAGGCGGATTGGCTGTCCAGGATAACTGAAAGCGAAATCGATGAGCTTGACGTCAACTGCTCTCTTGAGTTCGTCGAATGGCCGGCCATCTCGCGCATTACAATCTGGCCCATCGACGAGGAGGAAAAGGACTGGGTGGATGAAATTCAGGAATATATCGAAGCAAGGGCGACACCTAACAACCCCGACCGGGCTAGTATCACTCCTAAAAAAGCAGCAAGGTACACAGTGATGGAGGGAATTTTGTACAGAAGGTCCTTCACCAAACCTTTATTAAGATGTGTTCATGACCGTCTGACCACCAACTTAATGTACGAGGTCCATGAAGGGATCTGTGGGGGCCACCCTGGAGCTCTCACTCTATCAGACAAAATCTTAGCCCATGGATATTACTGGCCCACAATGAGAAAGGATGCAGAGGAGTATGTCAGGAAATGTGACAGATGCCAACGCTTCGCCGACATTCCTAGTTTACCAGCCACGGAACAGACGGTTCTCGTCCCAACTTGGCCATGGGATAAATGGGGAATCGACTTGATCGGGCCCTTTCCTAGAGCCCGAAATGGAATTACCCACGTCGTGGTCGCCGTGGACTACTTTACGAGGTGGCCTGAAGCAAAGCCATTGACCAGCTTAACAGAAGAGAATGTAATCAACTTTGTGCATGACTACATCTGGTTCCGGTATGGACTCCCCCGGGTAATTATATCAGATCATGAAACTCAATTCCAGACAAGGTTCACAGCCGAGTGTCAACGACTTCGAATAGAGCATGCTAAGTCGTCGGTCGCCCGACCTGAAGGAAACGGACAATCTGAGGCCGCGAACAAGCTCATCATGGTGGCCCTCAAGAAAAACTTGGAAGGACGAAGTGGAAAATGGCTGGACGAGCTCAACCCCCGCGCTATGGGTAGTTCGAACCACTCGTCGGAATTCAACCGGCGAGACCCCGTTCTCTCTTGCGTATGGGTCCGAAGCAAGGGCGCCCGTTGAGGTCGGGCTCCCCTCCGTATGAGTAACTTACTTTGACGAAGCCAACAATGAATCGTCAAGAAGAAGAGATCTAGACTACTTGGAGGAGCGACGGTTAGAAGCCCGAGCTCAAATGGAGAATTACAAAAAGAAGGCGAAGCTCCACCATGACAAAAGAGTCCGTAAAAAAAGCTTTGAAGTCGGAGATTGGGTCTTGAGAAAGGCCGAGGCCACGGGCAAAGAACCCGGATTCAATAAGCTGAGGCCGAACTGGGTAGGACCTTTTCAGATCGCCAGGATAATCAAAGAAGACACTTATCGCCTCCGGGATAAAGACGGGAAAGACATCAAGAATGCTTGGCATAGTGACCATCTCAAAAAATACTATAATTAATGTAAAAGTTTTGTAATAGAAGTACTGGATAGAAAAGCTACGAAATAAACTTACGAGCAGAAGTTTCATTCCCAAAAAGTTGTAATGTACATGCTAGTTCACCTATATGCATTCTAGGGCATATATTTATAGGCAAATATCAGAAGGCGACCCCACAACTGGCTGGGGCCATAGCCATGCAAAAAAGAAGCAAAAACCTAAAAGCCTAGCTCAAGAAGAGCCAACTGATTCCCCATCAGAACCGTCTTCACCACCTTCATCACCGGCGTCGTATTCAGACTCATAACCAAACTCCTCTCCTCCCCTCTCGGCATCCTCGCCGTCTCCACCAGCGCCTCCCTCATGGCCGCCGTCGGAATCATCCCCGGGCTCATCAGGGTTGTCACTATCTCCTTCTGATCCGTTAGACTTTGAGCTTTCTCCGCTCGAAGGATCATCACTCGAACCAGAGAGAAGTTTGGAGGAATTCTCCCCATTACTATCAGTGGGAGACTTGTCGTCAAGCTTGGCAGGCTCAGACGAAGGAGAAGAATTGTGGGAATCACTATCACTCGGAGAGTCTTTGCTACCCGGGCCTTGATCGGGGTCAGAAGTATCATAATCCGACGGGAAAAAATCCTAAGCAATCCTTCTTTGGAGCCATGAAAGAAGAAGAGAAGGAGAGAAAAAATAAAGTGGAGTTAAGGTTAGAAAGATAGCACAAGTTTGATTCCTTATATAGCCGGAGGAAGGTGAAGAGCCATTAAGTTGAAAAGACTAGCATTTATAAGGGGAAAAGTAAAGAGACCTGCATTTAAGGAGGCGCACTTTATGAGGGCGACAAAGAGTGAGTAAGCCCTGGACAGTCACTTCAGGCCATAAATACCCCCTGAAGGCAGCGTGCAATAAATGAAGTTGTCAAAAAAAAAAAAGGTGAGGCCATGGAATGGTGGTCTCGACTTCGTCGGCCTTGACTTCGGCGACCTCGACGGTCTCAGTCCCGCCTCGGAAGAGCCACCAAGGACGAAGTCAACTTTAAAATGACAAAGACAAAGACAAAGTTAGGCGCCCAAAGGCATCAACTGGATAACTACATAGCAAAAGACGGCCCAAGACCAAAGGGCAGGAAAGCTTGTCCCACAAGTACCATCACACGGTTTGAAGTAGAAGAAAAAGTTGGAATTTTTTTTGAAAGTTATCCACCAAAAACTAGCCTATTACAAAAACAAATACTCAAGACGCAGCCTGGTTTGAATTATCAGGATCAGCAGCAACGGTGCGGTCAGACTCGGGCACAGTCTCCTCTGCAACAGTCACAGATTCAGCCGGAATAACCACCTCACCCACCTCGACGTCACTGGCCACCTGCTCCTCGGTCGCGACCTTGGCCACTTCGAAATCCGTGGGGTTCGCCTCGATAGTAGGGGCGCTGATGTTTAAATTTGAGAGGTCCCCCACTTGCATCTCGCCAGCTAGCTGCTGGTTCCGAGGATCATCCTTCAAAATTTGGCTTAGGATTGGCTGAAGTGGCAGCGTCTCGCCATCAACAAAGCGTAATTCTTGCAATCTGGCCATCAGACTCTGATAAGTGACCTCGGCAACCTGAGGTGGAACCCAAGTTTCTCCCCTCTCTGCAGCATTATGATCTTGGGCAGCTAAATCTTCATCGTCAAAAGGAACCAAGGCGTGGCCATCAAGGCACTGAGGATCTGTGACAAGGGGAGCCCCAAGCCTTAGCAAGTCATAGGCAGTAAAGCCCCCCTGATGAGCGATGGCGCGGGCAAATTGCTGGTTGGAAAGCTCATACTGATAAATAGAAGCATCAGTAACCAGCCCATCATATTCCTCTGACGCCAGGAATCTGTCCTTGAAAGCTTTCTCAATCTGTTCTTTTTCCTCCTCGGTAGCCCCCCTCGGCCGGGCCTCCAGTTTGTCTATCCTATTCTTTGATTTCTCCAGCACGGACTCCGTCGCGGCCAACTTCTCTCTGAGCCTATACATCTCGGCGGTCATCTGGCTGTTGTCAGAAAGGGATTTCTCCTTTTGGTCAAGAGCAGAGGCCAGACGCTTACCCATCTCGTTACACTCCTTGGTTTTCTCGGAAAGGGCTCTCTCGGTTTTGTGTAAAGTAGAGTTCATGGCCTCGTTGATCTTCTTCAGATCATCTCGCAAAGTGGTGACTTCGCCCAATCGTTGGTTGGCCAATTCGAGCTGTTTACCAGTCAATTCAAGCTGCCTCCTCTCCGTCTCGCCTTTGCGTCTCATAAGATCAATGCATCTCGCCGCCTAAAGAGCAAGGGTATTCATCAAAAGAAGCAATCGGATTAAGAAGAAACAATTAAAATAAGATCAAGATAGTTACCTCGGCAAAATTCAGACCAACCTGGCCTGCCAAGGAATAGAAGTTCTTGTCCGCCAGAACGGTATCAGTATAGTCCTGAGCGCGTATGCGATATAGCAACCCGTTGCCTATATAAGTGTTCTTGGCATTTCGGTCGAACAAGTCCACCCCACTTGTAACGCCCATCCTTAATCTCGTTAAATATTTGACTTATTTGTTAAATTCTTGACATGCTTGTTAAATTTTTGACTAGTATATTTATATGCTATTTTATTTAAGTTAATTATTTAACTACTTTAGAAAATTAAGGTGGTTAAATGTCAAAGTTGAAAGTTTAGGGGCCTTTTTGTCAAAGTTAGAACTTGAGGGGCCAAATTGCAATTCTTGGAAAGTGGCCAAATATATCACCTTGGGTTTCTCTCTGAGAAACCATTTTCCCCAAATACTCTGCGTATACTCCTTCTGTTCTAAAGCTAGGGTGAGAATTCTTCCTATTCTCGACTCCTCGCGATTAATTATCCATCTGTTCGTGATTCCGGTCCCGGATAAATATTCGTGGCGTTGAATAGAGCGTTTCTGAACGATCACAAATTAATTTGGGTCAACTTGATTTCGGACTAGGTAAGCTATTGACTCCCCCTTACTTGTAATAACATGCATATATGTTATTCCCGCTACTTGTTCTTGTTAAAATTGTGTTTTGAGCAATTTTTGTGATACTTGTTAAATTGGGACAAAGGGAGTATTCGTATGAAAACAAGAATTAATTAGACTTGCAAAAGTGTCTGGGAAAGTTAGGAAATTTATACTCCTATTCGTGAGACGGTAAAATAGTAACTTGATTTAAATATTATTAGAAAAATTGTACCATTATTTGTGGTACGGGAAAATGAATGGAAGTATCCCTAAATGGGTATATTAGTATATTATAAAATTGTACTTATACTTTTGGGGACGGTGAAATATTTTAATGGAATAAAAGAGAATTATTATATTACTTGTGGGACGGTGATAAATTAATAAAGTGTCCCTATAGAAGTGTTCTGAGTATGTTAAAATGCACTCGTGAATGTTAGAAAGTGTTAGAGGGTTTATACTCCTACACTTGGGACGGAGAATTTGTAAGTATAAAAGTCTTTGTTGAAATAAGAAAGTATAATTGAAATAAGTGATTTAAGCTTATTATTATGTCCTGGGTAACGTTAAATTGTGAGTAAAAGTTACTCCTACGCTTGGGACGGAGATTTCTAAGCCTGGGAAAGAAATTGGTGTTTGCTGAAATTGGACCAGGCGCCCGCCCACTTAGGCACCAAGCGCCCGCCCATTTGGCCAGAAGTTTTGGTTTTAAAATCCTTGGATGAGCGCCCGCCCGGTCCCCTGTTCCAACTAAAGTGTTTTAAATCTAAATTAAATTGAAAGCTTATCCCTCCTAAGGCATATAGCCTTAAGATAAGATGTCCTAGCAAGTGTTGTGACACCTTAGGGGTATCAGAAGTGAGTCTTGAACATGATTACTCATTAAATTAAAATGAGAACTTGAGTATAAAAGGAAGAACTCTTTTATATGTCTTGAAAGTGCTATGAACAAGCACTTATGTGTTATGCTTGTCTTGGAACCTATGCTTGTGCACCTTGAGGGCACCAAATTAGTGTCTTGAGCTCGAATATCCTATGTAGGGGATTAAGAACTCGTAAGTATGAGTTGTCTAGCTCATTTACTTAATTTGAACTCGAATTATTCTTGGTCTAGGTTTAGGGTACTACCCTAGATGGCCTAGATGAGTGTTGTAGAACACTCTAGTACTGGAAAATAGTCCCTTTGTGAACGAATGAAATGTGAACTTGAATCATAATTAAATGATAACTTGAGTATAAGAGTGGTAACTCTTTTATGTGTCTTGAAGTTAATATTTATGTACCTTAGGGGCACCAACTGATGTCTTGAATGTCTTGAATGTCTTGAATGTCCTGAATGTCCTGAATGTCCTGAATGTCTTGAATGTCTTAAGATGAGACAGTAACTTGAAGTATAAGACAATAAAATCTCGTACATGACTTGAACATCCAAATAATTGGATTAAGACTTGAATATAAGATTATAAAATCTTGTACGTGCCTTGACACCAATATAGGTGTATGGTAATAAACTTGAAAGAGTCTTGATGTGTATATGCGAATCTTGCATATATTTACTTGATAGAATGTGGCTTCTTGATTGATTGGTACATGGTATGAATAACCAAAGAATTGGGTTATGGAACTAGATAGAGAATGATTAACTCTACTACATACATGAATTTGATACGTGTGTATTGTAAGTGTTATGAACAAACACTAAAGTGCTAGTGATTGGTTTTAATCATGTATATACTTAATAAAGTATATAAAGAATAAAGAAGATATCTTGTCTTGAAATGGGTTCCTAAAGAAAATAGGGACTAGTGTAATATGAAGATAATTCATATCATCGTGAATACTACGATTTAAATTAATAAGAATGGCTATAGAACACAATATGTGTTAGGAAATGTATTCAATTATTAACGATACATATACGTAAAGTATGACTGTGTCTAGGTACAATGTGACCTATTCTTCTACGTGTTTAGAGTCTAAGGTATTGGGCTCTACTTGATAGCAAAGGTATCGTGATAGACACTTTAATGTGTTAAACGTGATATGAATATGTACGTGAAAACTTGGCATGTGACAAAGTGATATACCCTACTACTTGACTGAAGTCTGTTATAAATGGACTCTTACTTGGATTGATCGTGTTACATGGACACCTTATGTGCCATTGTTATCTTGGTTTGTATTCGTAATAATTGCGTACGTGTACTTATATTCTCGTGAGCACATGATACATGATTACATGGTGCATATTCTCTTGAGCAAATGATACATGACTACATGGTGCATATTCTCGTGAGCACATGATACATGATTACATGGTGCATAAAGACTGGTCCACTATTATGGGACTTAGTTCTATTCTCGTAGTTCAAGCAAACATCTACTTGTGCATTCTTGTGTGAGTCCAGCTGGTTCTCATTGCTTGTTCGAAAATATATAGGTTCACGCTTGTCGCGAGAGCTGGGGCTTAAGTGACAATCGGGTCCCTATGTATTTCCGCTTGACCCCTTACTACCGGCCATAGTAAGGGCATAGCTTCCTTGGTTAGAGCAATAAGCCTGACTTAAGTGAATGCTAAACTCTTGTCTTGAACACCTCGTGGATCTTGTTCTTGTGGATGACACTGGTTACCAGGTCTTCTTATATACTGCACATCAGTTTCTTGTTCTTGTTCTTGGTTGTCCTCAGCTAGAAAAGCATCGACAACAAATGGTATTCTTGGGAGAAATAAGGAAGGATTCAGGTAAAAATGCGTGATAGGCCTATGTGCATCTTGGTGAGCTGGTCTAGCCTCTCACACTACTTGACTACTTGTTACCTGTTCATATCTTGAGCTTGATTACATGTTGAGTTGGCTTAGCCTCTCCTATACTTGTTACTTGATGATACTTGATATATGTTTAGTTGAGTATCTACTTGTATTGCATGATAACATGACATATAGTTGCATGTTAATAGCTTACTGAGATTTATCTCACCCTTTATTTGTTTAATTGTTTCCCCCCCCAGGAAAGCAGGGGATAGTACGCAGTGAGGCTCGACTTAGCTGGGAACTTACTTAGCAGGATATTCTTGTTCGAAGTTAGTGTCCTTTTATATTTTGGTAAGGACGATCTTGTATGAGTTAATAAACTCTGGGCTTGTATTGGGGTAGCGTTTGTTGTCCCTAGACAGTTCTTGATGCCAGCTTATTTACTAGGCATGTCTTCCGCTGTATGTAACCTTGTTTAGTTTTAATTTTCTTGGTCTAGAACTCGTTGTGAGCTATCTTAGCTCCTTATTCTTGAGTAGATATAGCATGTCAGTTTGTTTCTAACAGGTATTGTTCCTATTTCCCGTTAGTTTCTTGTTTCTTGTTAGTACGCGCACCAGGTTCGAGGTTCTATTAGGGGATCCCGGGACTTGGGGCGTGTCAGTGTGGTATCAGAGCTATGGTTTAGCTCTAAGCCTGGATAGGGTCTATGGCCTAGGTTGGGTTAGTCTTAGGTGTGTTTTCGACGCCGAGTGCTTCGTTACTTGTTGTTATACCAGGCATAGGACTGGTATTAATAGTGTTGATCCAATTGGATTAGATGGTTTGAGAATCGAGAGCGCGAGTCTTTAAAGACTTAGGCGTATTTATCTTGTCTTGTGGACATTGTTTCGTGCTATATATGCATGCTTGTCCTTATCTCGTGAATTACGTGGAAGTGTATTCTCTAGTAAGAGACTACGTGTTGATATTGTTATTAGTAAGAGCTTGATAGAAGTGTGGGTGATAACACCCTATACGTTCTATGTTAACTTGGTCATGTTACCTAGATGGGACATTGATGTGATACGTGTTATGGCTTGACTCTTACGTGCTATGACTTGGCTTTCTATGTGTTAGGCCAATCTTGTTTACCATAATAGATGGTAATTAATTCTCTACTAGTATGCTTGACTATTTATGTGAGCATGATAGATTTATGCATAACCTTTATGTTCTGCATTGAAAGTCTAGAAAGGGTTCTTGAGGTTGTACTGGGTATTTAACCTATATGATTGATAGTGGAATTTCTACACCAAACCAGATGGATGTATCCATTCTTGATGAGAAACTTGGGTTATCTTGAGTGGTTACAGTGCAAATACAATGCTGAAACCTGGATTAATGTTCTTGACCTCGATTGAGTTAAACGAGTTGAAGATTCAACTTGAGAATTTCTTGATAGAGGATATATCTACCTTGTAGTGGATGTCTGAAGTGAGTATCTGTGTTGACCTATAAGTGGAAACAACCAAGGTACGTGTGTTCTTGAGATTTCGTGGTATTGTTAGAGATTCATGAATGAATTTCGAAGACAGCTCCATTGTTAACTATTTGACACCGAGAGCTACATCTTTTGATGGATTGTCTTAATGGATTGATATACGTGAAGTCAGTTTTGAATATTGAAACGATGGATAACCACGACTTCAGTATTTGCGATTTCCTAGTGGATTTGACTAGTATTACAGTGATCTGGAGGATATGACCAGTTCTATGATTTTTAGTGGATATGTCAAGTTTCACCAATATAGTGGATTGACTAATCGAGTCTGTTTGACTTTATGTGTTTCGATGTTATAATTGATACATCTTGATTGCATAGAATATTCATGAGTATATGTGTATAGTCTTGATGCTCTTGAGTTCTATTTGTTGATTATATATGTTATAATCTTGATCAGTAAAATTCGAGGACGAATTTTCTTTAAGGTGGGGAGGATGTAACGCCCATCCTTAATCTCGTTAAATATTTGACTTATTTGTTAAATTCTTGACATGCTTGTTAAATTCTTGACTAGCATATTTATATGCTATTTTATTTAAGTTAATTATTTAACTACTTTAGAAAATTAAGGTGGTTAAATGTCAAAGTTGAAAGTTTAGGGGCCTTTTTGTCAAAGTTAGAACTTGAGGGGCCAAATTGCAATTCTTGGAAAGTGGCCAAGTATATCACCTTGGGTTTCTCTCTGAGAAACCATTTTTCCCCAAATACTCTGCGTATACTCCTTCTGTTCTAAAGCTAGGGTGAGAATTCTTCCTATTCTCGACTCCTCGCGATTAATTATCCCTCTGTTCGTGATTCTGGTCCCGGATAAATATTCGTGGCGTTGAATAGAGCGTTTCCGACCGATCACAAATTAATTTGGGTTAACTTGATTTCGGACTAGGTAAGCTATTGACTCCCTCTTACTTGTAATAACATGCATATATGTTATTCCCGCTACTTGTTCTTGTTAAAATTGTGTTTTGAGCAATTTTTGTGATACTTGTTAAATTGGGACAAAGGGAGTATTCGTATGAAAACAAGAATTAATTAGACTTGCAAAAGTGTCTGGGAAATTTATACTCCTATTCGTGAGATGGTAAAATAGTAACTTGATTTAAATATTATTAGAAAAATTGTACCATTATTTGTGGTACGGGAAAATGAATGGAAGTATCCCTAAATGGGTATATTAGTATATTATAAAATTGTACTTATACTTTTGGGGACGGTGAAATATTTTAATGGAATAAAAGAGAATTATTATATTACTTGTGGGACGGTGATAAATTAATAAAGTGTCCATATAGAAGTGTTCTGAGCATGTTAAAATGCACTCGTGAATGTTAGAAAGTGTTAGTGGGTTTATACTCCTACACTTGGGACGGAGAATTCGTAAGTATAAAAGTCTCTGTTGAAATAAGAAAGTATAATTGAAATAAGTGATTTAAGCTTATTATTATGTCCTGGGTAACGTTAAATTGTGAGTAAAAGTTACTCCTACGCTTGGGACGGAGATTTCTAAGCCTGGGAAAGAAATTGGTGTTTGCTGAAATTGGACCAGGCGTCCGCCCACTTAGGCACCAAGCGCCCGCCCATTTGGCCAGAAGTTTTGGTTTTAAAATCCTTGGATGAGCGCCCGCCCGGTCCCCTGTTCCAACTAAAGTTTTTTAAATCTAAATTAAATTGAAAGCTTATCCCTCCTAAGGCATATAGCCTTAAGATAAGATGTCCTAGCAAGTGTTGTGACACCTTAGGGGTATCAGAAGTGAGTCTTGAACATGATTACTCATTAAATTAAAATGAGAACTTGAGTATAAAAGGAAGAACTCTTTTATATGTCTTGAAAGTGCTATGAACAAGCACTTATGTGTTATGCTTGTCTTGGAACCTATGCTTGTGCACCTTGAGGGCACCAAATTAGTGTCTTGAGCTCGAATATCCTATGTAGGGGATTAAGAACTCGTAAGTATGAGTTGTCTAGCTCATTTACTTAATTTGAACTCGAATTATTCTTGGTCTAGGTTTAGGGTACTACCCTAGATGGCCTAGATGAGTGTTGTAGAACACTCTAGTACTGGAAAATAGTCCCTTTGTGAACGAATGAAATGTGAACTTGAATCATAATCAAATGATAACTTGAGTATAAGAGTAGTAACTCTTTTATGTGTCTTGAAGTTAATATTTGTGTACCTTAGGGGCACCAACTGATGTCTTGAATGTCTTGAATGTCCTGAATGTCCTGAATGTCTTGAATGTCTTAAGATGAGACAGTAACTTGAAGTATAAGACAATAAAATCTCGTACATGACTTGAACATCCAAATAATTGGATTAAGACTTGAATATAAGATTATAAAATCTTGTACGTGCCTTGACACCAATATAGGTGTATGGTAATAAACTTGAAAGAGTCTTGATGTGTATATGCGAATCTTGCATATATTTACTTGATAGAATGTGGCTTCTTGATTGATTGGTACTTGGTATGAATAACCAAAGAATTGGGTTATGGAACTAGATAGAGAATGATTAACTCTACTACATACATGAATTTGATACGTGTGTATTGTAAGTGTTATGAACAAACACTAAAGTGCTAGTGATTGGTTTTAATCATGTATATACTTAATAAAGTATATAAAGAATAAAGAAGATATCTTGTCTTGAAATGGGTTCCTAAAGAAAATAGGGACTAGTGTAATATGAAGATAAATCATATCATCGTGAATACTACGATTTAAATTAATAAGAATGGTTACAGAACACAATATGTGTTAGGAAATGTATTCGACTATTAACGATACATATACGTAAAGTATGACTGTGTCTAGGTACAATGTGACCTATTCTTCTACGTGTTTAGAGTCAAAGGTATTGGGCTCTACTTGATAGCAAGGGTATCGTGATAGACACTTTAATGTGTTAAACGTGATATGAATATGTACGTGAAAACTTGGCATGTGACAAAGTGATATACCCTACTACTTGACTGGAGTCTGTTATAAATGGACTCTTACTTGGATTGATCGTGTTACATGGACACCTTATGTGCCATTGTTATCTTGGTTTGTATTCGTAATAATTGCGTACGTGTACTTATATTCTCGTGAGCACATGATACATGATTACATGGTGCATATTCTCGTGAGCACATGATACATGACTACATGGTGCATATTCTCGTGAGCACATGATACATGATTACATGGTGCGTAAAGACTGGTCCACTATTATGGGACTTAGTTCTATTCTCGTAGTTCAAGTAAACATCTACTTGTGCATTCTTGTGTGAGTCCAGCTGGTTCTCCTTGCTTGTTCGAAAATATATATGTTCATGCTTGTCGCGAGAGCTGGAGCTTAAGTGATAATCGGGTCCCTATGTATTTCCGCTTGACCCCTTACTACCGGCCATAGTAAGGGCATAGCTTCTTTGGTTGGAGCAATAAGCCTGACTTAAGTGAATGCTAAACTCTTGTCTTGAACACCTCGTGGATCTTGTTCTTGTGGATGACACTGGTTACCAGGTCTTCTTATATACTGCACAGCAGTTTCTTGTTCTTGTTCTTGGTTGTCCTCAGCTAGAAAAGCATCGACAACAAATGGTATTCTTGGGAGAAATAAGGAAGGATTCAGGTAAAAATGCGTGATAGGCCTATGTGCATCTTGGTGAGCTGGTCTAGCCTCTCACACTACTTGACTACTTGTTACCTGATCATATCTTGAGCTTGATTACTTGTTGAGTTGGCTTAGCCTCTCCTATACTTGTTACTTGATGATACTTGATATATGTTTAGTTGAGTATCTACTTGTATTGCATGATAACTTGACATATAGTTGCATGTTAATAGCTTACTGAGATTTATCTCACCCTTTATTTGTTTAATTGTTTCCCCCCCCAGGAAAGCAGGGGATAGTACGCAGTGAGGCTCGACTTAGCTGGGAACTTACTTAGCAGGATATTCTTGTTCGAAGTTAGTGTCCTTTTATATTGTGGTAAGGACGATCTTGTATGAGTTAATAAACTCTGGGCTTGTATTGGGGTAGCATTTGTTGTCCCTAGACAGTTCTTGATGCCAGCTTATTTGCTAGGCATGTCTTCCGTTGTATGTAACCTTGTTTGGTTTTAATTTTCTTGGTCTAGAACTCGTTGTGAGCTATCTTAGCTCCTTATTCTTGAGTAGATATAGCATGTCAGTTTGTTTCTAACAGGTATTGTTCCTGTTTCCCGTTAGTTTCTTGTTTCTTGTTAGTACGCGCACCGGGTTCGAGGTTCTATTAGGGGATCCCGGGACTTGGGGCGTGTCACCGCTCACCTCCGGAATCGCCTTCCCCAGTTCGGAGCCCCGAGCCTTTGCCTCCTCGCGGTCACCAAGTCCGACAATGGGATATTTGAGGCGAGCGATGAAGGAGCTGTAAGATGTGGGCGCGACAGGAGCAGGGGATTCCTCTCGGCTATGCCGGGGAAGCTTGCCAGCCGGGGAATCAGGTTCGGTAGAAGCAACCCGTTTTCCCAAAGCCACGAGCTGAACAGATCCAGAGCCCGATCCCGATGTTGGGGGAGGTGCAGGAAGAGAAGGAGTTGGGGCCAAGGGAGCAGGAGCCGGTTGCTTCTGAGTAGGGGCATCTATTCCACTCGAGCTGCGAGAACCACCCACAAGCGCCAAAACGGCCACGCCAGCCCTGTTTATTATGGGCAGCTTTCCATCCAGCCTTCCACCAAGTGCGGCCTGGCGATCCGAGGCGGTTTTCAAATCCGTTGCTGTTTTCCTATTCTTAAGAGCGCCATAATTGCTAACTTTCCTGGGCGGCATATTTGGCTCGGGATTCGCTCCTGCAAAGGTTAAAAGCCAAAAGAAAGACAGCCAGTCAGACAGATATTTATCAAAGGAGCTGAACAAAAGAAAAACGTATAAGAGATGAGTAGAGACGGGCAAGATCGGGATCAATGTAGGGCGTGTTATTGGCACAAAAATCGCAATCAAAGGAAAAAACTAGCCCTTGATGTTCTCTCCAGTCTGGATCACAAGCTGCGCGCTCAACTGGAACGCGGGGAGCAGTAAGAAATGATTGGTGAGGTGGAGCCACCCCGGCTCGGATAAGTAGGGCCTCATCATCAATTATAGAGGGCACGTCAAAAACGGAATTAGTATCAAGGTCAGGGTCGACCATCAAAAAATGCTCAATTTCCACCGTCAAATCGGCCCCCAGCAATTTATGAGGATATTTAAATTCTGAAGGACGGACGGGAACCTTGCCCTCGGGTTTTCCGAAGCCCCATCCCGTTCGGCACTCCAACATGATTGGTCTCACTTGCCATGCCTCAAACTTATTGATAGGTTTGGTGAAGATCTTGGGAATGGGCGTCTTTGTGGCAGCTTTGGTTTTCAGACTCAACGAGCCCGATGTGATCTGGACATTATAGTACTTAAATAAGGCGGACAAATTGGGTTCGTACCCCAAGATCCTAGATACAACGATAAATGAAGTCAAGACCCTTAGAGTATTAGGGTTCAAGTCCATGGGCAGGCATTGGCAAAAGTCCAAAAAGGAGCAAATGAAGGGATCCAAAGGGAGCCTAAGACCATGATCAAACTGGGGCTGGAAAAAAATGCAATCCCTGTTGCTTTCACGAGCGTCTTTGGCTTACATCGGACTAGAAGTGCCATCATCAAAAACTTTCATCCCAAGGTCCGACAAGCAAAACAGGCCAGTATCAATACCATAGAAACTGGCGAAGTCACCCTCGCCCTTAGCCCTTCCTGGAACGTCTTGTTCAGAATCCTGGGCTACCTTAGCTTTTCCTTTCAGCTTGGTGAGGTCGGAAGAGGAGGAAGAGGCCCCAGCTTGGCTCGTCCGACGCGAGGTCGCCAACTCATGAGGTTCCTCAAAAGGGTCCACAATCTCTACTCTCTGCCTCACCAGAGCGGCGGTGCCCGGGGCCATTCTCCGCAATTTCTCCGCCTCGCCCAGTTCCTCCGTATCGGACTCATCATCGTCAATGGAGATGGGGTCAATTCGTTCTACGCCCTCAGCAGCCCCACTTTCAACGGCAGCTGGTAAAAATGGTAGATCAGGAGACCGGGCCTCATCGTCACTCGAAACAACGGCACGGCCGCTGTGGCCTCTACGGGTCGAGGGATCAGTCATCGTTACATCATCCTCAAGGCCCACGGCTGCCCAGTCAATGTTCTCAACATTTCTACCCGCCCTCGATGTTGGGTTTCCAAGTAACATGCGCAGCGGAATATAGCAATTAAAATTTTAAGAAAACCCAAAGCCATGGATCCGTTCATATGATTAAATCAAATACAACAAGATGAATAGAGGAATAACTAACCCTTGATGGCTATGAGCTTTTCTTCGGTCTTGGTGGAGAAACTTGAAGACTTGATCACGATCACAAAGCTTGAACACGAACTTTGAAGATGATGATTTTCACCCTCTAGCGGTATCCACACTTCGAACGAATATCAAAGGAGCTTCTTTGATCTTGGTTGCTAGACCAATATTATGAAACACTCTTTCACAATATAATAAAGAACTATATGGAATTTATTTGTGAATTATTTTGTTCCTCAATCAATGATATCTTAGAACAAAATAAAATCTCTCTAAAAAACTTTGAGACTCACAAAATTACTAGTAATATGGTCTGGCCGAATTGGGGTTTTTATACACAATTAAGACCTATTCCAAATAGGTAACTTGTGTCAAAAACCATTCCTAATCGAATTAGGAAATTTCCAGTCGGCATACCGGGCGCCCGCCTGGTCCTACCCAGGCGCCCGCTCATTTGGCCAGAAGGTCCGGGCCTTTTAGAACTCATTCAGGCGCCCGCCTGGTTCAACCCAAGCGCCCGCTTGGTTGACCAGGAAGCCCAGAATAATTCCAGAAATTCCCTTGAGGTCCTTCGACCCTAAATTCCAATACAGTCCTCTTATTTAAGATTCGTTCTATTGTGTGTGACCCTCTAAGATTATACTAAGTTGGCAATGGGCTCAAACATGATCCCATAAGATATGATTAGGTTCTAGCAAACCGTCATACCTACCCAAATAGTATAACTAGATACAAGTTCGCATTCCTTTAGAATATGTCACAATCCTTTTGTCCACGATGTCATTGAACACAAGTCATGGTCAAACAGTCAACTTGTTTTGTTCAATACTTTCTCGATTCCGAATATGTTGATAATTCAAATGCTATTGATCTAATCAATCCATTTGAGTCCGGCCGAACATTTCATCAACATCATTCCTTCGAGGGGCCCAAGCTTGACATCTCTCCGTGGAGGGACAAATCCATTTAGCTTATTATTCTTCCCAACGGGAATCCGATTATGCCAATCATACCCTTTATAACTACCGTGTTAAGGTAGCGTTTGAATATGTCAAACACAATGTTCATCAAGTGGAAGACTATAATAACTTCATGTCTAAGGATTCAAATGACATAACTAATATGAGATATATGTATGACATAGACCATGACATAAATCTCATACAGCGGGTCATGTCCAGTACCTTGTTCCAAACAAGTACCCATAAATCTAACATGATCATCTCATGATCATTTAGCCTTTATACTAGTGCTTAATAAGTACTAGGGACGGGGATTATTATAAGTAAACATGAACAACAATAATAATCAAAACATCTCTTTTATTGATATGAAATAAATGATAACAATTACAACGTTTATTAAACGTGCCTAGGGCACCACTACCAACACTCGAGGCCAATCGTTTGGTGGAATCAGCCATATCTATAGAATGAGGGAAACGGGTTAAGACGGTGCAAACAAAAAGCCCTAACTCAGTCTCACCCCCCAAAACTCTAACTCGTCTACCCGCCGGAACAATTAGGGGCCCGGACTCCCACAACCTGGGTAGGGTCCAAGAGCCCCATGAGTATGCCGCAGCAATTACCCTCAGAATGTCTAGCTTAAGGCGAACCCATCGGTAAACCACCCGCTGATAAATTCCGTCGGTGGTGAGACAGACGGCGTAAGAAGGGGGGAGAAGACTCATCCTACCAGTGGACTATCGTATCAAAAGAGAAAATTGAAGCCTAAAGACGAGATAAGCAAAGTAAAACACTACCTGACGAGTGATCGGTGGAGGATTTCGGAAAGGTTATCAAGCTTTGCCAGATGAATTCGAGAAGGCAAAAATTTCTCTAAGGGACTGTTGAAGCACAAGAAGTTGTAAAGAGTGAGAAGTTGTGAGCTGGACTCTATTTATACAAGAGAGGATGGGTCGGGGCCAACCCGAAATTAACCGCCACAAGAGTACACTTTATTGGAAAACGGAAAGGCGGGAACCATTATTTTGAAAGTCATCAATGCGGGTAATAAGTGCCCCTCTCTTCCAAAACAAAACGTCGCTTCAGAGACTGATGTGCCGTACCATAAACCGACAGGAGGGGCCCACCCCTCCGATGAGCGACACGTGTATTCCACTACGATCTCCATTCGCCTCGGCGAGCTTGGTTCTACCTCGTCGAGTTCATTAGAACCAGGAGGATTACTCCTCGCTCTAACCATAAATAATTACGAGCTCGGAGTAAGGGGCCACTGAAGAGCCCACACCATATGGACCGGGCTCAGAAGTTAGACCGGATACTAGCGAACCGGAGTCGTCCCTGGAAGCGGTTCAATGCCAACCATTTGGTCAACTTCGTATTTCTTCTAACGATATCGAGATCACTCAGATATTACGAGCCGAAGTGAGCTCTTGGATCACCTCTCAGTCTCCGGGATCCGCCACCTCGGCGAGCTCGGGGCCTCCTCGGCGAGTCCAGAATAAAGGCAGCATTAATGACTGGGTCAGAGCCCTCCTATCGAATTAAATGCGCTTGGACTTCCTTGACCACCTACCATGTTCGGCGCCGGCTGTGTCAACATCACGACATCCCTTGGTCAGAGCCTGTCAAGTCCGAAATGCCGACCTAGCGCAGGGCGACATGTGGCCAAGTTGGCAAAGTCTACTCCTAGACCTGCGGTCGGACCGTTGGATAATAGGGGGGATATATAAGCCTCTTTTCTATCTCTCCCTCAGGTATGAAAACCCCGTACACACACTCAAAATACACAGAGAACTCTAAAGTTCTCTCCCAAGGCATTCTACGCCTTGTTCTTAGATTCTCCAGAGAATCTCACTCTTACGCCCGAGGGTCTAAGCTGTGATAAAACCTGGCCTTGACCTTGACGGTTTCATTGTCTTTGTTGTGTTAACAGGTGAACCGGATAACAAAAGCCAGATATCCATCCAATACATTGACCCCGAATTCCGTGGCGACATCACGTACCTGAGTTGGTGAACCACGCAAATCTGTGTTATTGTGATTGCTTACTTTTCTCATCAAGTCTTGTTTATTGCTCTAACAATTTTAGTGATGTGTTAATGATTTGAGATGCTTTTGTGCTTCTTTTGTATGGAATGAGTACGCTTTTTGAAGCTTCATTTTTTTAACCTTCTCTGTTCTACCTATAGACCGAAGAAATGCCTGGATGCAGTTGTTAATTCCATTTTAAAGGGTTCAAGATTATTTTTAGTGTTTAACTACCTGCATTGAATTCTTACTTCCGTCCTAATAAAATGAATGTCAGAAAAATTTCAGAATTGCTATTGACTCCGCTCCCGAGTTTTTAAGAGAGAGAAAGGAAAGGAAGGGGAGAGAAGAGGAGGGGAGAGAAAGGGGGGGGGGGGGGGGGGAGGGAATTTGAAATATTTCTAATGCGCTCCCGAGTTAAGAAGAAAAGAGAAGGAAACATTCAACTTTCCTTCCTCATGCTCTTGAGTTTGGGAGGAAATGCGGGGAAATTTTAAAAAATTAGACTAGTTTTACATTTCTTTCCTCCTAATTCCTCTCATTTTTGGAATGATTTAAAAGGAGAGAAAATCTTCCAAATTTTTTATTCTTTTCTCTCGACTTCCCTCTCAAAAACTCAGAGCACTAACTAGAAAGAAAATATTTTAGATTTCCCCCATTTTCCTTTCTTTTCTCCCATTTTTAAGACTCGGGAGCAGACCCTAAGAGTAAATTTGAACTTTTCTTGGACATTCTTTTCAAGACGGATCAAGAGTAAATTTGAAATATTCTTGGATATTCATTTCGGGACGGAGGTAGTAGTAATTACTCCCTCCGTCCCAATTTAAAGTTCTTAGTTTGACTTTGCACGGAGATTAAGAAAAAGTAATAGTTGTGAGTACGAAAAGTAAAGTAGGAGGGAGAAAGTGGGTAGAGAGTTTTTGTTGTGAGAATGACAAGTGAGTCCCACTTTCTATTTTAGGTATTAAAACAAAGTAAGAACCTTGAATTAGGACATTCTAAAAAGGAAAGTAAGAACCTTCTTAAAAGCGAGACAGAGGTAGAGGTAGTATATTTTATTTAAATGTCCGATAGAAATTAGAGATTCAAAGTTCACTCGAATCTGTAATTCAAAGCAGTTTGGACTCTTCGTTCTTCTCAATTTGGTTGCCTTGCACTATTGCATTGCCTGGCTTAGTGTCCCATTAAAATGACCTTAACCTAATCCAATGTTTATGTAGAAATTTCATAGTGTATGTTTGATAATTAATATGAAGTGGTTCTTCTACTTACTGGCAGAAACGGAATTGGATGTCTGGATTGGAATTTGGAAGTAGGGGGCGTCGTCCCCTCGAGCCTCCATCGCCTAGATAGCCACCACACTCCCGCCCTGAGGATTCGAAGGTATCTCTCTCCACCATCTTCCCGATTTCCTCACGCATACAACCACACACATGGTCTCTTCTTCTTAGCCTACGGATATTGTTAGGATTAAAGGTCCAACAATCACTTATCTAGAATAGATCAAAGCAGAAAATAGCAAAGAGAAAGCAAAAGAAAACAAAGAACACAGAGATTTACGTGGAAAACCCTTCTAAACAAGAAGAGTAAAAAACCACGGGCGACGAAGAACAATCCACTATAATCAATGAGAGTACAAGGAGATTACAAGGTGATAATCAATCACACAATCTCACAATCCCTCAAAAGTGTATAAACCCTAGCTATTTCTCTCTATCTCTCAAGGAAGCAATAACGGCACACAGTTAGGATAATGTTTTTAACCCTAAAACTAACCTACAGCCTCCCGACTGAATTCCAGCCCGTCAAAGTGGGCGACCGCCCAAAAGCCTTATGGGCGACCGCCCAAGAAGACAGTAGGTTCAACTCCAAAAACGCCATTCTGGGCGCCCGCCCAACACCACCATAGGCGACCGCCCAAAGCCGATGCTTGCCATTTTTCGCCAAAGATTAATTGAGAGTCACTCAACAATTCTCCACCTTGACGATCAATTCCGAAAAAGCTAGTAAACCAAGGGAACATCCCTTTCTCCGCCGCCCCAACCCGAAGGGCATCAATGACTAGTAACTCCCACTAAGTTCAAGCAATGCTCAAACTTAGCAATCTGCACAGGCTTTGTTAACATATCCGCTGGGTTGTCAACTGTATCAACCTTCTTCAGGACCACTTCACCATTCGCTATTGTAGTCCTCACAAAGTGATACTTTATGTCAATGTGCTTCGTTCTCCTATGGAAAGAATTATGATTCTTCGCCAAACAGATAGCACTTTGACTATCACTGAAAATCTCAGGAGCACATTGATCAATACCAAGTTCACGAACCAAACCACCAAGCCATTTGGCTTCCTTGACCGCCTCTGTTATAGCCATATACTCAGCCTCGGCAGTAGACAATGCCGTGACTTCCTGCAATCCAGATTTCCAACTAACCGCGGAACCACCAAGACAAAACACATACCCCGTTGTAGATTTTCTGTCATCAAGATTTCCGCCCCAATCTGAATCAACATACCCAACAAAACTATCATTGTTCTTGCCATACATAATGCACAAACTCGGTGTACCACTCAAGTATCGTAGAATCCACTTGACAGCATTCCAATGCTTCTTTCCCGGATTCCCCATGTATCGACTTACAACGCTCACTGCTTGAGCAATATCCGGTTGAGTACAAACCATAGCATACATAATACACCCAACAGCATTTAAATATGGAACACGAGACATATAATCCATATCATCTTTAAACTTGGGACTATCTAAAGAAGATAACCGAAAGTGAGATGCTAAAGGAGTACTTATAGATTTGGCATTATTCATATTGAATCGTTCCAGAACCCTTTCCACATACTTTCTCTGAGACAAGTACAAGAGCCCCTTCTTTTGATCCCGTTCAATCTCCATGCCAAGAATCTTCTTCGCATCACCTAAGTCCTTCATCTCAAACTCACTTTGCAACATCAATTTCACCTGGTTAACATCATTGATATCTTTTGCAGCCACAAGCATGTCATCGACATATAATACAAGATAAATCAATGTGTTATCACTACAACCCTTCAAGTAGACACAACTATCAAATTCGCTCCTAGCAAAACCATGGGTAACCATAAAAGTGTCGAACCTTTTATACCACTGTCGAGGTGACTGCTTCAAACCATACAAGGATCTCTTCAACAGGCAAACATGATCCTCCTTACCCTCGACCACAAACCCTTCAGGTTGGCGCATGTAGATCTCCTCCTCAAGCTCCCCATGTAAAAAATCCGTCTTTACATCTAACTGCTCAAGCTCTAGATCTTGCATCGCCACAATGCTCAACAAGGTGCGAATAGATGTGTGTCTAACAACAGGTGAAAAAATTTCATTGTAGTCTACCCCTTCAACTTGAGTAAAGCCACGAGCAACTAACCTTGCTTTGTACCTTGCTTCCTCAATACCCGGAGTACCTTCTTTGAACTTGTAGACCCACTTGCAGCTGACTAACTTCTTCTTTGGTGGTGGTCTCACAAGTTCCCATGTCTGATTCTTCATGAGAGATACCATCTCTTCTTCCATAGCAACCGACCATTTAGCAGATTCATTACAAGACATAGCTTCCTTATAAGAGACTGGTTCATGCACATTTACTGTTTCAGCAGCTGTTAATGCATAGGCCACCATTTCTTCAAAACCATATCTAACCGGAGGTCTTTTGTCCCTCTTACCTCTACCAAGATCACTGGTAGTCTCCACCTGCTTGCTTGTCTCCTCCTCTTGACCTGGAGCATCAATTGGAGTTGCTTCATCAGACATATCTTTTTCATCTAAGTCTATTTCCACCATTTCTGTATCATCTCCGTCTGTCTCCACCTGTTTGTGTAACCGTTCTGCAGAACCCTTATTCTCACGGAGAAGTAGAGATTCATTAAACGTGACATCTCTACTTGTAAGGAACTTAGATGCAACTGGATCCCATAACCTGAATCCCTTCACTCCAGTAGTATAGCCAACAAAGACACACTTTTTGGCTCTTGGCTCCAACTTGTTTCCATTGTTCACATAAGCATAGGCGGGACACCCGAAAATACGCAACCTCAAGTAATCTCCTGGAGAGCCTGACCACATCTCCACCGGAGTCTTCATCCCAATACTAGAATTAGGAGAACGATTAGCCAAGTAAGCAGTCATACTAGTCGCCTCCGCCCAAAATTCTTTACCTAACCCTGCTTGTGACAACAAACACCGAGCCATTTCTAACAACGTGCGGTTCATCCTTTCTGCAACACCATTCTGTTGTGGTTTCCCCACACAAGTTCTGTGTCGACCAATACCTTCATTTTTACAAAATTCAGTAATCTCCTTTTCGACAAACTCAAGGCCATTATCTGTTCTCAGTTTCTTTATAGGTCTATCTGTCTGTTTCTCAACCAAAGTTTTCTATTGCTTAAATTCAAAAGCACATCATTCTTATGTTTCAAGAAATAGACAAACACCTTTCGTGAATAATCATCAACAAAAGTCAATAAATAACGAGAACCACCCTTAGATAATTTCCTAGACGGACCCCATAAATCAGAATGAATGTAATCAAGAATACCTTTAGAGTTGTGAACTCCCTTCCCGAAGCTAGCCTTTGTCTGTTTTCCAAGCACACAATGCTCGCAAAAGTCCATAGGCCCCGTCTTCTGTCCATCCAATAAACCGCGCTTTGAAAGTTCTGTCATTCCCTTCAAGCCAATGTGACCAAGTCTCATATGCCACAACTGAGTAACCTCCACCTCAGTCATAGAACCCTTTGCAACCGACACATTACCAACAACCGTGGAACCAATAAGCTCGTACAATGTCCCCACCTTCTTTCCCTTTAAAGCCACCAAGTCACCTTTGATAGACGATAGTTCGCCATTCACAATGGCTAAGCTATACCCAAGACTATCCAAAGTGCCTAGAGAAATCAGGTTCTTTTTCAATTCAGGAACATGTCTGACATTGTGTAATTTCCTCACTACTCCATCAAACATCTTAATCTTGATAGTCCCAATACCAACAACCTTGCAAGCAGCGTTATTTCCCATCAAAACCACTCCACCAGTAGTAGCCTTATAAGAACAAAACTATGCCCGGTTGGGACTAATGTGATAAGAACAACCCGAGTCCAAAATCCAATTATCACGAATTTTGGTACCCGAATCACAAGCAGTAAGTGCATTACTATCACTGTCATCACTAGTGTCACTAAACACCACTCCAGCTTCACCCTTCTTACCGGTTGTTTTATCATCCCTTTTATTGGGACAAAATCTTCTAATGTGTCCCTTCTCCTTGCAAGCATGACATATCACATCTTTCAACCATTTGCTTGAACTGGATTGACCCGAGTTCTTTGCACTCGTTCCCTTCCCTGTCTTCTTTCCGCTTCTAGCTACTAATCCATCACCTTGAGATTCAGCACTTGGGGAAGTCAAGTGCGTCTCAATAACTTCACGTTGTAGCAAAGCATTCTTGATCTCTTCCAAAGAAATCTGATCCTTCCCATACAGAACCGTCTCACGAAAGTGCATGTACTCATAGGGTAAAGAACATAGCAATTTGACCGCCAATTACTCATCATCAATCACAACATCTACATTCTTTAGGTCCATGACCAAACCATCAAACTCATCAAGATGTTTTTCCAAGGACTCACCTGATTTGAGCTTGCATTCTTCAAGTTTCTTCATCAGTAGCAACCGATTACTAATGCTCTTCGTCATGTAGAGTTGTTCAAGCCTAAGCCAGAGCCCCGCAGCCGTCTTCTCGCTCACAACCTCCCTCAACACTTCGTCTTTGAGACTTAAATGCAAGAGAGACAAAGCCTTCTCGTCCATGTCATCGAACTGTTCATCAGTCAAGCTTTCTGGTTTCTTTGCCTTACCCAGCAAAGCCTTGACACACTGTTTTCCCACCAAGATTGCTCGCATCTTTACTTGCCACAACCCGAAATTGACCCTGCGGTCGAATTTCTCAAGTTCGTACTTCCCTGACATCTTCTACCGATAAGCAATACAAGAACCTCAAACCAAGCTCTTGATACCAATTGTTAGGATTAAAGGTCCAACAATCACTTATCTAGAATAGATCAAAGCACAAAATAGCAAAGAGAAAGCAAAAGAAAACAAAGAACACAGAGATTTACGTGGAAAACCCTTCTAAACAAGAAGAGTAAAAAACCACGGGCGACGAAGAACAATCCACTATAATCAATGAGAGTACAAGGAGATTACAAGGTGATAATCAATCACACAATCTCACAATCCCTCAAAAGTGTATAAACCCTAGCTATTTCTCTCTATCTCTCAAGGAAGCAATAACGGCACACAGTTAGGATAATGTTTTTAACCCTAAAACTAACCTACAGCCTCCCGACTGAATTCCAGCCCGTCAAAGTGGGAGACCGCCCAAAAGCCTTATGGGCGACCGCCCAAGAAGACAGTAGGTTCAACTCCAAAAACGCCATTCTGGGCGCCCGCCCAACACCACCATAGGCGACCGCCCAAAGCCGCTGCTTGCCATTTTTCGCCAAAGATTAATTGAGAGTCACTCAACAGATATATTTTTTCAAAAGCAAATTGTTAACTTGATTATTATCAGTTCTTTCTTAGAGAAATTTTTAGAATGGGAGTTGACGAAGAAGAAGTTACTGCTGAAAGAAACATGTGGGATGTTTGGGGGTGTACATGAAAGAGGGTAGTACTAGTGGGATATAAACGCTCCAGCACCAACAAAAAATGATGGGCCGGGTAACATCCTAACTGGTCAGACCCAGAGTCTCTTAAGCTCACGGGCCAGCCAAGTCTGTAGGGCTTTCTAGCCGGGATTATGAACTCCCTAACTGGATAATGGATATGCCAGAATGAGTTATCCATCCCGGAAATTTGACCCCATGCACGCTTCAGACTTGGCCTGTCCAAGACAACTATTGTGCTTGATTAAGACCAACCAAAAATAGGCCCAACCCATGTCAATAATTTTGGCTGGGTGTTCGGGTGGATGTGGTTAAACAAAAATGTCTCTAATAGTCCGACTAGGGAGACAAAACACGGTTCCGGTTCCAAAAAAGCTTGAATCGCAACCGGACCGTTACCCTTCCGGTTACGGTTACAATTAGAAACTGGCGGTTCACGGTTTGGAACCGACGGTCCATAATTTTTTTTTTTTTAACAGAAAAAACAATTTTAATAATATTTTATTACTGACTTTTTTTATAAAAAGGTATAGAAAAAATGTTTAAAATATTAAAGAGGTCGGTTCCTCTTTTCTTTTTTACACTCAACACATTTTTATTATTTTTATTCACTGAATTTGGCTAAAAATTTCAGTCAAAACTCAACTTTTCTTGTCAACTTTCCATTAGTAACGGTTAATTTGATGAAACCGTTAGAAATCTAATGATTTTGTCAGTTTTTGACGGTTTTCTAACGGTTTTGCATATGGTTCTGGTTTGGTCTAGGCGGTTCATGGCGGTTCGGAACCCCCGGTTCACGGTTTTAAGAGGGGATGTACCGAAACCGGCCCATGTTACAAATGGTCCCGGTTTTCTTCAAGTTTCAAGCCGGTTTTGGGCTTTTCGGTTCCGGTTCCAGGCCGGTTTGACGGTTCTGTTTGGCCATCCCTAAGTCGGACTGGCATAAAAGTTAAATTTCAGACTATTACCAAATTACAATTTAAATTAGTTACATTATTGGTTTACATAAAGAAATTACATAACTTTATTTATTCGGATGTCGAAAAACATAAACTACCAATCATACCTCTTCTCCCATATGTTTCCAGTAAGAGTGTACTTTAAGAAATAGAAGCCATCAGCACTCGCTCTCCATATACATTTATCATATTGAGATTTAATCCCTTTAGCTTTGCAATCATTACCCATTTTTGGATAAAAAACAGCAAAAGCCTTGTATCTCGTATTCCACCAATATTGGCACATATATAATTGCTCCTGAAAAGGAATCTATATAATATATAAAAGTAGGAACATTTCCAGACCTCACAGCGCGCCACGTGGAATTGTGACGTGGAAAGCCATGTGGCGGCATTTGATTGGCTACTTCAAAATGCACAAGCTTCATTATGTGAATTCAAATTCTTTAATTCATTAACTAAAATTTCGTTAGATGTTGCTTAAAATTCGGAAAGCACCATATCATTCTATTGAATCAACAAGTAAATCTCATTTTAGGAATGAATTTGAATTAATTGTTATCCCAATTTAAGTCCAAATTCAAAATTATTTGAAATTTAAAATGGATCTCATTCCGGAAATGTTTGATTTGATCATATTTATGTAGATATTTAAAATTTAAATTGATTTTACCTCATTCTGAAAATTATATCCATCTCTCATTCTAAGTTTCAAAAACAGCTATTTAACTCATTCCGAAAATTATATCCATCTCTCATTCTAAGTTTCAAAAACAGCTATTTAACTCATTGCTCAAGTAATGAAATGATTATCATATTTTCTTGAAAATCTCTTATATGCACAATTCACATACCTGGTCTTTATCTTTAGGAGATCAATTCAACAGAAAAACAGTACCAGCATCCAGCATCATCATCCGCATTATTATCTATTATTAAGTTGAGAATTCATACTAGGTAAATACTCTTTTTGTCTCAAAATGATCTTCTCATTTGCTACTTTTATTGTCCCAAAAGTTCTTTCTATTTCAACAATTTATGCTTAAATGTATATAAACAAAGCATGACTATAGAAGCAAATATTTATATCCTTAAAACATTTGAATAGTCAAATGTTAAGAATATTTTAGAACGGATAAAGTATCTTTTTCTAGACTTATCTTTTGTTATAGGTTAATTTTGAAGCATCTGCTGCTGCAGCGGAAGAATAATGATATTCCTTTTGTGGCCATTATCTCACCACCAACAATGTGAAGCACTACAACCATTTGAGAGAAATGTTAGATCTAAAGTGTATGAGGAGAAGCAGCCGCAGGAGTAGATATCTAAAGGAGTAAGTTGACCAGTGTTGTTACACTGTGCTGCAATAGCGACATTGTTTTTTTTTTTTTTTTTAATAATCTATTTTCATACCCATCATTACTCTGTTTTACATTAATAGATTATGTTTTACATTAAAGGATGAAAATAGGTTTTACAATAAAGCGAGTGTAAAACAAGTTTTTATCTAGATTTTCACTTACTCTTAATGTAATTTAATTAGTATTCCACTATTCTCCTATTTTTTCATTTATTGGCTCGGATCATTATGTGTTCCTTTTCTTCATTGGTTGGTTATTTAGTTAAAAAGTTCAATAATTTTAACCTATCAATTTTTAAATGAGACAAACAAAAATGGCAAATAGAAATTATGCTCCCTCTATCAAGATATAACTAATGTACAAACAATTGAAATAATTTATTTAAAAATATTGAAAAGTTTAATAAAATTTTTTATCTAAGGATGGAAGAAGTAATTAATATATTAATTTATAAATATATTTATACCAGCATGCAACTCATGTAGTTCCACGTGATTAGGCCACTTTTTATTTTGATTTTTTCAAGGGTAATTTAGGCCCGTTAGGATATCGACAAAGTATAATTAATTTTTTATTTCATAACTATGATAAATTATATCTCTCAACCTCTCTTTATGAACTTATTTTTTGGTTTAGTTATTCTCAAAATTAGTTCTTATAACATGTTACAAAATTTTTATTCAGTTTGTAACATTTTTATTCATTTTGATTTTTCGACATACCAATTACGTAAACTAATGATGATTTTGTAAGTGATTTGTCAGCAAAACATATACTATATAGAATTGAGAATAAAATTCGTGTGATTGAGAATCTTTACATTAATTTGTAACTTTTGATTTTTTTTTTTAAAAAAAACGTGTGAACCTTATGTTATGACTGCGAAATTTAAGCCAATTTTAATACAATTTGTGAACAAATATGATTCACCATAATCTTATCATTCCATATTTTCTTCCAAACAAAAAGAAAAAGAAATTAGTAACAGCTCGAAAAATGTGCCATTATACATGTTAAGCTTGAAAAAAATTGAACACATACTCATCACATATCTTTTCATTTTTTCGTGAATTATGATTATTTTTTTTATGAATATAAAAATATACAAATAAATAAGCATCTGAATTTATTTTAAAAAATGACTGATTGAAAAAAAAATAGTTTTTTTTATCATTTTACAAAATATTTTCCTTATTTACAAATATTTCATTAAATGGTTTCTTTAATGAGAAGTTATTTGAGGAAAATTATTCTAAATGTCATGTTCATAGAAGTAATATGAATGAGTCTTCACATTTGAAAGTTGTTACTGAATGAATAAATCACTAGCATTTAAAATAGTTTATTTGTTTTCTCTATTACATACGCTAATAGAGATAATAATATTCTTAAATTTCTTAAATTCTTTTGTTGATAACATTAGATATCATCATTTATATGGGATCTAATTTAAAATTTTGAATTTGAAACATCTTAAACAATCAATACTCATTTAAGTAAATGATTAATATCCATAGTACTCCCTCCGTCCCACCTCACTTGAGATCTAAGAGGTGGGCACAATAACTAAGGAAAAATAATAAAATAAGGAAAATGTATGGTAGAAAATAAAGAGAGAGAATGAGTGAGGTTAATAGTAGGTTGGTTGAATGAATTGTGTGGTGGAAATGAAGAGAGGGAATGAGTTGGTAGGGTAGATTGAATATAAAATTATAAAAAGATTACCATTTTAGGGAGTCTCAAGCGAAGTGGGACGATCCAAAATGGAAATAAGTCTCAAATGAAATGGGACGGATGGAGTATATCCTAATTTAAACTTATAAGAAATTGCAATTCTATCAATTCTCATGTCATATATAGAAAGAATTTGAATATTTATTAATATCCTAATTTAAACACAAATTAAACTTATTTAAAATTCAAATCGAGCTAAAATTAGGAACTAAGCAATTGCCTTATGAATCAATCTATATATTTCGCTACCAATCACTAAACTCTTTCATTGTCTTTTTTTTTTTCTCAGTCAATCTAAAATTAGGCGATACTTAAGAAGAGGTAATTATGAGTGCTTCTTTTTTCTTCTCTTATCTCATGTCATTTTTTTTTTTAAATTAAGACTCTTCATCATCTCTTCTTATCTTTTTTTCTTATTCCATTCAAATTAAATTACACTGTCTTTATAGATTCACCTCTTATTTCATTCAAATTCATACATTGCCTGAATATATGGGAATGGTTTACAATGTTCATCATTGAAAGGGGAGCCAAAAATGCATTCACATTCTTCATAGATGGCCCTCCTAAGAAAGGTATCCCTTCTCTTCCTAATTTAGAATTCAGCAGATTGTATAATCATTCTTTATAGTGTGAGTATAAGTACAATAGTACATTGAATCACACAATCGCTGATATTGTTATGCAGGTGGATGTGAGTGAGAGAAGTTTGGGAGTATCAATGATATGTATTTTGCTATCTAAAGTTACTTTTTTTTTTTTTTTTGGTGGAGTTTTGTGGGCATGCAAAGGAAATAGAGGTGTGATAATATTTAGTCTGATTTAATGGAGGGATTGAGGGAAGGTGGTGCTGGAGAATGGAAGGTGGTGAGTCACTGTTGACTTGGTCCTTCTATGTTTTCTCTAGACTAAGAGGATGTTTGGTGCATCAAACACTTGATATAATGCAAGAGTGATTTGAAGGTAGGATGCTTGATTTTATTCTTTTATTCAACATAAATATGTCCAACATCCTCTTAATCATTTAGAATCAAAATCCTTGCTTGACGAGTAAGAGTCTCACTCAACATCCAACATCTAGCGCCTAAAGTGATCAAATGCATCTTACCTCTCCAAATTACCCTTATATTATATTAAGCATCAAGCACCCTAATATAAAAGATGTACTTAGTACTATATACGTAAAATTTATGTTTTTTCAAATGCTCTCTTTTTTGTAAGCTAAGAGAACATAATAATGTGTTTTCACGATGGTCAAGCCAAGAGTCAATGAGAGCGATCGAATCCTAAATCTCACTGAGTATGAGGCTTAGCTTTTATCACTCAGTCACTCATTTGTAGTAGACAATTTTTATTTGCTTTCAGAGATATAACTATATAATTAATATCATTATCTTAAAATTGAATCTATATACAATTATACAATTAATTTAAAAAATTGGATAGAGTAGTATCATTTAGTAATTGTCTTTATTTTTATTTAGTTTTGAAAGAAAGAATTTTCTTTATTCAAAAAAAAAGTAAATGAATTTGAACAATAATAATAAGTAAATGAATTTTGAACAATGATAGCTAATCTATTATAGAATATAAATTACATTTATTTATTTCAAAGTAATATTTGGGACTGGTAAAAAAAATCCAAAAAAATATGCATGTATAAAACTCACCATATATTTATTATTTTAAGTGAAACTAAAAAACTAATGATTGACAAGGAGGATGTGGTAAATTTACCAACAAATTTAGACTCATTTAATTTATTTATTTTTAAAATATAGACATTCATTTATGACGAACTGAGTATCATTCGACATTTAAGGATTGGGGGATGACTTATTTTCATTTTTAATCATATAGAGTCATTTTTTATTTTTACAGCCTGTCACGTGGCTTTATGACCTAAAATTTCATGTGACACTATATATTCGGATGACTCAAGAAATTCATGAAATTCGATTTGAATTTCAAAACCACTCAAGAAATTCATGGAATTCAATTTAAGTTCCAAAATATTCTAAAATACAAAAACGGGCTAATTATTATAGCACAAAATATTTTCCTTAAATTATTTATTTAATGTGATTGTTATTCATTGTTATCCTAATTTAGCCACAAATTTAAAATAATTAGAATTGTATACCTAAATCATATGTTACATTTTCTACAATTTTTGTTTTGCAAAATTTAAACCATTCGGGCAGTGGAAGTAAAAAAAATATCTATCTTGGATCGGTAATTTCACTTATTTAGTCTTAATTTAATTTCGGTTTCAAATAGTTAACATTGATATATTTATCTTAATCAATTTGTAAAAAATTAATTGGTAGTAATTTTAATAGTGTATTCATGGTAACTTTTACACTTTTATTGAGATAGATATCTTTCCTATATTCTTTATTTTATTAAAGTTTAATCAATCAAATGACAAAAAAATATCATCACAAGAATGGATGGAGCAATTTATTACTAATGTATCACTTTTGGAAGGAATATAATGTATATTGTATGTAGACGTAGTAAAGATGGCAATGCTAATCTCGGTGAACGTAAGGAGATTTAGAAGATTTGGAAATCAAGTGTACTTAACATCATGTCACAATCATTAACTCCAAAAATCCAAACTAATTAGCATTTGAAAAATCTTTTTTTATTGTAATCTTTTCCCTCAGTCCTGAAATGAAATTTCATTACGTTTTCAATGTAAATGAATTTTGGACAACAATATAAAATATGTTAGTTTTAATATTTTTATAGAATATTTCATGGATAAACCATCAAAAAGTAATATGAATAACTAATTTAAGATTTTTATTGAGTTTGTTGCTCTCTTCATCCCTTAATAAATGTTCAACCGATTTTCAAATTCCCTTTTATCAAAAAGTTAAATTGAAATCATTTAATCAATCATATATTATTGCTCAAAGTTCAATTTAGTTAACAATAAAAAATAGTTTTATTCGTTAAAATGGTCATTTTCCATTTCAATTGATCAATTTGGAAATTTTACAAATATATAGACCAAACTGGAATTTCTTGAAACACAGGGATCAAATACAAATTTTGAGTTTTAGTATTCGTCTACCTAAATTTGAATTCATTTATGCTTTAATTTTTTTTATTTTAAATTCCTTAGAATCTCAATTAATAAAAAAAATATTTTTTATGTGTGACAAACTTCTTTCTTTGTTGTTTGTATGTCTTACACGGTGTGCTCTTGGTGTTATTGTTACATCTCAAAGTGTGTTGTATGTTTATGTATTTGTTGATTTTGTTATAAGTTTTTATGAAAATTAGTGATTTTTTAAATTTGGATTCTATTTTAAGGAAATTATATAAAAATTGAAATGGATTAATGAGTTCAGATTTAGGTAGAGAGAATACAAAAATCTAAATTTTGTATTTGGTCCCTATATTTTAAGAGATCTCAGCTTGGTCTATAATGTTAGTGAAATTTCCAAATTGATCATTTGAAATGAAAAATGATATTTTAACCGCTAACAATTAACTGGGTTAGAATGATTACAAATAAATAAATAAAAAGAGTTGGATGTGTTGAATAAATAAATAAAAAGTTAGATGTGTTGACTAGAAAATATGAATTTGATGATTAAATCCAAGAAAAAAATGATGGTTCGTGTAAAGCGCTTACTTTAATTGAAAATGTTGGTGGAGGTTGTGGCAATTTGAGTTATAATAAGCTTCGGTTTATGGGTGTTCTTATTAGAACATATGATGGTAGACCATTTGTGTTAAAGTAGTTTAGATGAGAGTTTTATGAGTGATCACGAAAATATGAAAGTTACAAAAGCAATGTATGATAAATTTCAATTTTGGGAAAGAAATACGAAATGATGAGTTGATGATGCTGGAGTTCAGGAAATATTGTGGAAGAATGTATCGAAGATATGTTTGCATAATTTGTGGGTGACAATTATGGTAATGTCGACGGTATGAACAATGGTGGGGAGAAATAATGTATTTGAAAGAGAGAGAATGAGTTGGGGAAGGTAGGGGTTGCGTGATGGTTGGCTTGAAGAATAGGAGGAAGGTGGATATTGTTTAGGATTTTAATAGTAGTTTACGTTTAAACCTTTCATTTTTTAGTGAAAAAAAATATCTAATTTTATAATTTTTGCTTCTACCCGTTTATTTATTGAAATTGTCAATATTATTAAATTTTAGTATTACACGATAGCCACTCAAGAGTACATAACTCACATATGATGAATTTTAGCCTTTTTGTTAAATTTTGGGTGAAAAATTGATACTACTCAAAATTAGCCAACCAAACTTTGAATTTGAGTGTATAGTTGCGAAAACTTGACTTTTGGTGAAATATTTTCATGCTATCCTTAAGGATTGAATTTCCAAATAATAGTTTTTTTTAAAAAATAATTACCAAAACAACAACCCTAAAAACTTATTTACCAAAGTAACACTTTTTGCTAAAACCGGAAGTGGGATTTCTGGTTTTAATGTTGAATCCGGAAGTCCCACTTCCGGAATTGACTTTTTCCTTTTTTTTTTTTTTTTTTTTTTTCGCGAAATCTGATTTTTTTTAATTTGTTTTTTGAATCCGGAACTGGTATTTCTGGATTTAATTTTTTTTTTTTGAAATAACAAAAAACATTAAAACAATTCTATAGGATGTTAATTTGGACTTAAATTGAATGAGTTATGGTTGCTCAAAGTTGAGTATTTAATCAACAAGTTTATTTATTTATTTATTTTCTATGTGACCGGGATGTGGTCACTGAATAATAGAATAAACTTGTCCACAAATCCAACATTAATACATAAATCCGATTATTCAGTGACCGCATCCCGGTCACATAGGAAATAAATCTTATATATATATATTAAAGTTGGTGAAGAGGGATGTGGTGTTGCCATGTGTACAAGTCATGGAGGAATGATGAATTTGGTGATGCCACATCAAATCTACCCTAATAAATAAATGACTTTTCATTTTTTTTCTATTAGCTAATAGTATTAGCTAATAATATTAGTTACTAAATGAGGTATCTATTATAGTTAACTATTATAATATATAATACATATAATAGTAATAGTTACTATAATAAGTAACTATTACTTATAATAGTAATAGTAACTATAAAAGTTAACTATTATAGTAACCATTATAGTTAACTATTACTATTATAAGTAATAGTTACTATTATTGTTAACTATTATAGTTAACTATTACTATTATAAGTAATAGTTACTATTATTGTTAACTATTATTATTATAATTACTATTTATTTTAATAGTTATTATATAAATTAACTATTATGTCTAACTATTAATAATTAACTATTTATTTAATAATTATATTTAACTATTAATAGTTAACTATTATAATTAAAATTATATACTCCATTATTATGATTGATAATTAACTAATATTATTAAATAAAAATATAAACAAACAAAATATAATAAAATTAATAATTAGTTACCCGTGCATGGCACGGGTTACCCACTAGTAAATAAATAAACTTGTTGATTAAATACTCAACTTTGAGCAACCATAACTGATTCAATTTAAGTCCAAATTAACCAAATAAACATTCTATAGAAAGATCATACAGAGTACAACAAAATTTGTTTTAACACTTTTCGCCAGATCCTAGTCTAAGTATGTCAAAAACAGTCTTCAAAATTATGAAAAAATTTGAATTGTTGATTAAATACTCAACTTTGAGCAACCATAACTCATTCAATTTAAGTCCAAATTAACATCCTATAGAATTGTTTTAATGTTTTTTGTTACTTCAAAAAAAAAAAAAAAAAAAAAAAATTAAAACCAGAAATACCAGTTCCGGATTAAAAAAAAAAAAAAAAAAAAATTCAGATTTCGCGAAAAAAAAAAAAGAAGGAAAAAGTCAATTCCGGAATTGGGACTTCCGGATTCAACATTAAAACCGGAAATCCCACTTCCGGTTTTAGCAAAAAGTGTTACTTTGGTAAATAAGTTTTTAGGGTTGTTGTTTTGGTAATTATTTTTTAAAAAAACTATTATTTGGAAATTCAATCTATCCTTAAGTATATGGCATAGTTTTGATTTTTTTTCTTTTGACTTACTTTAAATAAATGAGATAAACATCTTTATTTACATTTTGTAACTAAATGAATTTTGAAAATTTGCATCAGATTTTTTTTAATTAATTAGTCTTATTATTCCCGTCGAATTTCGACGGGTTACTCACTAGTTTTTAAAACACCAAAGGAAAAATAGTTTCCATTGGTAATATTCACACAACCATAAGGACTACCTTCTTTAAAACAACATAATTTCAAGTCATTATCAGGAAGATTATCGATTGTATAAATATAATACCATGCAGTAACTGTTGTGGTTGAAACACAAATTGCAAATAGAATTAAAACGCAGGTGAAATTTTGAATGCAGTGTTTCATGGTTCCTAAGAGAGACTCAAACACGATATTTATCTTAAATAAGATTTTAGTTAGTAGACAGAAATACTTAAATATAGGAAGATTTTTTGTGGTGGAAAAAAAAAAAGGAGGAAATATCATTAAAAATCAATCCGGATTACAAAAATCACAATAATAGGGAGAACATTTTAAAACTGTGTAGCACAATATTTTATGAATAAGTGAGATATAATAGCATGTTAACTATAATATTCTATCATTTTCACATGATTACAGAAATCTTGAAAGCCAATTGCCTGAATCGAAAAGTGCTTTTTATATATATATATATATATATATATATATATATACCATGTGCAATGGTGAGCAAATTCGCTCACCAAGTCAAATCCTTTGCATATTGGTGAGCGCAAATTGAATCAATTGTTGTAATATTGAGCGAATTTTTGCCCAAACTCCATAGCAAAACTATCTCGCTCACGTTGTGAGCAATATTGAGAGTGAACCGAAAATAAATTAAATGATTTTTTTTTAATTTTGAGTTACCCCAAATGACGTCGTTTATGCCAAAATAAAAAATGTTCATAAATTTTATTACCTATAATAGAGCCCAATGTTATACTAATCTCCGTTCCAGCTCAATGTGCATTTTTATTGTTCATGTGGTCAATGCATTCGAACTTTGACCATAATTTTGTGAAAATGTAGGTATTATTATGCAATTTAAAAATTTGTTATTGTTTTATTGTTAGAAATAGTATCAATAACATATTTTAAATTGCATAGAGTTATATAGATTTTCATAAAATTAAGCTCAAAGATAAGTTGAGTTGATCAAAAAAGTAAAACAGTGCACATTAAACTGGGACGAATGTTAGTATAAGTTATGCACGCCTATGTTTACATATATTTGTGGTAGTTTAAGTTATGCACGCCTATGTTTACATATATTTGTCGTCTTTTTGAAGGGCATTTCAGTCATTTCCGGCTGTGATGGCACTGATGTCGGCTTAGGCCTGGTTTTAATGGATAGGAAGGAGCCAAGCAGGTACACGGTTTACCATAAACACTATTGGGAAATGAAATACTTGCTCCCTACTCTTTCTTCCCCATTTAATCCCACCACCCCCTTTCTTCTTCCTCTGCACACACACACACACAAAATACATACAGTAGAGAGATGGGTAGAGAGAGAAAGCAACCAAAAAGCACAGAGAAACACAAAATATGTATGCCAGAACACACTCCAAAATCAAGAAACTAATTCTTTTTTTCTTTTTCTTTTTGAAACAGGTTTGTGGATGGAATAAAATTGGGAAGAAGCAGCGGCCGAAGGGTGGATATTGGGCGAAATCAATCTCTGTCTTAGGCAGACAAATTGATGCTTCCATAGGCGAAAGAGATGGAGGGATTGCTGGTATGAGGATATTCATGAAACACCGAGAATATCATTGGCGATTTTGAGTTCCGGCGTTTGAAGAATAAGTGAAGTAGCAAGCAAATTTGTCATTTACAATAAATGGACTGTTGTAGAAGGTGATGATGGAGAAGGTACGGTGACGACGGCGGTGGAGATAACGAAGAAGGCAAGATGACAACGGCAAGAAGAAAATTGGAGGGGAAAGGCTTCTATGGAGGGGGGAATAGAAGGAAAATATATTTGAAGGGTAGGGAAGCCACCACCGTGATTTCTATAGTGGGTTGCCGTGGTGGGGGGTGGCCGGAGGGAAGGGGAAGGGAGGGTTGGGCGGGGAGGATGAAGAAAGGAGAGAGAGGATTGTTAGAAAATAAAAGGGGGTAGAGAGAGGGAGATAGGGTTGCAGAATTAAAGTGGGTAGATGAGAGGATTTTTCGGGAGAGAGTGTGTATCGGAAATGTTTAATGGTTGGTTTGAAAATTTACTCTTATTTTTCAAAAAAGGGATCCTCTTTTTTTTTTTTTTGGGAGTAATAGAAGGCAGAGGAGAGGAGGCTTGGGTGATGTCTTTTTAAGATATTATTATCATATCTAATGAGAAGTTTCTTTATTCCTTAATTGAAGTACTATTCCCAAGTGTTTCAAAAAAAAAAAAGTACTATTCTCAAAAGAAAATTAAAGAACTGTCCAAAAAATAAAAAGATTGAAGAAGTTTTTTTATTGTATAAGGTAGTACTCCACAGCTTTTATCAAAGCTAGAGAGGAGGCGTGTTTCTCTACTAAATTGTTGCTTAAATACTCCATCTGCCCTAAATAGATAATTTTATTTTGACTTTTTTTTATGGTAAAAAAAAATAAACTTTTACTAAATATTAGTTTCATCAAACATTAGTGCCAATTTAATTATCACAACAATAAATTCTAAAATGTGTTATTGATAAATCACTTAATGATTAATCAATTACAATTTTAAAAATTTCACTAATATGATTAGATTGACACCAATATTTTTTTTAAAATTTAACTAATATAATTAGATTGACACTAATATTTGATCAAATGAGATGCATATTTTTTTCCCTTAACCGTGATGATGAAAGGATATGGAAGGGTAGGGTCATATCCCTAAAAATATAGATTTACATTTACCCACAAATTTAGAATATGTGGGTTTTTTTTTTTTTTTTTCCTTCCCTTTTTGATACCACAAGAAAGTGTGGTCAAATACACTGACAGTTGTCATTTTATTTTTTGAAGTCATTGATTTAATTTATTTAAAAACCCTAATGGTGTTTTCGGCAAATAAATATATTTTTAATTGCATTATAATTTTATTAAGATACAATTCAATTAAATATTATACTATATATTTTTCGAAAAATATAATTTTTTTGAATTAAAAAATTGATTTTTCGTTAAAGAAAACAAGTATAAACTAAAGAAATCTGTTTTTGTTCTTCGAATCAACTATAGGAAGTGTTTAAAAGTACAAATGTTTTTGTAAATATCATATTCAAACATTTTAAATTGATCTTTTTTTTTTTCTTTCAACTTTTTCTCTCAAAAGTATCACTATCAAGGGCAAAAGTGTAATCTCCACCAAAGAAGGACAAATAAGTCCCATTTCAAAAAAGTATATTAAGAAATTTTCTTTTTAAAATTTAAATTAAGAGACTCATTTTAAAAATTTTTGAACTATAAAATGACATAAATGGTGTATATATTGAGTGTGACTTAGAATTAAAAAAGGTATTGAACAGAACAGTTGTTGTAATCATAAAAAGCGAGGAAGAAAAGAGAAAACGAGATAAAACATAGTTGTGGATATTTTATTGTATACTCATATATTAAGTCCAATTAAATAGAAAAATAATATAAAATTTGTAATTTAAGAAAATAGGACTTATGGATGAGACTACAAAGACGTTTGTGCACATTGTTACAAAATGGAGGAAGCATGAAATTTAATTTTTGAAATATTTATCTTATCTTATTCTAGATAGTTTTATACTTCACCTATATTACTAAAAATTAGTTAATACATGTGAATATATGATTATGTATTTCCTTTATAAGTTATTATAGTCATCTTATTTTGAAAATGCCTGTATTTTGTCATGGCCAACTTTATGTTTCTTTCTCAAGAGTAAAAAATCCAGCTGGACTGAAAGTTATGATTTATATTGATAATCAAGAGTCTAGAATTTTTACAAATAATGTTGTCTTTAAAGAAGTTTTCCATAATGTTTAAATGTACTAATTATTATTTAATGTATGTGAACTAGATTTGCAACATCATCTTCTCTTATGCATTTTTATATCATACACAATGCCCTCTTATGAATGCCCTCTTAATCCATGTAGGTTCAGAAAAGTCCGTGTAATGAACCATGTAGGGTTTTTTCAATATGTTCTTGATTTCACTGTCTCTGACAACTATGATGCTAAGGTTAGAGGTGACCATTGGGGGGATTGCGTTTTATTTAGGAGGCATCTAAATTTACATGGAATCCTTGATGCTGGGTTGGATGAAAAGTATCATTCTATCAAGAGTTCAATTGATAAGGATGGTAATGGGAATGCAAGTTGTTCATCCAATAATTAGGCTACGGGTAATGGTGTGTCTAATGTAGTTTAAATTATGCCTTATATAAATTGATATTTTTGTGTGGTTTATATATTGATAATATTAACAATTATTTAAATTGAAAAGTGCCGTGCATCGCACGGGTATTACACTAGTTAGGGTAATACTGTAAAAGTGAAAAATAATAGTTCATCCGTCCCATAATAAAGGGCACAAATTTTCTTTTTGAGTTTTCTATTGATAAGTATTAATCTTATTACCCAAAAATGAAAACTTTATAATACTTTTAAAATATATGGGACCCACTTGTCATACTAACAACATCAACCACTAACTATTCACCTCACTTTTTCTCTCATACCTCACCTCAGCTTTCATACTCACAACACTCAACTATTAATATTTTACTCCCTCCTTCTCACTATGTTTGGCCACATTTCTATTTTTGTTTGTCTCATTTTGTTCGGCCACTTATAAAACCAATGTAAATTTATACATTATTTTTCTATTATATCCTTCGTTAAGTTTAACATCTTGCAAGCTAATTAATATTAGTTAGTATAAAAACAAGGCACAGATTCTCATGTACATATTATTAAAGAATGGTATACTAGAAATTATGGAAATTGAACAAGTCATTAATTGAGGTTTCTTAAACTAAAATTTTGTCTTGTGGCCAAACATAGTGAGACGGAGGGAGTATATTTTATATCCTCCCTTCTTAATATCCATGGACAACCAATTTTGTGACTGGAATTTTTATTTTTTATTCTTTTTTGTAATGTGGATTGATGAAAAATAATTTAAATAATAGTTTATATCATGAATCTTACAAAATAAAAATACGAAATTTGAAAATGTTAGTGTAAACAGAGGTGTTACCTCAGATGTTATCACTAGCAGTCTTGTGCTACCCGGTGAAAAATGTGTTATAGTTTTACATTTCTTTCCATAATATTTTTTATACTAATGTCCTAATATTATTGTCTAGATTGGTGTATTTTTGGTCCATATTTCAGGTTATATTAAGGTGAAAATTAAAGCTAAATATATGGAGAATTGTTTAAAGAAGAGTTATTCATAAATGGTGATTTATGAATAACTTTCAACATATTTAACATGTGGGAAAATAAGAAAAATATGGGAAGACTCATTCCAAGGATTTGTTACTGATCAAAGTGAAGAGTACAAGGCGTTGGAAGCTTGGAGTACAACAAGGTGATGCATAGACTTGGCCATGAAGTTTTCAGTTGAGAAAATCAAGGAGTGAAGACCAAGTCTTGCACAAATCGTGGAGAGCAAGCTCACACACTCTCCCCACTCTCCCGCTCGTCCATAACAGCCCCAAGGATGTTTATTTGAGTAGCCTTCAAGTATTTGAAGACTATAAATAGGCTAAGGTGTGGACAATGAAGATAAGCCAAATATTACACACACCCTTATCACAAGAACAAAGTACTTCTTGGATCCTTTGTATCATTCCTCCCATACACTCTTCTCCACGCTCAAATACTTCGGGTTGTAGTGTGTTTTGGCTAGGATAGGATTTCGTACTTTGTTTTTATTTAGTTAATATAGCTCATACATTGTAATAGCAATAGGGATCTATTTCGGCTTTGTATTTGGTACTCACTTTGAATATAAAGTCTCCGCCTTTGTGGCTCTCTCAATTTATAATTATATAACTTGAGAAAAAACAACTCTTGTGCTATTTATTCCGCTGCAAAACACTTTTACAAACTGTTTTTATTCTCAGGTATGTGTTGTCCGTCACTGTGTGTTATCTGAGGTGCTACCTGTAGATACCCCGGGGGAACCACGGCTTGGCTACAGCGGTGAATTATCCTAGGATGTCTAACTTGTTTTAGAGTCGCCACCTATGTTTTGAGGAACATAAGAAAAACCTATTGATTGTAGCCTAAGTTTGATTACGAAAACAGAGATTCTTTGTTTTGAGGTTCGGGGGTTAGATTACGAGATGGGAAGTACCGAAACACCCATCTCGCCCAACTAAAGTTGGTCTTGCTTGATCAAAATCTACATGAATAATAACGTTCTTCTTCTTCTTCTTTAAGTCATGAAAAGCGGGTTTAAAATAGAGTTTGGAATGTAGGAGATAACTCCTTAACCAACCTCAATGAGATGAGGTGATCATTAGAGTTATGTCCCAAAATGATTTGGGTGATTGCACATTTGATTAAAGTAAAAGAGATAGAGGAGATGAAGTAGAAAAGAAAGGAAAAGATAGACTTTTACCTACAATTTGAAGAACTTCAAATATTGCTTGAAGAAATCCTTGGAGAACCTTTAGAAAGTGATTTTGGTATAGTTTTTGTAAGTTCAATCTTCGGGTCCTTGAAAATGGAGGTAAAGGGAGGTTTTTATAGGTGAAAGAGGGGTGTTTTTGGTGCCAAAACTCAGTCACCAAGAGATCCTTCCCGGGAAAAATCCTATAAATTGAGCAAGGGAGGGAATCCTGGCCAGAAATCTGTAACTGACGCCCAGAGGCGCGCGCTTCCTGCTTTGGGGGCGGGAGGCGCGCGCGCCTGGCTCCTAGTGTCGGAGGCGCGCGACTCAGAGAAGGAAATTTTGACAGAATGGACTAGAAAGTTAGCCCTGTCATTCAGTTTAGTCCCTGGACTTAACGAAGTCACTCAGAAACTTAACGGAAGTGACAGAAACTAACGAGAAACACTTAAAATGGGGAGAAACACAAAATCAAATGTGCAATCGTGGTGAGCGGTCCAAGGCGGGGTGTCTACAAAGCCCCTCGGCGACGTGGACTGCAAAGCAAAACGCGTCGACGAAAGTTAAAAACACCCGCCGAGGACATCACCAAGAAAAAGCAAAGACTCGATGAAAGCATGGATTTGAAATTGCGAGAGATAGTGGTGCGCTCCCTGTGTGAGCGGCTTTTGTTGATAGAGGGGGTGGCATGATCCGTTAGGTGAACCTGCCGGCTGAATGTTTGAATGAAGTGCTGAATCCGTTAGTGAACCGGTTTGATGAATCCGTTAGTGAATCGTTTGATGAATCCGTTAGTGATCCCTTGGATGAGTCCGTTGGTGAACCCTTGTTGACGAATCCGTTAGTGAATCCGTTTGATGAATCCGTTAGTGAATCCCTTGGATGAGTCCGTTGGTGAACCCTTGTTGACGAATCCGTTAGTGAATCCGTTTGATGAATCCGTTAGTGAATCCCTTGGATGAGTCCGTTGGTGAACCCTTGTTGACGAATCCGTTAGTGAATCCCTTGGATGAGTCCGTTGGTGAACCCTTGTTGACGAATCCGTTAGTGAATCCGTTTGATGAATCCGTTAGTGAATCCCTTGGATGAGTCTGTTGGTGAACCCTTGTTGACGAATCCGTTAGTGAATCCGTTTGATGAATCCGTTAGTGAATCCCTTGGATGAGTCCGTTGGTGAACCCTTGTTGACGAATCTGTTAGTGAATCCGTTTGATGAATCCGTTAGTGAATCCCTTGGATGAGTCCGTTGGTGAACCCATGTTGACGAATCCGTTAGTGAATCCGTTTGATGAATCCGTTAGTGAATCCCTTGGGTGAGTCCGTTGGTGAACTCTTGTTGACGAATCCGTTAGTGAATCCGTTTGATGAATCCGTTAGTGAATCCCTTGGGTGAGTCCGTTGGTGAACTCTTGTTGACGAATCCGTTAGTGAATCCGTTTGATGAATCCGTTAGTGAATCCCTTGGATGAGTCCGTTGGTGAACCCTTGTTGACGAATCCGTTAGTGAATCCGTTGGTGAACCTTTGAGGACGAATCCGTTAGTGAAATCCGTTGATGAAATATTGCTTTGAAGTCTCGTGCCACTTGGAGTCACACTTGACTTTTTGAATTGTGGGGTGCGGGCACAGTTGGCCGCGACCAGAAAAATGTTCCTGCTGGGGATGAAATGTTGAGATTGACTCTTGAGGGGGGTGTGGCACCCGTGACAGAACTTAGGGAGTTCGGAATCCGTGGGAGGACGGCCTACTTTTGAGTGAGAGTTTTTATCCTACTTTCAATTTTTTAGACATGCCTTAAGGGCGGACCAGAAGAATGTGTGCCCAACTGGGTGTCCGAGGACAGGGGCTGTGCCTTGATTTAAGCTGGAGATCTCTGACAATGCCTTTTCTTGAAGTGGTTTAGACTTGGGAGGCGCGCGCTTTCCTATGTAGGCTTGGGACGCGCGCGCATTTTATACTGCTGGCGGGTGGCGCGCGCGTCTTGGAGGCGGAATTCCGGGCTTGACATTTGCTGACCAAAAGAGCCCCCAACAGCTATAATATCATCTTCTGTTCGACCACTTGATTCTCACAGCTCCTTTCTGCCATTCTTAAACATCATATTATTGCTTAACTTTGCTTGTGATCGACATTTTCCATGGCTTCCAATTCTTTTGCCCTTGATGCCAAGGTTGTTAGTGAGTATGAAAAGGACTTGGGAACTTTTGTGTATTCTTTCAAGACCCATCCCAAGAAAGCTTTCATCAAAGACTTCGGGTTCCGGATTCTTTTCACTTTGCGGACGTTGAAGCCGGATTGGAATTTGTTGAGAGCTGCCGCGGCTTTCTGGGATTGTGACAGCCATACCTTCAACTTTTCGGCTAATGAAATGGTGCCGACTGTTGATGATTTCGGGGCCATCCTCGGCATGCCTTTGGCCGGTCGGGTTGCTGTCCCTAAATACCACCGTGGTGCCATTGACTCTTGGGTTGAGTTACTGAATCTCCCTGTTGAGGACGTGAGGAAGATGTTGCACGGTATTGTGGTCGACATAACTGAGTTGCCGATGTTCTTCAGTTTACACTCGGAGGATCCGGTGGTTCAATCTTTCAAGAGGAATGCCATGGCCGCTTGTCTCTTTAGTGAAGTACTGTTTGTTGCACCCTTCGGGACTGCGGATACGCATTTGGCTGAGATTATTTTGCAAGCCAAGGAGCAACAATTTAGTATAATCCCTCTTATCGTAGGGGAGACGTTGCACGGCCTTGATGAGTTACATAGGATGGGCAAGATGTGTCGGGGAAGCCCTTTGCTCTTGACCATATGGCTCCGGGAACACTTCAAGATTTATTCCCCGGATGGTGATTTGTCTCCCTTTGCTGTTCATAGGAGGAAGCTGTTGACCCGGGATTTATCTGAAGATGGTTGGAAGAAATTCTTTGCCTCTCGGGTGACCGTTGATATTGAGTGGTGTCCTTCTTCTTGGGGTCTTCGTCCTTTTGTGGAGTGGACTCTTGGTTTTCAGCACGTGATTGTACCCGGTTTGAGAGATTCTTCATTTTACTAGCCAGAGCGGGTTCTGCGGCAGTTTGGTCGCCAACAGACAATTCCTTTCCCGAGGGACGGAATGCTTCGTCCAGTTGCTTACATGGGTCCTGACTTCTCGAGTGAGCTTCAGTCGGATTGGGGAGATGACCGCAACCGTTGGGCTTTTGCTCCTCTGCATCGGGGGAGTGTCTTCCTTCCCGAGAGCTACTTGGATTATTTATTTGGAACCCTTTACCGTGGCATCACTTGGGTTGATGTGCTTCGTGCCGAGTTGTTGGGAAAGGGTTTTGAGCCTAGCAGCACTTTGAGATATAGGGAGGCTGCTGCTGATTCGAGTAACATTCTCGTTGACCCTTTCGGTACTCCTTTGGATGTCTTTTATGCTAGGAGACGTGTTGCGACACAGAAGGTTTCGGTGCGTATTAGTGCTCCTTTGTTACCCAAGAAGAAAAGGATTGAGAGACGATCGGGTGGTCCTTTGAAAGCTAAGAGAAAATTGGATTTTTCTTAGTACCCTAAGAGATTGCAATTAGACCACTTTGTTTTAGGATTTAGTATTTTGATGTATTTTGTTACTCAATAAATCCGTTGTAATGGTTTGAATAGTTCATTGAATGAATAAAAATTGCATTTTGTTATTTGAAGTGAATTGGGTATTTTTGATATGTTTTAGACCGCACCCGAAGGTTGCCTACGTTCCTCCAGTTGGGAGACTCAGGTCTTCGTAGTTCAAACAAACAAAGACCATTTTTTTTTTTTTTTTGTGCACCCTGTTTTTTGCCTAGACCGCCCTTTCGGGTTTTCAATCTAGCGGGCTTCTTTTTTGCACGTGCTCTAATTTTTGCCTAGGCCGCCCTTGCGGGTTTTCAACCTAGCGAGCGATTTTTTTTTTATGGTCTTTGTTTATTATATTAAGCGTAGAACCTCTTGAGCTTGTCGAGGTTGACCTCCTTTGGCAGCTGGTCACCATCTAAATCCACGAGCCGGACTGCACCACCGCTTAGTATCTTTTTGACCACGTACGGACCGATCCATCGGGGTCCCCATTTCCCCAGGGGATTCATGGCATTAGGAGGATGTTGTCTTAAGACCAAATCTCCCACATTGATGTTTCGAGGCTTCACCTTTTTGTTGAAAGCTCTTGCCATCCTTTGCTGATATGCTCTCGTGCGTTCGAGTGCCCTTAACCTTTTCTCGTCGAGTAAGGCTAGCTGTTCGTATCGACTTTGCATCCAGTTGACCTCGTTGACTTGATTCTCGAGGAGGACCCGTAGAGATGGGACTTCAAGTTCGATAGGGAGTACGGCTTCAGAACCATAGACTAATGCATAGGGAGTATCTCCTGTTGTAGACCGTATTGATGTGCGGTAGCCCCACAATGCTAGAGGTAGCTTCTCGGGCCAATCCCTTCCTGTTGAGGCCATTTTCTTGACGATGGTCTCGATGGTTTTATTTGCTGCTTCAACCGCGCCATTTGCTTGGGGTCGGTAAGGAGATGACTTGTGCTTAGTGATCTTGTATTCTACCAAAAGTGCATCCATTTCCTTCTCAAAGTGAGAGCCGTTGTCGAAAATGATTTCATGAGGCACGCCGTATCGGCACATGATATTAATCTTTACAAATTCGGCCACTTTCTTGGCGTTGAGGGTCCGATAGGCTTGTGCTTCGACCCACTTTGTGAAGTAGTCGACTGCCACTAGGACGAATGACTGCCCATTGCTCCCGGCAGGATGAACTTTACCGATGATGTCTATCCCCCAACAAGAGAAAGGCCAAGGTGTGACCATGTTGTAAAGTTGTGAGGGTGGAGCATGTTGCAGATTAGCGTGGAATTGGCACTTGGCACACCTTTTGACTTTCTCGATACGTCTCGTTCCATAGTGCTCCAATAGTAACCAATGCGGAGTATCTTCTTGACTAGCATAAACCCATTCATGTGGGGTCCACACTCTCCTTCGTGCACTTCACACATTATTTCTTGAGCTTCGGCCTCATTGGCGCGTAAGAGATTGATCCCGTCGTGGTGCCTTTTATAGACTCGGTCCCCAATCAGTACGTACCGAGAGGCTAACCTTTGCAGAGCTGCTTGAGACTTCTTATTGATATTCTCGGGATAAGTGCCATCTTTGAGGAAATTCATGATATCCGAATACCACGGAGAGTTTGTTTGAACCTCGTTGATCTCGATACTCATGCAATATGCCGGACTGTTCCTTCGGGCAATTTTGAAGGCTTCACCATTTTCCCTTTGGGCATTTCGACTAATGAAGCTATGGTGGCCAGTGCATCGGTGAAGCGATTTTTATCCCTTGGCAGGTAGTTGAAAGTGATCTCTTGGAATTGTTCAACCAGTTCTTCTAGGTGCTGACCATACTGTTGGAGAGTCGGGTCTTGGGTTCGCCATTTCCCGATTGTTGATTGATAAGGAGCAAAGAGTCGCCGAATACTTCTAGTTCTGTGATGTTTCTGTCGAGAGCTGCTTCGAGCCCTTCTATACATGCTTCGTACTCGGCAATGTTGTTGGTAGCTTCGAATTCCAGGCGGATGGCAATGGGAGTGTAGATGTCTTTTGGATCGACAAGCAATACTCCTATACCAAAACCATGTTTATTGGCGGCGCCATCGAAAAAAAGTTGCCACTTAATTTTCTCGGTTGCAGTACAAATTAAATGCTCGTCGGGGAACTGTACATCTTCCCCCTTCACTTCGTCACACGGAATTCGGCAAGCTGGTCACTAAACACTTTCCCCTGACGGATTTTAGTGTGACGTAAGTGATATCATAGCCGGCGAGCATGAAGTACCATTTGGCTATTCTTGTTGACATGAAAGGCTTCTCGAAGATGTAGCGGAGCGGGTCCACCTTTGCTACTAGCTTGATCGGAGAAGCTTCCATATAGTGTTTGAGCTTTTGAGTGACCCAGACCAATGCTGCACATGACTTCTCTAAGACAGAGTAGTTCTTTTCGCGTCCTTGAAATCGGCGACTGACAAAATAAATGGCGTTCTCCTTTGTGGACTCTCGTTGCTCTTGTGCTAAATAGCCCCTAGGGCTTCATCATTGACAGTGAGATAGAGCAACAGAGGTTTCTCCTTGTGCGGCGGAACTAGAACAGGAGGGCACGTCAAGTAATGCTTCACTTGGTCAAAGGCTTCTTGGCACGCGTCGGTCCATTCTAGAGCCACATTCTTCTTGAGTAGCTTGAAGATTGGCTCGCACATGGAAGTGAGTTGGTGCACAAACCGACTGATGTATTGTAGTCTGCCCATGAAACCTTTAATCTCTTTCTGCGTCTTTGGGGAGGCATGTCAATGATTGCCTTGATTTTGGAGGGGTCTACTTCAATTCCCCTTTCAGTGACCATATAACCAAGAACTTTGCCTCGGATAACCCCGAACGTGCACTTTGCAGGGTTGAGCCTCATCTTGTGTTGACGAAGCCTTTCGAAGAACTTGCGGAGATCGATTAAATGTTGACCATCGGTCCCTTTGGAGTGAATGATCATGTCGTCCACATAGACCTCGATTTCTTTGTGATCATATCGTGGAACAAGTCTGTCACGGCTCTTTGGTAGGAAGCCCCAGCGTTTCTTAACCCAAATGGCATGACTGTGTAGCAAAAGGTACCCCACGGTGTTGTGAAGGCTGTCTTATGTTGATCTTCCTCGGCCATGAGAATCTGGTTGTACCCAGCGAACCCATCCACGAATGAGCGAACCTCGTAGGCAGCAGTGGAGTCGACTAGCATGTCGATATAGGGAGTGGAAAATCATCTTTAGGAAGCTTTGTTTAAATCCCGGAAGTCTACACAAACTCGAACCTTGTCGTTTGCCTTCTTGACTGTCACAATGTTGGCTAACCATGTCGGATACTCGATAACCTTGGTGAAACCCACACTGAGGAGCTTCTCAATCTCTTCTTTGACCTGCAGAGACCATTCTGGCTTGATCTTTCTGAGCTTCTGCTTTACTGGCTGGCATCTTCTCTGATCGGAATCTTGTGCTCTGCTACCTTTCTGTCCAAACCCGGCATGTCTTTGTATAACCATGCGAACACATCCACGAACTCCCGTAGTAGTGCAGTCAATCTGTCTCTGTCGTCCTCTTTGAAGAAGCTTCCAATCTTAGTTTCTTTTGGCTCTTCTTCGGTACCCAGATTAACAACATGCAATTCTTCGTCAGCCTTTGGACCATTCTCACCACGACTACGGACTTGTTGAGCAAGTTCATTTAAGTATGTTGTGTTTTCGTGGTCTATTTCATCATAATTTGAATCGTTATTAACTTGTTCGTTAAGTTCATTATTAGTTAATTCATCATTTATGATGTTTGCAATCTCAGGGTACTCAGAAATATCAAATTTTTCATTAGCAAAGAAAGGAAACACACGCTCGGCTATGGCCTCCAAATCCTCTTGGGTGAGGGTATTAGAGACACTCTCGGACTCGAAAGTAAGTGTGAGCCGCTCTTCCTTCGTTGCTGTGCGGGGTATGCAACCCATTTCTCGGACTAAGAATTCTTCGGATACCACGGACCCTTTCGTTGAATACCAATTGTTGATCGGCTCGGAGCTTGGCGGGATCTCACTGATAGTCTCGTTCATGATGACGGTGTCATGGATGGCGTTGACTTGGCATTCATTCATCGTGGCAAGCTCTTCGAACATGGAGGCTAAATCTGTCAGTTCTTCCCCCACGGTAATTTATGTCTCGGATTCTATAGTCATCTTCCTTCCCCACCATTCACGGGGCGACATGGGAGTTGGTTCCCTTTCGGATTTCTGGATCTCACAATCGGAGAAGATTTCGAGGTCGGGCTTTTTGACACCCTTATTGTTAACCCATGGCTCGGGAAAGATCATGTATGGAACGTCTTCCCCTTGGCGGACAAAATAACCATTCAACGTCTTGCGGTAAGGCCTTAGATTAGGGACTTCATAACGACGGCCTTCTTTACGAGCTCGGGCCTTTTCGCTCTTGATCGCTTGTTCTTGTTTCAAGTCTTCTTTGGAAGGCTCGTACCCCAAACCGAATGTGTTCTTTACAAACGGGACTTGCACAGGATGTAGGATTCCTTGTTGATATTTCCCTAGGCCTAAACCAGGGAAGTAGTCCATATTCCTCATCATGCGGAGGACTTTGTGATTGCTGGGGGTCCATGATCCGTTTCCCCCTTCTTTGTCAATGGCGTTGATTGAGACGCCGGAGAGAGTGGAGTCTGGTAAACCATGCTGAACTTGGTGGACGGGCTCACCTTTTCTGTGGATAGTGACGTTTTCAGCCATGATGTCACTATTTCATCACCATTTCGGATCTTGACACATTGGTGGAGAGTTGATGGTACGGCATTAGCACTGTGAATCCATGGTCGTCCCAAAAGTAAGTTGAACGAGGCCGGGATATCAAGCACTTGGAATGGAACGGACATGACCATGCTTCCAAACTCGATGTCTATTTCGATCATACCCATGACTGTACGGGCGGTGCTGTCATAACCTCGGATCACTTGAGTAGAAGGCTTCAAATCGGAATCCTTAAGCCCCAGTATGCCCATGATTATCCAGGCATGAGATTGAGTGCGGAACCACCGTCCACTAAGACTCTTGAGACGGGCCTCCCCCTTGCTCGTACCTTGAGGTAAATAGCTTCGTTGTGGCCGGAACCAAATGGTGGAAGGTCCATATCGGCAAAGGTGATGACGTTGCCAAAATGAATGTGACCAATCATTGCCGTGAGGTCCTCGGGGTAGTATCGGGAGAAACTGATGTATCATCGAGATTGCGGATGGCAAGATCTCGGTGTTTCTTTGAGGATGCAATGAGGTCCCAAATAGAGATGTTGGCTTGAGTTTTCTTGAGTTGGACAAGTAGAGGATCTTCGGGAGTGTCGCGAGCTTGCGGTCTTTGAGAAGAGGAGCTGGTGCGGAAGTGGAAGGGTTGCTTGCTATGACTCGACCGGATCGAGTTAGCATGTTGACGTTCCCATCTTGCTTCTTTTTCCTATTCTCTAGTACTTCCCTCATTACCTCATCGTAAGTCACTACATAACAAGAATTGTCAAGTTTATTCATAACATTGGGGCCCCCATTCACAATTGGGATTGAATGGGTGGTCCCCTCGAGTTCTCCTATCTCTATTACATTGACATGCTCGTCATTAGTCACTACAAATTCTTTCTTATCTATGAGATCTTGAATGACATTGCGGAGAACGAAGCAATCCTCGGTGGTGTGGCCACTATATTGGTGGTAGCCACAATATTTGTGGTGAGCATGATTGGGTGGATCGTCTTGGGTTGGTACCCTTGCACGGGTGTGACTTGACCCTTTACCTTGAGGACCTCGAACACTTCGGTTTGAGTCATGCCTTGGAGAGGCGTATGACACGGTCACTTCGGGACTTCCCTTGAGGTGGAGGAACACTTTGTGACTTCCCTTGTGAGTGACCGAACCTTTTTTGGAGTTAATTGTCCCGGTCAATAGTGAGCGTTGAGAGGCCTTTTGTTCCCTTGTAGCGAGGATCTCCTTGAGCAAGTCATCCATGCGTACCCCCGCCTCATACATTTGAGAGAAGTCGGAGTAGCAAGCCCCACTTAGGTGGGTGCGGAGATCAATCTTGAGACACTTGAGAAAGATGTCCATTTGCTCTTTTGTGTTGGCCTCTCAACAATTTCAGAGAGTTTATCATTCCATCTCCTTGTGAAGTCGATGAAGGACTCATTGTCTCGTTGAGTAGTGTTCTCTAGCTCTTTCCTTGTGGGCCGGTGAGTGGTGTTGCCTTGGTATTGGTTCTTGAAGGCAAGCATGGCGGAGTCCCAATCAAGACGGACAGTGAGCGGGAGAGTAGCATACCAATCTTTTGCCGCCCCCTCGAGAGTGAGAGGAAAGCATTGAGCCATCACCTTGGGGGAGACCTTCTTCGGAACCATTGCCCAAATATAAGTCTCAATGTGAGCCATGGGACAAGAGTTGCCCTTGAATTTGCTTATGTCGGGCATCTTGAACTTATCGGGAAGAGCGACCATAGTACTCATGAGGATGGATGATTGATAAAGGCTTGTGTCGGAGCCTTTCCCCATGTTGAGCCCATTGAATTTTTGGTCGATGTAGGCCATGATAGAATCCACCATTTTGGGCTCATTGTTCTCGGAACTTGGTTCCCCCATTTTCTTGGTGCGGGTGTTGACATAAGGACTTTTGAACAAACCCTCGGTCCACTCGGATTCATCGTCATTGTTCTTGTTCTTCCCCTTGGCAAGGTTAGTGAGCTTTTCTTTCATTAGCTCCATCTCGGCCTCGTGGGCCTCCCTTTGGCTGTCGAGGTGGGATTGCCAAATGTCGTCTTTGCTTTGTGCCTCCTTATTAAGGGTGGAGACTTGCTCTTGGAGGAGTTGGACCATAGTTGAGAGCTGTTCGAGAGACATGGTGTTGCTGCTGCCGGTCATGGTTGATGTTGGAGCTGTTGGAGTGATCTCTTCACGGACTAACCGATTTGCTGAATCCCGGTAGACTCTGTAAGTACCAATTGAACCTATATTGCAGAAGAGGCCCTTGTCAGTCTTGAGTAACACTTGCGGTCCATGAAGAGGCTTAGAACACACAGTTGGGCACACGACTCGAACCACATAAGAAAAGACTCCTTTTTTTTTTTTTTTTTTATCAGTCGGAGGGAATGAATCCCTTTTGGGGTTTCTAAGAAAATAATGGAATCGTCACACTAGTATATAGACCATCTCGCGGTCCCATATACTCATCGGATTCCATCGCGCTTGTGAATCCTACATGTATCGGGATTAAACTAAATTAATGTAGTAAAGCATACATGCGGGGACGGATTTTTATTTTCGTCCAAAATAACCACTTTTGGGGACGGATTTTTATTGCGTCCATTTCAACAAGTTGGCATGTATGATTTGAAGACATTAGTTTAGGGAAATCTCGGTACATGGAAACCGACTTGAGTCACGGAGTGTTAAACCCTAACTAGAATTGTGTGGGTTTGTGCTCGGCTTGAATATGAGGCTCAAAGGTCACCCCCGGCATGTAGTCTTGAACTACGCCACGGGCTGAGGTTTACCGCTTCGAAAGAGCCAAGGTCTGGTGGAGCTTGAAACTTTCTAGGACGGGCCTCGACGGGTTTGGGTTGGACTTGTGCGACTCGATAGTGAGCAGTTCATAGGAATATGTGCATGTAGTGTGAGGTCTAACAAGTGACAAAAAATTTATAATTTTTTTTTTTTTTTTGAAAAGAAAGAAAAAAAACACATAAGCACATAAAATTACAACTCCCGAATCACCCGTGTGACCGGTAAATAAAACACAAAATTAAAACAGTCCGAGGGTTCAATTCTGTTCTGATGCAGGCAACTGTGCCCACACCCCACTGTTCTGCTCAGTCACTGAAACCTGTCTCTGTTCTGGGAATCAACCCAGAAGCGTGCGCCTCTGAGTGCTGATGTGGGACGCGCGCGCATGGCGCATGCTTATGGGAGGCGCGCGCTTCTGGGCACACCTGTCAGAATGTCAGACTTTGGACTCAGGGGATTGCCTGGTCCTATGTCCATATTGTAACCCCTGCAGAAGTGATTAGTGCAGAATAGCAGAAGAAGAAGATGAAGAACATGAAGAAGTGGGCGATTCTGGTTCTTGATGCGGGATGCGCGCGCCTTAGGCTTAAAAGGCCGACGCGCGCGCCTCCCCCATCAGGAATCAGAATGCCCAGAAAAGATGTAGATTTCGATCAGAATGCAAGTTTAACCCTCAAATATCCCCAGCAGAGTCGCCACTGTAGATACCCCGGGGGAACCACGGCTTGGCTAGAGCGGTGAATTATCCTAGGATGTCTAACTTGTTTTAGAGTCGCCACCTATGTTTTGAGGAACATAAGAAAAACCTATTGATTGTAGCCTAAGTTTGATTACGAAAACAGAGATTCTTTGTTTTGAGGTTCGGGGGTTAGATTACGAGATGGGAAGTACCGAAACACCCATCTCGCCCAACTAAAGTTGGTCTTGCTTGATCAAAATCTACATGAATAAAACGTTCTTCTTCTTCTTCTTTAAGTCATGAAAAGGGGGTTTAAAATAGAGTTTGGAATGTAGGAGATAACTCCTTAACCAACCTCAATGAGATGAGGTGATCATTAGAGTCATGTCCCAAAATGATTTGGGTGATTGCACATTTGATTAAAGTAAAAGAGAGAGAGGAGATGAAGTAGAGAAAGGAAAAGATGGACTTTTACCTACAATTTGAAGAACTTCAAATATTGCTTGAAGAAATCCTTGGAGAACCTTTAGAAAGTGATTTTGGTATAGTTTTTGTAAGTTCAATCTTTCGGTCCTTGAAAATGGAGGTAAAAGGAGGTTTTTATAGGTGAAAGAGGGGTGTTTTGGTGCCAAAACTCAGTCACCAAGAGATCATTCCCGGGCAAAATCCTGTAAATTGAGCAAGGGAGGGAATCCTGGCCAGAAATTGTAACTGACGCCCAGAGGCGCGCGCTTCCTGCTTTGGGGGCGGGAGGCGCGCGCGCCTGGCTCCTAGTGTCGGAGGCGCGCGACTCAGAGAAGGCAATTTTGACAGAATGGACTAGAAAGTCAGCCCTGTCATTCAGTTTAGTCCCTGGACTTAACGAAGTCAGTCAGAAACTTAACGGAAGTGACAGAAACTAACGAGAAACACTTAAAATGGGGAGAAGAAACAAAATCAAATGTGCAATCGGGGTGAGCGGTCCAAGGCGGGGTTGTCTCACACTACTAACACTTGAGGGTAACACTTGTTCTAAGAAATTTATTGATAACAATTTCAATGGCCACAGAGCCCGGTACTTGACGATAATAAGTAGTTCAGTCCTTTGTCATGGCTTTCGTCTGCTAATCTCAATAAAAAACGACTTTCCTGTTTTAGATGATAAAATTATGCTTATTAGAAGATCCACCTACGCTCGAATATCAAAATCAATTGATCTTCGGGCTTAGCGATTTATAACAAATGGTTACCTCTTCCCTATGTTACCCCAAGATGATAGATGGGACATCAAGTCAAACCTGATCTGAGTGGAAACGACGAGATAAATCAAGCTAATTTCAATGAAAAAGCACTTAATGCTATTTTTGAGTGGGTTGACATGCATATTTTCAAATTATTTCAAAATAGTTCCACTGCTAAGGATGGCATGGGACACTTTATAAAGATTTTGTAAAAGGTGATAGGGTGAGCTTTAGTCCTTTTTTCGTAAGTTTCGATTTGATTGGAAGGACTTGATCGTTGCTCGGTTTGTTGTGAGTCGCCACCATGTTTTGAACGGAAACGGGCCATGAGACTTCTTGAGTTCAGTTGTGGAGTTAGAGCGGGCCTTGTACGGAAGCTAGGAGCACTTTTCTGAGTCTCCTGAGCAAGTCATCCATTCGGACACCCCGGCCTCATACATTTGAGAGAAATCCGCATAGCAAGCCCACTTAGGTGGGTACGGAGATCAATCTTTAGACACTTAAGGAAGATGTCCATTTGCTCTTTGGGTTAGGCCTCTCGACAATTTCGGCAAGCTTGTCAATCCACCCTTCTTGTGAAGTCAATAAAGGACTCATTGTCCCTTTGAGTAGTGTTCTCAAGCTCTTCTTGGTCGGCCGGTGAGTGGTGTTGCCTTGGTATTG